>JAMZAV010000222.1:0-536141 GCA_024449915.1 Sweltsa coloradensis
GATAAGATAGGATTTTTTTGCCCAGCCCTAGTTAAAACAGTGTAGCCTAAAACGAAGAACTGTTTTTTTTTTTAATAAATCCGTAAATTGGAATAAAAATTTGTCGATCCTTTTTGCACCCTCAAAATCCGTAAAAAAAAAAAAAAAAAAAACGGCAACCCTGATGTAGAGAATAAATAAAAGGGGTCCTAAATCCTAATATTGATCCTTGGGGTAGTCCACAAAAAGATTGTAGGAGGCCTACTTTTGAATTATATTTTGCAAGATTGATGAACATTTTTCTTTTTAAAAAGTAATCCGCCAAAATTGATAACAAATAGGCCTTAGGACTTGTGTAATTGTGTTACCTATACCTGGTTTTTACTTTCATTAAAAGAGGTTAAAAAGGTACTGAATCAAATGCTTTCCTAAGATCAACAAAGACGGCTCCAACATTACCATTCTGATTGTAAATCCCTTTATAGATAAAATCTGTAAATGCTAGAACTGCTAGAAGGGTACTTCGTGACCCTTCCTTAGGGCCTACCTTTCCTGAAACCATGCTAGTTTGCACTTAAACCTTCAGATGCATCCACTTCATTTAATAACCTCACGTGCAAAATATTTTCAATAATTTTACCTATAATTGAAAGAGTTGATATTTGATATTAGGTCGATAAGAATTGCTACCTATCACTCTTTTTACCTTTACCCTTATAAATAGATGTTACCCTTGCCAATTTCAGCTGTATTGGGAAATCACCTACAAGAAAGAAATGGGAAACTAGAACTACCAATAATCCGAGTCCGACTACTTATTGATGCGCATTTCTTAAATAGGGACCAACATGCTCTGCATGGAATCTCTCCGAGATTTGCCGAGCTTCTCGTTTTAAGGCGTTTGCTGAAATGACTGCATCATTAGTTAGGTACCTTCGTATGGGAGATCCTCTGCTTCTCTTCTATTTGAATCTTTTAACTTACAGGTACCAATGTCACCGGAAAAATCTACATTTGTTCACAACAAAACTTTTCTGTAACAAATAGCAAATGTCAGGATTAGACATGCTGGATACCCCATTCTCTGTCAATGAGGCTATGCTACACTCTTTTTTCACTTTGTTACCTGTCAACTTTTTCATGAAAATTTGTGCATGGCCATTCAACAGTTATATTTTATTGCTCGAAACCTGACAGTCAATGTAAAAAGAACAATGTATCTTGCACTTATAAGATCACAATTAACATAATGCTTGTCCTGCTTGGAATCCAACCTCAGAAACCAGCAAAATCAAATTGGAGCGTGTGCAGAGTAGGCCTAGAGCTACTAAATTAATTGCAAAAATGTCAATTCAAGTGCCACAGCAAGAAGAATAACTTTGGAAATAGGTACCAACTTTAGAAGAGTAGAAAAACAACAGTCAAATTCTTTGGGGAATGCTCCATGGACAACTGTCCGAGCAACCCTTTTCACACTGATTCAAATCTGCAATTGTGGAAGAGATTACGGACGTGGTGTTACAATTAAACCTCCCAAGCAAGAACTTTGTCCTATCAACAGGGATATTACTTTTAGAGATGCAGATTATGGGTCGTTGGACATCCGTGAAATTCACACTCAACACCATTTCAAATCTGCCCTAAAAACCACTTTTCTTATGTAGGTAGGCTATCTATCCTGACAGTAATTATTACATATCAATCCTGCGACTGTAAGCTTATCGTGGGGATGTGTTCCTTGAATGGCCGACTACGAACTGAGCCATATTGATTCATAGAACTCCCCCCCCTAACAGAATGAACCTGGCCCGGCGCCGCGCGCATGTAGTAATAGTACTGGCCATAGTGATGTTGGTAGGCCTTTATCTAGCCTAGATCTATATTCTATTATACCAGAAACCCTACTGAACAATAGATTTGTATCTGTGTTTGTCTTGTAATTTACAGAAGGATCTTCAAATTATAGTTATTAATTTGGACTTTGTGTGTACCGGTAATAAAAAATAGTTGCCATGAACCAGCGTACCGGTATTAATAATGGGAACGCATCATTTATGAGAAGTGGAATTTCTACCAGAAGTAGAAATGGTATAAGCTTACTTTCAAACATAACTAACAAGCAAGCAGACAAGAGCAAAAATAATGTTGCCATGGCAAAAAGGAAGGCTGAAGAATCTCCACCGTCAAAGGATAAATGTGTTAAAGCTATGCGGTCAGCATTTGGTGATCTAACAAATAATGTAAGTGCATTTATATATTATGTTGTCACTTGCCACTCTTAATTTTGACTCTAAGCAGACTGTCTATGAGGGTGTATTCATGCCTATTTATGCCCTACTTGCCCATACCAGAATTGCATTTGTAATTATAGCCTAGTATAAGACTTAGACCTAAGTAGGAAAACGCCACAGTCGTTCAATTAGTGAACGATTCATGTGTTGAGTACCCGTTAACAAATTCCATTTCCTCCCCCTACATAAGCCTGGATCCAGCATCGATCTTTGCTCCCTAGCCTATCATTGGCTAGAGTAGCACGTTATGGCCTTACAGATGATGAGCCCTTATTCCAACGTAACTCAAGTCAATACCCTATCATTTATACCTTATATCAATCAACTTAAATTCAAATTGTTTCCGGGTACTCAACACTTAACTTAAACACTTGTCTTTGGCGTTTTCCTACTCTAGTTGGCTAAGGCGCCTTTATAGTTTATACCCTGAATGTGGGAATACCCGGGCTCAAACAAACAACGGTCGGGTTAGGCCTAGATTTTTTTATTTCTGGATTGTATTAAAAATTATAGAGCATGTTTTGAAATGAATATAATATGTACTGTAGGCCTACAGTACTATGGAAAACATAGCCAGTACAAAATAAATGAAGGGCTAAAGATTGCAAGGTTTACTGAATTTCCCAGGGGAATTTTGGCGAACTTGAGCAAGTAAGATTCGTCACACCTTGGTCACTACATGCATTCACCACCTCTCAGACATGATTCGATAAAAATGATTTCTTCAAGAACAAAACCATTGTCATCAAATTAAATCCTACACATTTTCAGCCTTTTATCAATTAATTGTTTCTTGTAGCCTACCTAGGTTTAAAAATCAAATTGCAACAGATTTTGACCACTTTGTTAGCAGTTCTCAGTAGGCCTAGGCCTACATTGGTCACGGATGTCTATTTAAAATTCCAGTTCAATCTGTTTGGTCGTTGGCATCAAACAAACAAACATTTTACAGACAGATATAATCACGTCAAATTCCCGTTAGTCTTGCGTTGTAAGACTCATTCTCTGCGCTCACTCGTATAATTATAATTTAGGCCTATAGTAAAATTATTATTTAGTTACGGCCTACAAGGACTATTCACTAGGTATTTATTTATTTATTTATTTATTTATTTATTTATTTACTAGGTATTTATTTATTTTATTATTCTTAAAATATGTGGTTTACTTGGTGGCAAGTACCTAAAATTAACATTTTATAATTGTATCAGAAGTATCAAGACCTAATATCACATTCATGTTTCTTAATTTCTTATTTTACATCGAAATCATCAAATCCATTTTCAAAGGCAGCAGATATTCGTTGCAGTACTGTTCCATCCATTCAGATGTATAATGCAACTACAATTCAGAGCTTAAAATGTACCCGTCCTGATGGTCTAGTGGTTAAGACGCTCACCTGGAATGTGGGAGATCCGTGGTTCGATTCCCGGTTGGGGCGGACTGTTTTAATTTCTGAATTGTAGTAAATAATATCAAATCCATATCCTCCAAACACTTTCTAAACATTTTTACCAAAGATTCCTCAACAGCTGCAGCTGGCAATTGTTTCCATTCCACAATTATTACTCTATTTAGAAAAGACCACTTTCCAACATCCTTCTTTTTAGTTTACATTTCAAATTCAGGCCATGGTCTTTCCTCCCTTTGTATAATCTTTTCCCAATTTTATTACTTATCTCATTCCATCCTTGTATCCCTTTCGTAGCACAAAACAGGTTGCACAACCTGTTTCTCCTTCTCCGTATTTTTAAAGGATCCTATCCTAAACCTTCTACCATTTCATTTACACTGTTATGTTCTTATCCTCCCCTTAGAATCAGTTACCAATCTCCACCTTTTGACCTTCCCAGTTACTCTCCTTGCTGCTAATCTCTGTAGTACTTTGTTTTAAGCTTTGGCATGGCCATCCTTATAAGGGTCCCATATTATATAGCACGCGTATTCCAACATTGGTCTTTGGCCTTAATTTTTGTATGAACCCCTTGTAGCTGCCTCATTACAAAATTTAGAGCTTGTATTGACTTTTTACTTATATGTTCCACATGATGCTCCCAATCCAAACTGTTATCTACTAGGAAAACGCTAAAGTCCCGTCGCGTTGTTGAGCGAGCACCGGTACGTGCAACAACGACCCGCGAGTACGACATTCCCATAATGTTACATATACCAATAAATCTTTAAGGTCTTGACCGATTTAGCTGAAAATTTGTAAAATAGGAGAGAATGTTGTTCTTATTGACCCTGCAAAATTTAATATCAATCGGAACATTTTTATATTTTTATTTTATTTTTGTAACCAACGATCGGATTTTGTTCAAAAAAGAGTCAAGTGGAGACGCTCGCTCAATGAACACTCCCAAGTATTTGCCAATGCATTTTATAAAACTAAAAAGTAAAGTAAAATTTTGCCTACTTTCCAGCAGTCTTTATCAGACAATATCACTATCACAGTTAAAAAACCAAAATAGCCTAACAATAAAATATATATGTTTCTGAATTAAGAGGCCAATTATTTGTACATGTCTACTATAATACCTGTTATATAGCGTTTTTCTTTGTAATATAATATTGTTAGTAGTATTACTTTTTAGTATAACAAATCTACATAACATAGGCCCTATAGTACGTACAATACTTGAAGCCGTCCATGGTGGCACATACGATTAGTGCTGGTACAAAGCGTAGCCCTATAGGGAACCTAAGTTTTGAAGGCGGGAAAGAAATTGGTTCTCTCTGGTCTCAGCGCCCATAAGAATTAGCATGGTACGAAAATGTAACTTGCCGTATCTTTTGACTCGCGCAAAAGAAATCTAAACCAATATCATCACAAGATGCATAATTTTGTGAAGAAGATGATGGCATTCTACTTTGCTCGATGACGCTTCCTAAATTCAAACTATTATGAGTTAAATGGACTCATGTTTGCGCGCTATCGCAAATGTACTCTGATCTCTGACTGAGCGGCAACCTAAGCGAGACGCAGCCTACGTTGTGTGCAGCTGTGGGTGATTCCATGGTAACTCACGTATCATTTTGACAAAATGTAACAATGAAAAAATGATATTTAAATACCAACTTTACACTTTTGCAATCTGTCAAAAGTGCTACAAACTACTTGCTACCTATTCTTAATTTTAGTTCAAGAGGTTTTTCATAAAAATTCATACTGTGATATTTGTAATTTTTTTTGTAATGGTAACTCACGTAACAAAATATTCTCCTTCAATATTTTGTAACATAGAAACAATTTTTTTCCTCCATCAGCAAACAAACTAAAACAGTAACATTTTTACAGATAAACGCATGAATATGTAGGGAAAAAATGATAAAAAAGTCAAGAAATTTAAAAACGATTTGTGACAATGAGAATTTTTTTTATTGGTAACTCACGTATCAATTAAGGGTAACTCACGTATCCCGTCACATTTGTGTATAGCAAATCAGTGTTAAAAGCTTAATACTAGCAAAGTAAAAATCATATGGTAATAAAATATCAAAATACAATTAAGTAGATCAAAATAACAAATTTTGTTGAACAAACAACACAAACAAAACAAACTTAATTTTTTTTCAAATTTGAAATTTAAAAAAATCAAAATTTTCATTTGTTGTTTGTATTTTGTTTTTTGAATCCAACTGGTGCCTTGTTCAAAAACATCTTGTCTAAGAGACTAGATTAGTAAGCTAAGCTCACAAAGAACGAACAAGTGTTGTTTAACTTTTGTAGGTAAATTTCTCCGCAAGTTCGTTTTTGCCTTTCCAAGTTTGCTGGGATTTCATTTTTGTAAGCAGGAGATGTTGCTATGGGGGTCACAACTGGAGGAACTGATAACTTTTTTAAACATCTGCTTCTTGAATTTCTTTCCTTAGCTTTTCTATTGACTTCTTTTTTAAACCGAGTTTGACACTGGTAGCTTTTTTAGCTTTAAATCGGCTTTCTCGCGGCTATTCCTCATCGTGTCGGCATGATTTGCCTTCATCTCTTCATGCTTGCCTTCTTCCTTCTTCCTCTCTCTGTACATCTTCTGTTTCTCAACTGGGGTCAATGCTATTTTCAATCTGGTAGCAAATAATATTATTTGAAACTGTACGCAAAAATGAATTTTCGTAGTACCCTATTTAAGTGCCTGGTAACTCACGTATCACAAGTTCACTTTGCGATAAAATCCAGAGTAGGCCACAGAAAATTATAATTTTTTAACCAAAGAAGGCTTATGATGTCTTATTAGAAAGTATCAAGTTTATAAACATTTAGTAATTATCTACAGTCAACTGTACAAACAATTGGCTAATTAGTAACTCACGTATCATGAATTCAAGTATTTAACCTCAAAATACCATGCTTGATTAATTACTGTAATATTTAATGCTGTGGTACTTTTTTACACGCATATTTAATACTTTATTTAATGGTTTAATCAAATCACATTAATTCACAATTTAAATAAGAGTATCTTACCTTCAAATATCTTGAGTTTCTTCATAAATCACCAGCTTACAACAATATCGGTCTTCTCAGAGCTGCCATTGGCACTAGAGTGAAGCTAGCATCAAAACAATGGCTGATTCTTACAGGTGGAATCATGCTCAAAAATAAAAAAAATAAAAAACTTAAAAAAAATATTTATGATTTTTTTTTCTAATTCCATAGTTACATGGAATCACCCCTGTGGCATCCTCGCATACCACGCGCCTATCCATGGTTGCTAAATATACTTCGCATTCAAGATTTTGTTGGCACATTAAAGGATATTTTATTAATAATGTACAATCTAGTACAACCCAGTGACCTCACAGTAGCCACAAAGCAAGTCGGATACCAAATGCCACGGACAAAATGTTTTTACGTGCTTTTCAGGAGCAGTTTGGAAGGTTTGGCAACAGTGTAAATGTAGAGTTCACTTCAACTCAAAACAAATGTCATTAAGATTTGTGATAGAGCAGAGTTATGTATATCCACGCAAAGAGGAAAGATTATAGTTTCTTACAGTATGAAAATAATTTTGGTCCGTGGTCGGGTTCTCGCGCTATCGCTTACGAAACATTTAGCACAGGTTAATCGCCTATACCACGCTGACCGGAGAGAACCGGACAACGCCCACTTAGGTTCCCTATAGCTCTACAGAGCGGAGACGTGGGTTCGAATCCTGGGTGAGAAATGGGATTTTTGTAATCATCCTTCATCGTTGTCTATTATTGCCACTAATCGTCTTGAATAGTCTTGGTGTATTAATAGAGACGTTAAGTAACAGATTACGATAAATTTAATTTTTGAACATCAAAAACATTCTAGTGCTTCATGGTGTCAGGAATTACATCAGGAACTTCTATTCCTTGCAACGACTTGAGGGCCTTAAAACTGCTGGCACTTAATTGGATGAGCGTAGCAAGCAAAGCAAAGACTTCAATTTCACTGACCCCTCAAAAAATTTAGCTCTAATGCTTTTTTTTTTTGTATTTTTGTCTGTTTGTTTGCTCTTTACCAGGCTTTAAACGGCGTATCCGATCTTGATGAAAATTGGAGGGGACCTTCGAAATCTCTGAACTTAGACCTGTAATGTTTTTGGGTACAATCGAAGAAATATTTCTCATGAATATCGTACTTTTACGATTTTTTCCAATTTTTAGTGCGATATTTTCGTGACATTTGGGCTGATTATGACCAAACAGGTGGGGCTACAACGTTCATATTTTACATGGACATTAAGGTTATGGCGATGTATTGCTTTTTGAAAGAAAAAGTTGAAAAAGTTAGCCAGAATCCATAGAATAAAGGTTTTAATATGAGTTTTTTTTATATGTAGGCCTATAAAATAACAAGTAATAAGTAACAATAGAAACTTGACAACAATCTCCTACAATGCATTCAAAAAGCACTTGCAAAGGAAAAGTGGTCCCACGCAAACTAAAAACTTACAAAAAGCTCATCCATCAACGCGATTAAAAAAAGCATTTGCGAAGCGGCCTAGTATTATAATATATGATATGATATGTTTTGTTTTAGACTGTTTCAAAATCAACTGTCTCATATGATGCTAAGAAGGTACATATTGTTCAGACTAAAGTAAAGCAAGCAACTAAGCTTCCAGTAAAACCAAAAGATGCACCTGTGCAAATAAAACCTCCATTCAGTGGAAAAGATGTATCCAATGCAAGTACAAATTCCGCTAAAGAAGTGGGCATATTTGCACAGCCTGGGATTCAAACAAGAAGGTCTTTGAAGTCGAGGGACATTCCTTCGAAGTCTGTTGACGATGGCAAACAGGTCAAGAAAATAGTGAAGAAGACTGCTTCAGAGACAGTTCCCTGTAACGTTGCCCCTCGTAAAACATTTACCCAGTTCGGAAAACTAACCATCCCATCTGTGGCCAGTTACAAGCCCCATGGCAACATAGCTATTTTAAAATACAAGGTGAACTGTACCGAAGTTGAGAACCGAGCTCCGTCGGCCAGATTACCGTCTAAAGTACCTGAGGTGGTGGTACTATCTTCCGACAGCTCGTCCACGTCCAGTACCAGCTGTAGCTCGTCTGCTTCCAGTCCGGATAGTTCATTGTATGTATCAGCTCAGGAAGAGTTAGGTCTAACGTAAGTTTAATTACCATTAGTGCTAAGTTTCAAGTCATAAACAAGGGTTGGGTCTCTGATAGAATGTGGATGAATGGCATTTGAGCCCAAACTTGTTGTTCAAATGCTGTTTTTATTAATTGGGTGTAAGCAACTCGTAGTTTGAAAACGGTGTAGGTAAGTGCTGAGACTAGCTCCATCTATTTAAGCCTACTATCTTTTCCCAGTTTAGCATTGTGACCCAAGTTTAGTTGGCTTGTAGACAAGTTCTCTTTTTTCTTGTAGGAATTAGTGGCCAGAGTCGGTGCTCTTTGTCTTTGTACAACAACAATTGGGCTTGTGGCTTCTCTGCCGTTTTCTCTTTCAAGCCAAGTATTGTGTCATAAATAACTAGAAAGTGTCGCCCTACTCACTGTGCGGGCAGGCGGGTACAAACATTTAACGGTATTTAGGCTACATCCCCAGTCGATAGCCGGACATTTCTTTACCTGTACTCAGTACCGGGATAGTACATTTTCATGGTGGGACACGCTGACAGACTCAGCTTTACTGCTCGCCTATTTATTTATTTGACTAGAAAGAGAAACAGCAGATGTCGTACAAAGGGCACTCGCTCACTAACTGCAGCCCCGAAGGACTTTCCAGCAAGTGTAGGCCTACCACCCATTCTAACTAAACGTGCTTGTTGCTTTTAGTTTTAATATTGATTTGATTAGAACACTTTTTGTTAAATATTTACTTCCTATCGATGCTATTAAAATATGGTCAGACATTATTATTAATTTATGAAAAATGATAGGGCCTATCGACTACTGGTAGTATATCTACATTATAAACTGTGTAGGCCTATTATACTCATCAAAACCTTGTTGAAGTCTTAGTTTGTGTTTCAGAGTTGATGAAAGTTCTATCAAATTAGAAGAAGACTTAAAAAGTGAAGAATGTTCCGTTGTGCCTACACCAACTGCACAGCTAGATGTACCCACAGTTCCAACGGGCGTGGAAGATTTTGACCATGATACAAAAAATGATCCATTCCAAGTTGCTGTTTATGCAATGGATATTTTTAACTACTTACGTGAAAGGGAAGCAAAGTTTGTAATTTCTGACTATATGCCAAAACAAGTGTGTTTATCTCCACACATGCGTGCCTTGCTCGTAGACTGGATGGTTGAAATTCAAGAAACGTTTGAATTGAACCACGAGACCTTGTATCTTGCTGTTAAGTTGGTGGATTTATACTTCTCAAAAGTGATTGTCACTAAGGAAGTTATGCAGTTAATTGGAGCAGCTTCTATATTTATTGCAAGCAAATTTGATGTGAGTACCAGTACTAGTTCTATTGATTTTCAAACTTTCAAAATAGATTTAAATTAATAAACTTACTTTGTTTTACATATGGGCATGCACTTGAATATTACTTCAAAAACTGGACAAATGAAAATCAAAATACAAGTGGTGACCTGGTGCACAGGCATGCTGGCCGTTAAATACCATACAAGGCAGCCTTTTATATGGAAATCAATAGGCAATAGACCTACTTCAAATAACAAATGTTTTTTTTGTTCTTACAAATTACAATTTAAATTAATGTTTTGTTTGTTTTTTAGGAGCGAACACCTCCCCTTATTGATGACTTCTTGTATATTTGTGATGGAGCATATTCTCATGATGAAATTATCAAAGCAGAAATTAATGTAGTGAAGATAGTTGACTTTGATCTCGGCATTCCTCTATCCTACAGGTTTCTTCGAAGATATGCCAGAGTAAGTGTAGGTTAAATGAGAATGATTTCATTTTTTTAAAATACCTACCAAGTAAAATAAAATATATCAAAACATAATAATAGATCCACTTATTTATTAGTGGTAGGAGTAGGACCTAGACCTTTTACTATTAGCGTATGCCAATACCCAGTAATTTTTTGGTCCAGATGGTACTACTTTTTCTTTTTAATGTCATGATGGTGCATGCTAAGACTGCCTTACAGCTCCCAAAGCATTTATTAACCACTTCAGTGGCAAGGTCTTTTGCGCTAGCCGCCCCCATAGTGGCTACTTTATTTCACGGTCAAGGAGCAAAAGCAGAGCGGGCGCGCGAGCTCTTTGACATCTCTAATTCAATAAACTTGTATCTCCTGTTGATTTACCACTGGCAATTTAATGAATGGAACCCGTGGTCTAGGCCCGCCTACATAAGAGTAAGACCAGCCTGCTTGTTACACAATATTAATCGCATGATCTGAATAATCCCCCGCATTGGAATTGCTCTGATTTCCAGGAAACCAGACTCTCCTTCACTGTCAGACAGTTCTACAACAGTATTATTATCAAATTCACCTTCACTTTCAATATCACTGAAATAATTCTAACTACGAACTATTAATAAACAGGCTTACGAGGTGTTGACAGCATCGTGTAACACACCTCTCCCAAAACTCCGACCAAAAAAGGTGGAGTTTCTTCGGCCAACCAATGAAAAAAATATTCACATCAATTGCTATCTGTGAGCCACTGAGTAAACTAACACAGAGAATACAATTACTAGTTGGGAAAACGCCAACCGGCTAGTTAAGTATAGATTGGATTGGATTGGAACCTGTCAACCCTTCTCCAATTCTCCAATCTATACTAACACAGAGAATAACATTTCAAAGCTAGCGGGAATATTCAAACTCAAATGCAGCTGGCCACTGTTGGGAGCATTTTAAAATGCGTATGAAGGAATATTACGTCCAGAGCGTTGTGCGGGGACAAACCTGTCATGACGAAATAACTCGTCATAGCCACTGAGCCTACAAAAATGTTGTGTCTTAGGAGAAAAAACAGCAGAGCAAGCACACGCCTAATAAGTAATAACTGACCTTAAATCTACCTTTTTTTTATTATTATTATTATTTAGTGGTTCTTTATTGTTCAAACAATCTCGGGTACATTTTCGTCCTGGTATACTCAAGGCAGGGTGAGGCCCAAGCCCAACGAACGTTTACATTATAACAGCGTGAAAACATATGTATAGTACACATAGTATTGTAGACAAATTAATCAAATTAACAAAATAATAATAAAGATGTGTGATAACAAAATCAATAAAAGTTTCTATCTATAAAACAAGCAATTGTATGGCAAAATCTTTAAAAGAGAGAGAGAGAAAGATAGTGAAAACTGCAAAAATCTTCTGACTATGTGGCACGTTTGAAGGATGACTGCTTTCTGCATGCTGATGTAGAGATTTGCAGACAGGCCCAGGCATTGTAGGCTGGCAGAGAGGGAAGATGGTATGACTCCAGTGGATGAGATCACGATAGGCACGACGGTAACAGTTTTCATTTTCCAAATTCTTGTTATTTCTTGACTTAAATTTTGATATTTTTCCACCTGAGTGTTCTCGGTGTTCTCAATATTTTTACTCATGGGGATCGCATTGTCAATTAGATATGTAATTCTGTTAGATTCATCGCATAAAATGATGTCCGGTTTGTTGTGGTCTACGGTTTTGTCTGTTATAACCTGTTTATCCCAATACATTATAAATTCTGCATTTTTTATCACAGGTGCAGGAGAATACTTGTAATATATATAATAATTATTATAATAATGTGAGAAACATGTAGAGATAGGATAGGAGACCAACAGCTTACCTGAAGTGGAGTAGGCGCGCCGTGATAGAAGACATAAACACAAATAACACTACATTTCAAACGTTTCGGTCTACGTGACCTTCCTCAGTGAGTAGACCGAAACGTTTGAAATGTAGTGTTATTTGTTTATTTGTGTTTATGTCTTCTATCACGGCGCGCCTACTCCACTTCAGGTAAGCTGTTGGTCTCCTATCCTATCTCTACATGTTTCTCACATGATCCAGCCTTTTGGCATTCCTTTCATCACACCATAATAATAATAATTATTATTAGGGATGGGCAAATGCGTGTACTTTCCTAAACGTGCACACTCTTGGCTGTCAGCGCGTGTACACGTACACATTGTTATGTTTGCCACTTGCTAAAAAAATAAAAAAATGATTTACAGTACGCGATCTATTTTATTGGTGTAGCGCCTATTCACGCGTCAGCTGGTAGCGATCGAGTCTGGTAAGTACGTCTCTGCGCAGGTCCCGAGTTCCTTGTGATGATGCAAGACGCGACGCGTCAGTCCGACCTACACGGAGAGCTGTAGAGAGCGTCAGTCGGGAAGACAGAGCTATCAAGACAGGCTCGCTCCTCTCTCGTGAGGCAAGGCCAGCCCGCCCGGCCGGCGGCTGGCCGATCACAGCATAGGGACACGCACACACGTTTATTATTTTCGTAAAAACAGTAAACGTGTAATCGCATGAAAACGTGTACACGTGTACACTATCCCATCCCTAATTATTATTATTATTATTATTATTATTATTATTATTATTATTATTATTTATTGCCACCAATAACAGTTACCTCCACAAGTGCGATAGGCATTACATAAAATTTACTAAATTCTAAAGCACAAAAATAAAAATGATATCAAAAATCAAACAACATCTAAATATGTCTACTCAGGTGCACAAAAGAACATTTTACCAAACGAAATGCAAATAAAAAAACTAGCGATTACAATGTTATAAACCTCAAGAACATATTTTGAAGAAATACTTTTTATGACATAAAAAATTAAGATGATTTATGACCAGATCTGGATGGATGACAACTAATTAGTTATACGTATGTTGGATCCGGATAATTGGCGAATTACATACTAAAAATGTCTAGTCTGCTTCTTGGCAGATGAAAAGTCTGTAGGTTTCATGTTGGTCTTGCAGGAACGTGAAAATTTACTAGATCTAGAAGCTGAGAAGCAAATAATTATGCAGAAGCTTATAGAAATATTAGATCTGTAGGATGCTGGCGCCGATTTTGGAGTGATACAAGATTTAAATTCTTGCATAAAGTTAAATAGTTGCATCTATGATAGGTAACATTGGTCTTGAAGCTGACATGCTTAACAAACTTCTGCTGGCTACGTTCAATGCTACGGATTTTTGTAATGTGATGAGGGTTCCATAAGACACTTGCGTAGTCAATTTGAGGTCTTATTATAGCCACAAAAAGCTTCCTCAAAGTGCCAATGGAAAAGTCCTTTGTGCAATTCCTTTTCACAAAGCCGAGCATTTTAAGAGCCTTTGAGAATGTCATCATAGGGCATATTGAAGTTATTTTATCTATGTATGGTGGGTGTGTTAGTTGAATTAAATACCCTATAGGCTATGTATTATTTCACTTATTTGTTCTCATGCTACATGTAGACCTACATATAACACTACCTTACAAATCCTAGGCCCTATACAATATGTACTTGTAGAGTCCTACAGGATGATAATAAAACTACTACTGTATTTATGCGAGTATAGGCCTCGGGTATATTTGAAATTGTCAAGTTCAAAAAGTGGGGTGTGGCCTTTATGTGAAGCCATTAGTCAATAGTATTTATTTCCAAATATTTAAAATCTGAGTTGTAAAAATAAGGGTGCGGCCTTTACTCGAGGGCGGCCTATAAGCGAGTAAATACGGTAACTACAATAACAGGGGCGTAGGAATAGGGGGTGCAGTTGCATCCGGGCCCTGAGAGATTGAGGGCCCTCATGGGCATTGGGTCAATGAAGCCCGTCAAGCAGCCTTACACCCAGGCTTTTAACTTTCCTAGCTACACCACTGTACGGTAACTAACCTGTGTGGCTGTCTACCAACAGTAATTTTTACCAGTTAGATTACTAGTTAGTGCTTACTTAATAGGGAATTTGCATAAGTTCCAGATATCGGTAAAAGTATGTGCAATTTATAGATATTCGTCTATAAATGATAAAAAACGTTAATTTCAGGTTTTTAAAGTTAATCGTTCAATATCTGTTAAAGGTCAAAGTTTGACCTTTTAAATTTCCCGCACATTTATTTTGAAACGGCTGCCTACGTCACCGGCCTTCATGACGAACAAGGCCGCCTAGATAAACAACAAAATTCTCTCTTTTTACCAAAGTCTTTGGTTCTTACAACAATGGGCAACAATAAACAGAAGTTGATGTCCTTCTCCAAGTTTCATATAATCAACATTGCGTTTTTACTTATTATTAATTAAAATGCAGTTAAAGCTTACGTTGTGATATTTCTAAATCCATAAAATAAAATATTAATCATATTAGAACAAACTAGATGTCAAAATATGCTTCCACAGCTAAGATAATCTCCGAAAGCGAGTAACTTGATATATCGTTACGTGATTGGTTGATTGGCATCATGAAGGCTGGTGACGTATGACCCGTTTTTTCCCGCCAAAATAATATGTAGGAAACTTTCACCCTTATTTTATAAATGAAAGTATTTTCAAAATCAAGAAGATAAGATATTTTTGTTTCAAGGAAGGTGGCCTTAACCCAGTAAAACCATAAAATATCGTTATGCAAATTCCCTATTATGATTTTTTGCACAATATGAAATGATTATTGATTAATTAACAGTTGTCCTAAATTCTTATGTACAGTATATCCTTGCCATTCTAAGTTGTAATTGACTGGGCTGTGACTACGAGTGAAATCTTGATTGCAGTGTGCTAAAGTGACCATGCCGATCTTGACACTGGCCCGTTATATCCTCGAGTCTGCGCTCATGCATTACGCTTTCATCTTCCACTCTGACTCCAAACTTGCTGCGTCTGTTCTATTCCTGGCACTCCGAATGAAGAACCTCGGCGGGTGGACAGCTACACTAGAATACTACACCAGTCACAAGTTGGAAGACCTCACGGAGATTGTGCTTCAGTTAAATGTTATGCTTCATAAAAAGCCTTCCGACTCGCTCAAGACTGTGAGGAACAAATATTCTCACAAGTAAGCAAAATGTACTACTAGACGTAACCACTAACCAGCATGTTGACCGATAGTTTGAATAACTTTAAGCCTTGTTTTTTCTTAGGCCTATAATCGGCAACAAAATAATAATAATTAATAATACCTCAGTTCCAACTATGTTTGGTTGAGTAGTGGTTTCCACCATTGTTTAGGGCATGAAACTGTAGATACTAAGCTTTCCAGACTTGTTGTTTCTTCCTCATCATCTAACTCCTGCCTCTCCACCAATTTACTCTCTTCTGTCCTCCCGCAGCTTTACTCTTGCCACATGCTCCCACACTTCATCTCGTTTTCCAACGTCTTCTTGAATTACTGTTTTCCATTTCTATCTTGGCCTCTCTACTTTTCTTTTCCCCTCTGCCACTTCAAATTCTCGTCTTGGAATCCTCTCCCTGCCCATCCTTTTCATATGTCCAAACCATCTGAAGACATTCTCTTCCTAGTTTAAACCTCAATCTCTCTTGTCCCAGTTATTTTCTGATTACACTACTTCTTATCTTGTCCATCTTGGTAACTCCCTTGACACTTCTTAAAGGGGCTATTACTAGGGTTGACAAGGCAGAATCAATTAATCGATTCCAAATTGGAGGTATCGACAGTTTAAACGTTCGCGCGTCGTGTTTTGGGCGTGGCAGAGCAGTGAACCACGTGTCTACTGTCACTCCCTCTCCCGCCAGACGACGACCCAACGTTGCGAAATACATCATTCCGTGACGTACGACAGGCGAGACACGCCATCACGAGCTCCGCAGAAAACAACCGCGGAAATATCGCCGCGTATCACAGGGTTCCGCGGAAAATAACCACCAAAATAACTGATTCCGGATTGTCTCTAATGATGTCATCCCTAGCTATTACCGTATTGTTCCGAATAAAGCACGACCTCGAATATAACACGACCCCCAATTTTTCAGAATCATTTCAAGAAAAAAGAAAAAAATCAAAGAAAATTAAAATGTACATGAAACACTTACAACAAAACATTTTGAACAATGTTAGGGCCTAGGCCTATGGTTTTTTACAGGGTAGGGCCAAGCACAAGCTCACATGTCAACCACAGTTCACCAGTCTGATTCCTGGTCTTCAATGTTTACGTCGTGGGGGGGGGGGGGGGGGGGGGGGGGTGGGGGTGGGGTTATACTAGGCCCTAGTATCTATGGTCGTAGGCCTAGGCCTAGCTCCTTCGCAATCCCTTGCTGATTTGTAAGGCAGAGGAACCTTTCTTTTCCACGCGATCAGCAGTCTTCATTTGTTCATCTTGAGCCATTTCATCTTCTCCTTCATCACTCATTATTACGTTACGTAGACTCTTAGCTCTTAGCAACGTAGATAGACAACCCCGACAAACAAAATCTATGTAGGTCAAGCTAGGTCACGATGTGATCACGGCTAAGGATTCTGACGACTAGCAGACAGTTTCGCCCAAGGTTCGGCCGAGTTCAGCTGGCATTCAAGTGGGGGGGCGGGGCGAAGCGCAGCAGACTATGCGCGGCAGTTGTATTGCGGGTGGCCTATGTTCAGGCGCTATTTCAAATGCAAGCGCGCGGAAATAACGCGAGTGCTGTTTTTGAGATTGTATTTTCGGAAAAAAACATCGCGCTATATTCGGAACAATACGGTACTATTATTTAGGGGTGTGCGAATCCATGTTTTTCATTCCGAATTGAATCTTACCAAAGATTCGCAAATCCAAATCTTTTCCAATGGAATTTTGCGTATCGTAGATGTATACCTAGATTCTAAGTAATGGGCCTAGGGCAGGGGTGCCCAACTTTTTATAGCGATGGGCCACATGGCATAAATTTTAAAGTTGGCGGGCCATATCGTAAAATGCCCGAATATCAACTAAAATTTAACGTAATTTGAATAGGCTATAGATTGTGGAATAATAATGCAATCCTCCCCTATTATTGTCATTGTATTGTGTGCCAAGCTGATAGCATCAATGATATTTCAATAACAGCTTGCGTACTTTTCTTTACTAATTCCACATCAGAGAATGGTTATCCTCCCGACGTTAATAAGTGGGCAACCTGATAACTAGCACGGACAGATGCTTTGTTCTCAGTTATCTTCATTTTGAACATACATTGCGGAGATACAAGGTTTTGCTTCAGTTTGACCCTTTGTATTTCTCATACCGTATTTACTCGATTATAGGCCGCCCTCGAGTAATGGCCGCACACTTATTTTGACCACTAAGATTTTAAAGAATTGGCTATAAATACTATTGATAAATGGCTCCACATAATGGCCGCCCCGCACCCCACTTTTTGAACTTGACAATTTCAAATATACCCGATGCCTATACTCTCATAAATACAGTACTCACTTTGTGTTTCGAGTCGTAATGCCATTTTAAATTGTACTCTTTGAACTCTGCGATGACAGCTTTGCATATAAGGCACACAATTTTTATCGTTATGTGGCACACAAAACAAACCTACCCTTAGTACTCAGTCCCACATCATTTTGGGACACACAGGTAGTGCCACGATTGTTTTTGCTGCACTTTAAATCATTTTTATTTTTTAATTAAGAAAATATTTTTTTTCGCGGGTCCGTGTATGAGAGTGTGGGCCAGACCAAATGGCTTGGCGGGCCGCATGCGGCCCGCGGGCCGTACGTTGGGCACCCCTGGCCTAGAGCCTACTAAATAGTCAGGGAAAAAATAGTCTTTATTGAGTAGGGATAAGCAAGGTCTATGCCAAAAAGGGGCGAGCCAAATTGTTTATTGATTAGGCTTAAATCGACAAAAAAGCTTACTGCACCTAGGCCTAGCCGTTCTGTAAAGAAAACATGTTAATAAGTAGGGTAATGACTAATGTTGACCATGTGTTAGGCCTAGTATCATGTTTGCGTGTTAGTAAAATAATTAGTTACAAAAATATATAATAATAATATCAGACCCCTATTCCAACATGCGTTGGGTCGGGGGGTGACGAGTCACCATTTTCTCGGGCTACACTTTGTCAGTGCTTGCTAGCCAGGCTCAGCACCTCATCTTCTTCTTCTTCGCTGTCTGTTAAGACCGGCACTTCCACTAGTTCTCTCCATTTCTTTCTGTCTTCCCAGAGTTTTTCTTCATTCGTTCTTTCCCGTCTGCCCTCTTTCTTCTATACTCAATAATCTTTGGTCTCTCCATCTGTCTCTTGGGCGGCCAACTCTTCGTGCTCCTCCCCATGCCCGTTCCAATTCTCTTTTCGGGATTCTCTCCTGTTTCATTCGTCTTTCGTGTCCATACCACCGCAGTCTTTCTCTTCCTATTTTGTCTCGTAGCCTTTCCACTCCTAGTTTCTTTCTTGTAGTTTTGCTTCGCACCTTATCCAATTTTGTTATGGCCATTGAACTTCTTAAAAATTTCATCTCCGCTGCCTGTAGTCTGCTCTCTCCCTTTCCTCCTATTGTCCAGGTCACTGCTGCGTATGTTAATATCGGAATATAATACATTTTGTACATGATCATCTTACACCGGTTCGATATTTCTTCTTTCCATAGCAGTTTACGAACACTTTGGTAGAATTTGTCCGCTAGTATGATTCTTCTTGTCACCTCTGTATCGATTTTAGCATCTTTTGACAGTATACTTCCGAGGTATTTGAATGTTTCTGCGATCGTCAGCTCCAACAAGGTGTAAAATCTGGATAAACCCATTAAAAGTAGGCCTACTAGTTTTGTTCAATGAACACGTCAGTGGGGTTCATTTTACGGTTTTCGGGGTCGCGGAGAACGATGGAAAGTGATTGCGTAAACGCCTAAGAAACAGAAGTACCATTTTCAAAATGGCGGCCACTTTGTTATGGAGAAAACTGGATCTTTTTCCCCTTTTGAGTAAATACCATTTAATACACGCGAGACATATTGGTACCGGGCTGAATTATGGGTGATTCTTATCTGCCCGTTACCACCTTAGGTTTTGACCCATTTGCCCGGAATTCAAGATGGCGTCCAACAAGGTGTTAAAAAGCGTAGACCCTATTAGTCCTATTAGTTTTGGGTGAACATTTAAGGAGGGCGCATTTTAAGGTTTTCGGGGTCAAGAAGAATGATGGAATGTGTCGCGGAAATGCCAAAAAACGGAAGTACCATTTTCAAAATGGCGCCCACGTGGATATGGCGATAAGTGGTTATTTTTGCCCCCTTTGGGTAAATACTATTTTGTACGTGTGTGTCATTAGACTTCAATAAAATTAAATTCGTCGAATGTTGGATGATGGCAGGAACAGGCCGATAACAATATTTAGAACTTCATTCTTGGGGTCACTACTTGTTAAAAGTAGCTATCTCCAACGCTATTTTTTTGCTACTGGAACTTTCCTTCAGATGTAGCGATGCTACACCTCTTTGCCTGTGTTGTGAAGAGTTTACGACCCTTAAATCACCATAAGATGCACAATTATTTTCTAAACTCGGACCTATCCTCTCGATGTGACGGATTGCTCACTACACTACATCCTTTGGACGACGCAGAGAGAGCGAGGGAGGGCAAACAATGTGCGTGCAAGTGAGGCGAGACTACGGGTATGCACAAGCAGTGAAACTCTGGAGACTCTGAACATTCTCGGCGAGCATTACAAGTTATTTTGCAATGCCAACTTTTAACTAAAAAGTAGGAAAATTTGGCTGATACTTAAACTGATCTGATACCATTTCTTCCTTTTCAGTCCATCTATTTCACATCTATTGATTAAAAGAAACCACCATTCTGATTTCTATTCTGATTTCTGATACATTTGTGATATTGATTATCTCGTGTTCTAATTACAAGCATGTTCCCTGATTGAGTTAAAATGCCATGTTTTTAGAATTATTAGATCTTACTTTGTAGAGAATTCTAAAGACATACTACATATCTCTTAATCGGTTCATTGAAAAAGTAGAATCGGTATCGGTCCATCTCTTAATATTTCCCCATCATAGACCAGGTCTTTCACTCACTTTCCTTTTGTATTCTGTAATCTTCCCACTTTGATTTGTAAATCTTTGTTTACAGAATATTTTTTGAAGTTGCCAAGACACCATTGCTAAAGAAGATTGAAATGTAAGCACGCCATGCCTGTTGCCCCTGACCTGTGATGAAATCATCAAATTCTGGACACGGCATTACAAGTAGGCTAAAACTATTCTACGTGTAGCCTACTGCCTTCTAAATGTGTTCATTGTCTTTAGTTGATGACTGCTGAACTCAACAAAATGTTGTTTGAAAATCTTGTTTTTAAGACAAACTGCAATCTAGTAGGCTACATTCACAATTGTTGGTAGGGGTAGTTCCTACACTTAATGCCTAGACTTTTGTACAATAGTTTATACATAGTACTAGCATGCTCTAGCTAGTATACTATTGACCGTTACAGACTTTTTAAGCGACATCTTAGATCTATTATAAGGTACTTATGTAGTACATTTTAAGCTAACCTTTGCTACTTTAACAGCGTTTTACTTTCCTTAGGGGTTTTTATTGTAGGCCTATATCAATGTGAATAATTTTAATACTTTTATAAATAAACATTAACAATCAAGTACGTATTAAGTATTATTTAGCATGAGGTAGTGACACATTCAATTTGCATGCCCATTATGACGACAGGCTGGATTCCTGTTGATTGATTGATTGATTGATTGCTGTTTATTGTACATAGATCCCTAGAGAATAACATAATCCTACACTATTAATATTTTCAAAATCTTGACAGTAATGTATAGGCCTACTATATGCTGAGCATATTATGTTGTGTAGGTAGGCCTAAATCATAACTGATAGTATTTACCAGTACAGTAGTAGGCCAAAACTAAGTGTGATTGTACTGGCATACTCAAAAAATGTTGGTTGGTGATAGAGTAGATAAGTGATTCTGGTAGGCTATGGAGATAACAGATCAGAGATGGTCTAGTCCAAGTAGTAAAAGGATCAAGAAAACGTCAAAACTCTCATGTGTTTCTCATAGTTGGATGTAATCACTAATCAGTAATCATCTTTTACCAAAATATACCGTACCTAGCATGTCTTATCTACATATAGGCAGGCCTAGGCCTACTAATCATTAATCAACATTAATATAATTCATTCAGTACCGTAGGCCTAACTATTAATTAACTATGTAAAGTTTTTTGGTTTAATTGGATTTAAGGATGCGTCAACCGTTAGGTCATAATGCACCACTCTAACCTGGGGGGGAGGAGCCCATGCTGGTCAGAACCAGCCATGGGTAAGGGGAGGAAAGGGGGGTTCTCACGTCGCGGTCGTCATTGTCTTTGTCATTGTTCGTGGTGTCATTGTCGTCATAGTCGTCAAGGGAATGGGGCAAGGTCCCCGACAACAATTGCCAGAGCTCGCCTCTATTTTCGGGGAGTAAAATACTACCCTTCATATACTAGCTGATATTTGCGAGGTGGGCTTTTTTCTCTTGAATCGTCTTTTACGATTATAGCAGAGCCAAGCTCTGGGGCCAATTCTGACCCGGGCCAGACGGGGAAACCATGTAAAGTTAAACCTTATACTTGTAAAGTGAAACCATTATACTAAACCGTTTTCCAAATAGTACACTCAGTTTTGATAGTACTATTTCATGGTAAAGCATTTTAAAACAAAAATAATTAAAGGGACCCTCCCACACACAGCATTACAGCGCAGAGGGCTGTTTCTTGTGAGCATTGCAGTACACCAAAACTGAACACGTGTTTTCAATTTTCCCTTGTGCAGCTGTGATGAAGCAGCCATTGTTAAATTTATTATCTTAAATTAACACAAACAATAGGCGTATACAGTCTACGAGCTGGGTGATGCCACACATTATTTCCCCACATGTAGGCCTACTGGCCAGCCAGCTGTGATTTGGATCGAATGCACATCTTGTTTGCGTAGGACGCCGCTCTGACAGTTTAAGAGATGGATCATGCATCTATCTCTCTCGCACTCTTGGGCATGGGCTCTTCTCACTGGAGGTGGATAAGTTCAAAACACAAGAGCGTGTATGTTGGAAAATATCTAATGAGTAGGGAGTACACTATTGAACCGATTTCTGAACGTTTTTTATAGGAACGTTTTAGTAAGAAAGTTTTATAGACCAACAGGTTAACTTTTTAACATATAAGTTAAATAAACATAAAAAAGTGCTAAATTCAGTCGTCTTGTGCTTGAAAACATCTTTTTTAAGGAAACGCTTTAGCAGGGTTTCACTGTTTTTAGGTAGTACTACTTTATTTTATATTAATAAGCCAGAAGCAGGCGGCGGAAATGAGATTCCTTAGGAACACATTGGGCAAGACGAGAAGGGATAAGAATTAGAAACACGGACATTAGAGAAATGCTGGCTAAGTTAAGCAACTGTATGGTTGACTTAAGATGGATTGGACGTATGAAACAAATGGTGGAAGAGACTATGCCCAAAAGAATGTATGAAAGAATGAGGCCAAAGTACAGATTTAATGATGCCATAGCATTAGCGGAGACTTGGAGGCAAGATGAGAGAGCTGAGATGTGGAAGAGATAATATTGTTGGAGGATAGAAAAAATGGACAAATCTGGTATGCTGGGGGCTAGCTACGTAGTAGCTACCCATTGTTTTGCTATTGATATCCTTGCTTTTAGTTTTATTTTAATGCATAGTTATCTAGTACTACATTTTAAATAAATTAGGAACAATTTTAAGTTTCTAACAGATTTCAGTGTTTTGTAGGCCTAAATTGATCCTGTTACACATATTTTGATTAATGATTTTATTTCATAGTGTTCAGCTAGGCTTAGGCTTTATATCTGATACATACTTATATTTATTTTCCACCTTTCTAAATCATTTTTTCTTTTTTATATAATTTAGAAGGATAGGCAAAAAACAACCAGGAGTAGGCCTACTACACTCAATCCAATTGGGGAAAGTACACTACATAGAGATATACAGTAGTAGACATGTTTTTTTAGCATTTTAGGTTTTTTATGCTAAATTGGTCAACATATATTCAGCACATTTTTAAATGTAATTAGCCCTACTGTCAGCATCCCCCATTAGACATTACAAACATCGATGGCTTGTTGCCGACAGGCTACCTTGGTGGTCATAAATTGGAAATTGCCTTCAATTGTAGTTTACTTTGCAATCACTTTATTTTCAGCCACCAACTAAGCTTGTGTGTGTTGATTTTTATTATTTTTTATACTCTTATATTTTAATATATTAGTATGCCTACCTCTAGTAGGGCCTACTAGGTAGTAATATAAATTACGTATAGGGTATTACATAATATACCTTACTCAGGTTACTGGTTTTGTTTATAGGCTTCCAGCCTTTTTAAATTAACCTACCATCTAGATAATTTCATGTTCACTAGGTGCCTAAATTAGTTTAAAATAGAAAATATCTAGGCCTAAGTAATGTTTGGATGCACTTAACTTTATTTTTCATTTTAAAATGAATCCTTTTCATTCAGTTCTAAATTCTAATAGATACTGTACATTACATATGTGCATACATTGGTGCCGTTCCCTAATGAAGAAGTAATGAATTACTGTATAAATATTTCATATCATTTAGCACTACCCTAATTCAAACTTTCCCTTCCTATGCTTTGGATGCAAATCCTAGAAGTTTGTTGCCATTTTCAAGTTCCGGCGGTATTTTACCGAAATCAACGGTGCCTGTCACCAATTACCATGCAGCGCAAGGACGCTGTCCATCGCCCAACTCTGGCACACATCAGATTTTTAGTTAGCCTATAGGTGCTTCGCACCAGGCACTAAAACTACCAGGGGAGAGGCTTCGAGCCCCACGACCATTCCCCAAAACAGAAGAAGATTTTGGGTGCATTTAATTCAGATGTTTACATTAACACTTCTTCTTGGTCCCTTGGATTTGATTTAAAGGTCTATATTGTATTGTTTTTTATTAGCCCTAATGGTGATTTAACATATACGTATTGTGCCAAATATAGGCCAACCCCCTAACTTTTCTTGTTGAAATATTTTAAAAAACATTCAAAAGCATATGCAAATATTAGCTGGCAAGGGACTTAGCTTAGGGACTTAAAATAATTTTAAAAAATGGTAGGCTACTACTGGTGTAATGATTTTATGGTTTATACTTTATATAGCTTATTCCCATTTACTACTTGAACTTCTTTATAAATTAAAACATTTGAATTAGGTAGTAGGTACTAACAGTAACATCAGTTATTGGTATGTTTTCAATTAAGATTGGATCCACAGGACCTTTTGTTTGGGGAGCTGTTTATTACCCTTACTAATTTCTACTGCATATGCTAATCAAAAGTTATTATTGAGTTCATACAAACTGAAAAGGGGAGGGAAGAGTGTGGGAAGGAGAGAAGAACATGGTGAGGCCTTTCTTCAATGCCGATTCAATGCAGAACTGGTCGTGGCAACAGATATAATGATAGTAAAGTAAGAAATAACGTTGACTTGCTGTGTGGGTGGGGGAAGGTGCTCTCCAACCCCCATTAGGGCTTCACCCCAGAACCCCACCAAGGTATATATTTTTTCAAGTATTTTCAATTTGGTTTTATAATTGTTGTAGGTATACTGTATTTATTTTATGGATATGTTATACCCTTGTGGTATCCTGGAGCGTGCCCCAGTGGGAATTGAGGGTTTATATTATGGTTACTTACTACTCACATTATGAAGTCAATCAAGTCATTATTTAAAATTATTATTACATTCCATGAACTCAATAAATTATAATTTATATAATCAATCTTACAAGTTACAGCTATTGTATTGTTGAGGTCCATAATTTTGCTCGAACTTTGGCACCAACATGGCTAACAGCTGTGCACCCACCTAAATCTGCATCGTAAATACCATCAGAATATGGCACCCGCCTATTGCAACGACATCCTATCTTTCATTATTTCATCACAAGCAAGTAATGTTTAGTTGATTTTTTACGCGAGATCACAAATATGTACCAATTACCGGAATATATCCTTGGCATTGCGCGTGCAGTTTTTGAGGCAGTACGTCGAGCCCACTTATAGAGAACTCTCTTTTAACAAAGTTCTGGATTTAACAAAGTAGTTTTAAAGCTTGTTAATTAAAAATACATGTAAAGTGACTCTGTTTTAACAAAGTTCTTTTTTACCAAAGTAAAAGTCAGTTTTTGTCAAGTTTGTTATAAGTGGGCTCGACTGTACCATGGTATTAATTAAGCAAGATGGTTAACTTATAGCCTACTTGTTTTTAACCTACTGCTTTCTTTTGGGTAGGGTTTTCATATATACTAATACTAGTAGGTGTACTAGTTATATGCATTTTTGCTGCCTGATATACTGGTATTTGTATTTGTTAATATGATGACAGAAAGAGCATGCAGTGCCATGCACCCAAGGTATTTTTTGCATTTCGTAAGATGAACTATGATTCTTAAGTTTTGGGCTAAATAAGAATTAAGGCTTTTAGGCCACACTTCCAGGGTTCTTTCACCAACTCCTATATAAGTAGGGATCCTGAGAAATAGCAAATAAAAAGTTCTCATTTCATTATAAAAAATATTCAATTTCAGTATACATATTATAAACTTAAGGTAAAGGAGTCATTTTGCCATTAAAATAGCACCACAATCACTACCCTTCAGCAAAATGATCATACACATTTCTATAATTTCTTTATTTCCATTTAAATACATAACTACATATTGTTTTGCTATTACGTATTATTTATCATTACCATCATTTTCTTTTCTTATACACTTGGAAAACAATATTTAATGACATTTGACAAAATACATAAATCCGTGACGAATTAATTTAACTGTATAGTCGTCGAAATATTGTTGCATAGTTTTCTTTATTTTCAAGTGCAGTGTATAGTCCAAGTAATTCATTACTTTATTAATAATATATTAACCTGCTAATCGAGAGTTTAATTATTTTCATATGTAGAAGGGCTTACTAGGAGCAATGTCGATGTATGCAATTAGTTTGCATCAAAATCGATGAATTTGTTGTTCAGTATCGATTATTTAACCTATACCGGTTATATGCGGTAAATACCGTTATACCGTTTTTTCTGTTTAAGGTAGCTCAAGCGTATCTCGACGTGAATAAAAAAATCTCAAATTTGGCATATTAACAGATAATTACCTAATACACAATAATGCAAAAAGAAAAAGTAGGCTTCCTGAACTACTTTACGATATATTCAGGTCTAAAGTTTGAAGGTCGCCCTATCCCATAGCATGGGGAACATGGAAATACATACACTTTTCGACCTTTACTTATGATTTCAAATAACTTCTTGTGAATAAATTTTGTTTAAAAACTGTTTTTCTTAAAGAATATTAAATTCCGAATGATATAAGAACAAGAAATAGTACGTTCCTGAACCAATTTAGAAGTTATAGCATCCTGAAGTGCAACCTGACGATTTGACTTGGCAACCCTGTAAACTTAACTCTGATCTTATTGGCTTAAGCTTTAGCACATTTGCAGGGAGATTTCAAATGTAATTTTGCTGCTGAACCGGTATAATAATTTAGAAAGATAATAGTACTTGTTTATGTGCGGATATGGCGATATGGTTATTTTTGCCCCCTTCTGGGGTCAAATACTCATTTTGTACGTGTGAGACATTAGACTTCAATAACAATTAAATTCGTCGCAAATGTTGCGATGAATGGCAGGAACGAGGCAGCCGATAACAATATTTAGAACTGCATTCTTTGGGGTCACTACCTTGTCTTAACAGTAGCTATCATTCCAATGCTATTTTTTTTGCGCTACCTGGAACTTTCCTTCAGATGTAGCGATGCGACAACTCTTTTGCCTAGTGTTGTGAAGATTTACGACCCTGAATATCATTCAGATGCAAATTATTTTCTAAACTCGGACCTATCGATGTGACACGGATTGCTCCTACACTACATCCTTTGGACAGACGCAGAGAGAGCGAGGAGAGCAAACAATGTGCTGCTAGTGAGGCGGACTACGGGTAGGCACAAGCATGAAACTCTGTATCTCTGAACATTTTTCGGCTAGCTTACAAGTTATTTTGGGGCAAATGCAACTTTTAACTTGTTCATTTAGTGCTGGAACTTAAAAAGTAGGAAAAGTTGGCCGATACTTAAACCTGATCTGATATCCATTTCTTCCTTTTCAGTCCCTCTATTTCACATCCATTGATTTAAAAGAAACCATCATTCTGATTTCTAGTCTGATTTCTGAATACTTTGTTTATATTGATTAGCTCGTGTTCTATTACAAGCATGTTTCCCTGATTGATTAAAATGCCATGTTTTTAGAATTATTAGATCTTACTTTGTAGAGAATTCTAAAGACATACTACATATATCTCTTAATTCGGTTCATTGTAAAAAGTAGAATCGTATCGGTCCATCTCTTAATATTTCCTACCATCTTTAGACGCAAGGTCCTTTCACCTACTTTCCTTTTGTAATTCTGTAATCTTCCGCACTTTGATTTGTAAATCTTTGTTTACAGAATATTTTTACTGAAGTTAAGCCAGACCCCATTGCTTAAAGAAGATTGAAATGTAAGCCCGCATGCCTGTTGCCCCTGACCTGTGATGAAATCATCAAATTCTGGACCCGGACACTTACAGTAAGAGTAAAAACTATTCTACTGGTAAGCCTACTGACCTCTAAATGTGTTCATTGTCTTTTCGTTGATGACTGCTGAACTCTCAACAAAATGTTGTTTTGAAAATCTTGTTTTTAAGACAACCTGCAATCTAGTAGGCTACTTCACAATTGTTGGAGGGGTAGTTCCTACACTTAATGCCTAGACTTTGTACAATATTTATACATATTAATAGCATGCTCTAGCTAGTATAACTATTGCCGTTACAGACTTTTTAAGCGCTCATCTATTAGATCTATTATAAGGTACTTATGTAGTACATTTTAACTAACCTTTGCTACTTTACAGCGTTTTACTTTCCTAGGGGTTTTTATTGTAGCCTTATATCAATGTGAAGAATTTTAATACTTTTATAAATAAACATTAACGCATCAAGTATTAGGTATTTTTTTAGCATGAGTTAGTTGACACTCTTTGCATGCCATTATGACGAAGGCTGGATTCCTGTTGATTGATTGATTGATTAATTGCTGGTTTATTGTACATAGATCCTAGAGAATAACATGCCACTACACTATCAATATTTTCAAAAATCTTTACAGTAATGTATAGCCTACTATATGCTGCATATTATGTTGTGTAGGTAGGCCTAAATCATACTGATAGTATTTAACACAGTACAGTAGTAGGCAAACTGTGTGATTGTCTGGCATATACTCAAAAAATGTTGGTTGGTGCTAGTAGATAAGTGATTCTTTGTATTGGCTATGGAGATAACAGTAGAGATGGTACTAGTCCATGAGTAAAAGGATCAAGAGAAAACGTCAACCTCTCATGTGTTTCTCATAGTTGTGATGTAATCACTACATCAGTAATCATCTTGTTACCAAAATATACCGTACCTAGCATGTCTTATCTAACATATAGGCAGACTTAGGCCTAAATCTTAATCACCATTAATTATTCATTCAGTACCCGTCGACCTAACTATTAATTAAACTATGTAAAGTTTTTTTGGGGTTTACCATTGGATTTAAGGATGCTCAAACACGATGTCATATGCACCACTCTTAACCTGGGGGGGAGGAGCCCATGCTGGTCAGAACCACCATGGTTAAGGGGAGGAAAAAGGGGGGTTCTCACGTCGCGGTCGTCATTGTCTTTGTCCATCTTTCCCGTGGTGTCATTGTCGTCATAGTCCGTCAAGCATGGGGGCAAGGTCCGCCGACACAACGATTATGCCAAAGCTCCGCCTCTATTTTCGGGGAGTAAAAATACTACCCTTCATAGGCCTAATAGCTGATGTTTGTGAGGTGGGCTTTTTTCTCTTTGAACTACGTCTCTTCTAACCTGATTCACCCTATAGCCCCTCCTCACTGAAGGGCAATTTCTTGACCGCGGAAGGCCACCTACGGGGAAACTATTCGTAAAGATTAAAAACCCCTTTAATACCTAGTAAAGTGAAACCATCTATACTAAACCGTTTTCCCAAATAGTACACCAAACTCCATCATATTTCTGTATAGCCTCACCGTTTCTATCATGGTAACCGCATTTAAAAACAAAATAACACTTCAAAGTGGACCCCTCCCACCCACAGCATGACACCGCGCAGAGGAGCTAGTTTCTTGTGCCAGCATTGCAGTACAGACCCAAACTGCGAACACAAGTGGTTTTTTATCAATTTTCCCTTGATCGCCCGCTGTGATGAAGCAGCCTTGTTAATTTTTATCTAAATTAACACAACAATAGTGCGTAATACAGTCTACATAGCTGGGTTGATGCCACACATTATTTCCCCCTGTAGGCCTACTGGCCAGCCACTGTGATTTGGGATGAAAATGCAACATCTTGTTTGCGTAGGACGCCGGCTCTGCGACAGTTTTAAGAGGTGGATCATGCATCTATTCTTCTCGCACTCTTGGCACTGGGCTCTTCTCACTGGAGGTGGATAAGTTCAAATTAACAAGATCCGTTAGTTGGAAAATATTCTAATGAGTAAGGAGTACACGCTATGAACCGATTTCTGAAAACGTTTTTTATAGAATGTTTTAGTAAGAAAAGTTTTATAACCAACAGGTTAACATTAAGTTAAATAAACATAAAAAGTGCTAAATTCAGTTTCGTCTTGTGCTTGAAAACATGCTTTTTTAAGGAAACTCTTTAGCAGGGTTTTCACTGTTTTTAGGTAGTACTACTTTATTTTATATTAATAAGCCAGAAAGCAAGGCGGCGGAAAAATGAGATGCCATTAGGAACACCATGCAAGACGGAAGGGATAAGAATAGAAACACGGACCTTAGAGAAATGCTGGCTAAGTTAAGCAACTGTATGGGAAGGATATGGTTGACTTAAATGGATTGGTTATGAAACGATTGGGTGGAAGAGACTATGCCCAAATAGAATGTATGAAGATGAGGCCAAGGTACAGATTTAATGATGCCATAGCATTAGGCCGGAGACGTGGAGGCAACAGACGTGAGAGACTGAGATTGTAAGAGATAATATTGTTTGAGGAATAGAAAAATGGACAAATCTGGTATGCTGGGGCTAGCTACGTAGTAAGCCTAACCATTGTTGTTTGCCTGTATTGATTATCCTTGCTTTTAGTTTTTATTTTAATGATATAGTTATCTAGTCTTACATTTTAAAATCAATTATGGTAACAATTTTAGTTCTAACAGATATTCAGTTTTTTGTACAGGAACACCAAAAATTGATCCTGTTACCATATTTTAATTAATGATTTTATTTCCATAGTGTTGTCAGCTAGGCTTTAGGCTTTATATTGATACATACTTTATATTTATTTTCCACTTTCTAAATCATTTTTTATTTTTTATATAATTTTAGAAGGATAGGCAACAAACAACCAGAGTAAGGGCCTACTACACTCGAAATCCAAATTGGGAAAGTAACAACTACATAGAGATATACAGTAGTAGAACATGTTTTTTTTAGCATTTTTTAGGTTTTTGATGCTAAAATTGGTCAACATATATTCACACATTTTTAAATGTATCACGCCCTACTGTCAGCATCCCGCATTAGACATTACAACATCGATGGCTTGTTGCCACAGGCTTACCTTGGTGTCATAAATTTGGAAATCGCTTCCAAATTTGTATTTACTTTGGCAACACTTTATTTTCAGCCACCAACTAAGGCTTGTGTGTGTTGATTTTTTATATTTTTTTATACTCTTATATTTTAATATATTTAGTATGCCTACCTCTAGTAGGGCCCTAGACTAGGTACCTAGTAATATAAATTATATAGGTATAAAAAATAAAAATATACCTACTCAGGTTTACTCTGGTTTTGTTTTATAGCTTCCAGACAAAAAGGAAACTATTGTAACAAGTACCTACCATCTAGATAATTTTATGTTCCCTAGGTGCCTAATTAGTTAAAATAGAAAATCCTAGCCTAAGTAATGTTTGGGAATTTGGATGCCTTACTTTATTTTTCATTTTAAAATGAATCCTTTTCATTCAGTTTCTAAATCTACATAGATACTGTACATTCATCTGTGCATACTTGGTGCCGTTCCCGGTATGAAGAAGTAATGTAATTACTGTATAAATATTTCATATCATTTAGCACTACCCTAATCAAACTTTCCTTCCTATGCTTTGGATGCAAATCCTAGAAGTTTGTTGCCATTTTCAGTCTCCGGCTGTATTTTTACCGAGTCAACGGTGCCTGTCACCAATTAACCATGCAGCGCAAGGACGCTGTCCATTCGCCCAACTCTGGCACACATCAGATTTTTAGTTACTTATAGGTGCTTCGCACCAGGCACTAAAACCCTACCATTGGGAAGGCTTCGATCACCAGCCCCACGACCATTCCCGCAAAACAGAAAGAAGATTTTGGATGCATTCAATTCAGATTTTTACATTAACACTTCTTCTTGGTTCCCCTTGGATTTGATTTACAGGTCTATATTGTAATTTTTTTTATTAGCCCCTAATGGTGATTAACATAGTATGTATTGTGCAAATATATGCCAACCCCCTAACTTTTTCTTTGTTGAAATATTTAAAAAACATGCAAAAGCATATGCAAATATTAGCATGGCAACGGACTTAGCTTAGGGACTTAAAATAATTTTAAAAAATGGTATCTACTACAGGTGTATGATTTTATGGTTTATATTTGTTATATAGCTTATTCCCATTTTACTACTTGACTTCTTATAAATTAAAACATTTTGCATTAGGTAGGTACTACCAGTAACATGTTTATTGGTATGTTTTTCAATTAAGATTGGATCCACAGGACCTTTTTGTTTGGGAGCTGTTTTATTTCCCCTTACTAAGTTCTACTGCATATGCAAATCAAAAGTTATTATTGAATTTTCATACAAACTGAAAAGGGGAGGGAAGAGTGTGGGAAGAGAGAAGACATGGTGAGGCTTCTTCAATGCGATTCATGCAGAGCTGTTCGTGGCACAGATATAATGATAGTAAGTAAGAAATAATGTTGACTTTGCTGTGTGGGTGGGGAAGGTGCTCTCCAACCCCCATTAGGGCTTCACCCCAGACCCCACCAATGGTATATATGTTTTTTTTCAAGTATTTTCAATTTAGTGTTTATAATTGTTGTAGGGATAACTGTATTTATTTTATGGATATGTGATACCCTTTTGTGGTATCCTGAGCGTGCCCCAGTGGGAATTTAGGGTTTATATTCATGTTACTTACATCTCTCGCATTATGAATCAATCAAGTCATTATTTAAAATTATTATTACTTCCATGAACTCAATAAATTATAATTTATATAATCAATATTACAAGTTACCAGCTATTGTATTTGTTGAGGTCCATAATTTTCTCGAACTTTGCACCAACATGGCTAAACGGTGCACCCCACCTAATCTGCATCCGTAAATACCATCAGAATTGGCACCAGAAAAAAGAACCCCTATTGCAAAAACCGACCATCCTATCTTTCATTAAATTCCTCAAGCCAAGTAATGTTTATTGACTATTTTTCGCGAGTATCACAAATATGTACCACTTACCGGAATATATCCTTGGCATTGCGACGGCAAGTTTTTTGGAGAACAGTATTTCGAGCCCAACTTATAGAGAACTCTCTTTTTAACAAAGTTCTGGTTTAACAAAGTATGTTTTAAAGCTTGTTAATTAAAAATACCTGTAAGTGACTCTGTTTAACAAAGGTTCTTTTTTACCTAAGTAAAAGTCAAGTTTTTGTCAAGTTTTGTTATAAGTGGGCTTCCGACTGTACCATGGTATTAATTTTTTTTACAAGCAAGATGGGTCGCTTATAGCCTACTTTTTTAACCCTACTGCTTTCTTTGGTAGGGTTTTTCATATATACTAATCTAGTAGGTGTACTTTATATGCATTTTTGCTGCCTGATATCTGGTATTTGTATTTGTTAATAATGATGACAGAAAGAGCATGCAGTGCCATGCACCCAAGGTATTTTTTGCATTTCGTAAGAATGAACTACGATTCTTAAGTTTGGGGCTAAATAGACTTAAGGGCTTTTAGGCCACACTTCAGGGTTCTTTCACCACTCCTATAAGTAGGATCTGAGAAAAGCAAATAAAAAGTTCTCATTTCATTATAAAAAATATTCAATTTCAGTATACATATTATAAACTTAAGGTTAAAGGCGTCATTTTGCCATTAAAATAGCAACCACAATCACTACCTTCAGCAAAAATGATCATACCATTTCTATACTTTCTTTATTTCCCATTTAAATACACAACTACAATTGTTTTGCTATTCGTATTATCATTATTCATCACCATCATTTTCTTTTCTTATACACTTAGAAAACAATATTTAATGACATTTGCCAAAATAATAAATCCGTGACAAATTAATTTTTAACTGAAGAGTCGTCGCAATTTGTTGCATAGTTTTTCTTTATTTCAAGTGCAGTGTATAGTCCAAGTAATCATTACTTTATTAATAATATATTAACCTGCTAATCGAGAGTTTATTATTTCATATGTAGAAGGGCTTACTAGAAGCAATGTCGTGTATGCAATTAGTTTGCATCAAAATCATGATTTGTTGTTCAGATACGATTTTTACCTATACCATGTTATATGCGGTAAATACCGTTATACCGTTTTTTTTCTGTTTAGGTAGTCTCATCGTATCTCGACGTGAATAAAAAATCTCATTTGGCATATTAACAGATCATTTACCTAATACACAATAATGCAAAAAGAAAAGTCGGCTTCCTGAACTACTTTACGATATATTCAGGGTCTAAAAGTTGAAGGTCGCCCTATCCCATAGCATGGGGAACATGAATACATACACTTTTCGACCTTACTTATATTTCAAATAACTTCTGGTGAATAAAGTTTTTGTTTAAAAAACTGTTTTTCTTAAAGAATATTAAATTCCGAATGATATAAGAACAGAAATAGTACTTTCCTGAACCAATTTAGAAGTTATAAGCATCCTGAAGTGCAACCTGAGATTTGACTTGGCAACCCCTGTGAAACTTAACTCTGATCTTATTGGCTTGAGCCTTTAGCACATTTGCAGGGAGATTTCAAATGTAATTTTGCTGCTGAACCGGTATAATAATTTAGTGAAAGATAATAGGTACTTGTTTTACTACAGGCAGCCCCACAAATGAGTTTTGCAATTAATTATTAATTTACATATATTAGGCGCTTATATTCAACAATAAATTTGCTTTGGTAGGAGAAGGATGTTAGAAAATGAAAGATTCCTGACCCAATAACACAATGAATGTCATTGATGTACTATTATGTAATTGCAGTGTTTGTGGGAGATGCGGAGTAGTGTAGAGAATGAGATGCACGATACCAAAATTGTACAATATAATTTTCCTTATCTTGCTTGAAAGCCAGATTTATCGCTCGCAGCCAGTGCACTACGATATCCCACCCCACACCCCCCGCCGAACCAAACACGACACGCATCCGTGACCTTGACTAGACTGTTGTGACTAGATATTTACAGCAGATCAAGAACAGGAACAATGAGTTTTCTTCATTTTATATAGCCAAACTAGCCATTTGGGCCTTTTCCACATTATAGTAAAACAGTTCTTCCTCTTACGTGATTGTAAATTACCACTTCATCAGTAATGTCCATTATTACTGGAGCAGCAGTACTCTCGGCTATTAACGATAATTATTGAATTTGAAAAAACGCAGATTTTTAGCAGATCATTAGACACCCCCACCCACAGTCGAAATTTTTTGTGTTACTACCCTGTAACCTGCGAGTAATGTGGGACGGGTCGGGTAACTAGGGCCGTTTTATATAAAGTCGGGCTTTGTCATATCATAAGTGAATATCGTCCTACGGCAAATACAGACTGGATAAAAGTTTTCTATTTTAGAGTAAATTTGCACTAAAAGATTACAGTAATAAAAATGTATTTCAGATAATACGTAAACCAATAATTTTTTGATAAAAAATAAAAAAGTGAAAAAGTAGTCCAAGCCGTGGGTTTGAACCGGCTAACCTCTCGCGTGCTAGCGCGGAACATGCGCTATGCTGGGCCAAATTTTCTGTGGGCTGCCGGCCGCTCAGAGAGATACTGATGCAGCCGTCGCAGACTATTGTGTGCGCGCTGGGTCTCAAATAAATATAAAACGCTTTGTAATTGGCAATAAATGCACTTTTACTCTTTTAAAGTATTCTGCCAATGTTTTCTTTATTAATAAAATGCTACATATACATACATATTTCATAACTAATTATTTTGGTATGATTTCAAATACGAATTGGGAAGTTCTGCACGAATATCCGTTGGCCTAGGCTGGCAGCTTGTTGTAGGGGCCCGCGAGACACCTGTGATTACAGTGATGCCAGATTCTTTTGTTGGTAGTTAATACCTTTATATGCATCTAATTAAATTAAAAACTAAACACCATAATATTTATTTTATTTAAAAAAGCGTTTTCAAAAACACAATTTTATGTCCTTTATTTGATTCCAAAAACCGTGGTTTTATTATTTTATTCAGAAAAAACAAAATACACTATTCAAATCACAGCTTGTGAATAATAACAATTACCAAATCCTGTTATGTGTCTATTTTGTTTTAAAAAAGTGAGCTTCATTTCGCTTGTCATTCATTTAAATACGTTAACAAAGTGTGTTTTTTAATTAATTGTCCGTTATTTGTTTATTTTGAGCGATATATGGAATCTCAAAATCTCTCAAAACTAGAGAATTACATTTTTTTTTCCACAAAAAGGAAAGCATTGAGCTAACCTAAACCGGTGTACCAATTATCCGGTTAACCGGTAATACCGGTTATTAGGTATAAACCGGTATACCAATAAATACCGGACATCCGGTTAAGCGGTATAAACAGTTTATACTGAATAAACGGTATCAGTATTTTGACCGTTTACCGACGCCTATACTTGATATAATGATAATCTGATATGATGATAATCTCCATACCGAACAGGCCTAGATGACAGACCCTTATTAAGTAACCCATCCTTTCGAAGAAATATTCAAATCCATGGTTAAACAACACAGTTTGCATATACTATGCCTAGATTTATGTATTTTTAATGAACAGCTTTGATGGAACTACTAATAAACTAGGAAGCTTCGTAAACGTTTTATCAGGCGCGTTGTTGGATGAGCGTAATTTTATTAAAACGAAAAAAGCGTAAAATTGCGATTTTCATGTGAAATAATTTTTCGATTACGCTCAAATTTCACACATTCATGAAATTTAGGTTCTGTGAAAAAAATCATCACAATCGGATAAAGCATGTAATTGTAGGTGTTATAAGTCGAACAAAATTTAAAAATCTAAAAAAAATCATAAAATTGCGATTATTATAAGAAATAATTTTTCGATTGCGCTCAAATTTCACACGAATATATTAATTCTTAAAATTAAGGTTCTGTGAAAAAATCATAACAATCGGATAAAGCATGTAGGTATTATAAGTCGAAGAAATTTAAAAAATCAAAACAAATGGTAAAATTGTGATTTTCATGAGAAATAAATTTTCGGTTGCGCTCCCAAACGTGGCACTTCTAGGTTAAGAGATTTTGAAGGCCTCTACAAAATTTCATCGCAATTGGAATATCGGTTTAGCCGGAATCGTGTTAACAAACACACAAAAAAACATTCCGGATTTTTTTCTCCAGTGTAGTTAAATGGAATCTTCGCTACGCTCGTCCAATAACGCGTTTCATTCACAATTTAAGTCACATTCCATTTGTGTTCTGGTGTTATTCTGCCTCACCCTCAAAGTTTTAAATTATTTTTTTCTTTGAATGTCAATATCCTGATTAGACTTGCATGTTGTCACATTGTGTCTAGACCTACTGGTATTCTTAACATATTTGAATTGAATGATAAGGGGAAAGGGTGTGTAAATGGGTCATTTTTCAGACTTCGATTTTTTTTTGCCAAATAACTTTTTTCAAATTTGAAATGTCCTACTAAAAGTGCTACCCTTTTGACATAAATTTCAGATTTTGTGTATGAACTATTGTTACTATTTAACCCTACCTGTGTAAATTTAAAGTTGACATTAATTGTCCCATTTATGAACATTGTGGTTGTTAAATGGTATTGAATTGAATTGAAGCATTACTTACATTTTTGCATTTTTTTACCAAGCCCATTGACAGGACTATGTAGGCCAAATAAAATAAGAGGGACGGCTTAGACACGGAGGATTTACTTGGCCTAGGTCTATTGGCTTATTTTAGGCTCCGGTTAGATAATGTATCCATCCATAATTAAGCATTTAGCTGATGTACCATTTAGCAACCTGCATCAGTGTCCCATTATAAACCATGCATATTGCATAGAACACTTTTGTCTACTTTGCCACAAAACTAAGATTATGGTGAAATCACAATGTCACTTAACAATGTCTAAAATAAGAGTTTAAGAATGGCACCTGTAGATTTGACCAAATTTGTATGTAAATTTTGTTTGTGTAACAAGACAATGAAAATAAATCAAAACAAGAAAGTGTCATCCATCTTGATATTTTTTTTGTTTAAAGGAAGCAGTACAACCGCTGCCAACTTTTGGTGAAAGAGCTTACCTACCGAATTTTCTCGATTGTAGGTCGCACATAGAATTGAAAATTGAAAGCCATAAAACTGGGGACGCACTACACAATAGTGAGTGTGAGTGACACATTTAGTATGCAACAATAAGAATTTACTGATATTGAATTCCAAGTTGTGATAAAATTACATACCACTGCACAAGTCTTACCAACTATGTACTAATATTTTGGCAGCATCCTAGGATTCCTTTGGATACAAGGTTGATTTGATGTTGAGGGGTTTCGTTATTTTAACATTTGATATCTATTTGAACTTTTAAAGCAAAATAAAATCTCACAATCCCACATTACAATTGTATGACCTACAATCGAGTGACTATGGTAACTCTAAAAAAATCAACTGATTAGTTAACTTATAGTTACTATCCCATTTATAAACACTGTCCCATTTATGATGTATGCACCCTCTCCCCTACCCTAAATAAATTAGTAATTACACGAAATTAAATTACTAATTTAAATCAATGTTTTATATAACTAAACAAATTATTTATACCTGTGATGTACAGTAATATGTATACCGGTACAATAATTGAGTTCATTGTGTTTATTGTGTGTAGGTGACCGATTTAGGCCTAATAATACGGTACATAAATATAATAAATGTGTTTGGGTTAGAGTGCCTTATGTTAATATTGTGTTCTGTCTGGCTCTATTCTTCAACCATACTATTAGTGTTAGCATTAGAGTACCATACATCTAGTATTTATTGCCCCATATTGCTAACAATTTCACATTGAATACTGTTTCAAACACAGTTATACAGTGACACTATTAAATTGTATATATATACATGTCTTCACTGCCATTAGTTATTTAAGTGATTGTTTTGTTTGTATATATAACGGGTATGTAATTGAATAAAGCAGTATTCTATTTTGTCACCATTCTACTGTGTATTCTGTACTTTTTATTTTACCCCTGCCTCACCTGACTATGATATCAGGCCCAGCCATCTTATTTTGCTATAACAAGTCAGCTGGTCGAAGGATATGGATGGAACTGAAGACGTGGGTTGTCGTTCATCTCATGTGATGGACCACATGGGTGTAAAAACTATTGGGTGGTCTGACTAAAGCACAAAAAAAACATAAAATAAAATGGGGGTGCACGTCAATACTTTTTTTATCACCAACAAATCCTGTTCCGACCTATAGGCTCAAGTAGAACCTTGTGACCTTTTGGTCGGATAGGCCTCTAGTAAAAATTACAGCTCCAAGTTGGCTCATTAAAAATCACCTTTGATCAAAAAGAACCTGCTGAATTTAACTCAAAAGTCTAATCGAACCAAAGTTACATAATTACAAAAAAAAATCAAAAAAGAAACTCTGTACTAACTCGCGCGTGAGAAACTTATTAATAGAAACGCAGAATAACGTCCTAGCAAAGTACACGGTTCGCCGCCTCACGACAGGGCACTAGACGTGACCTTTTGGTCAATTTGGCTAGACCAGCGTCCAAAACACACACGACCAACACAGTCGCGGAAAGTACTTGATTCAGTGGTGACCACAAACACAGCCACAAATTCGAAATCATAGGCCCTCGGGTCCTGATTTCGAATCTTACCCAGGTGAATGCGAGGGGACTTTCTGCCTTTAGACAGGGCTGCCTGGCTGATGCGCTGCACTGCCGGCTCCTACGTGCTCATAAGCTAGATATGCTAAATTATGCATGCAGAACATTTATGCAAATGGGCAACTATTTTGGATAATGACTTGGCTTTACTTGAAAGGGGGAGAGAGCTACAATTACTGACTCGATAGCAAACTTGATTAAGGTAGGAATTCAACATTATATTGTTGTCTGGTGAACAAAACATAGTACAAGAAATGCAAAAAAATGTAGAAATTAAATTCTGGATCAGAGATACCCCCTTGAAATGAATAAAATATACTGAAATTTCAAATCAACGTTCAAATTAAATTACAACTACAGATTACAATATTCCTTTAAAATAAGTTGTTTTTACTCATCACCTCAGTGTCGTATTGTCCCCTTCGTCGCGAAGCGTAGGTAAGCGTAGGCGTCATGACTAGCGTTCCGTGGCGCAGGCGTCGTCCACTGATCCGTAGCTTTAGGGTGTTTCCCTCAAATTCCCTCGGCAATAGCGTTCGCGTCTCGACGATCCAGATAGGGGAGGGCCTACAAGATTAGGGTGCACGCATTTCTGGGGGACAAGCTGCATTATGCTCGTAGGTTTAGAACAATCGACAACAATGCCGTACAAAAGAGTGTTGAACTTTAGTCACTTTCAAGGGATGAGGAACAATTATTTTATCATAGGAATATTGCTTAGGTAATGCTAGGATTGATTTTAGGAATAACCTGGATACACAGGATGCGATAGCCATTGTTCAAGCAGGGTCCGTCGTAAAGATTTTTTGGAAGGAGATGATTGATGCTAGCCGCCACATGGCGCTGCGGATGTTTATGATTCACTCCTCACTAGGTACAATTCAGATAAATAGGGATTACCCGCCTCTAATGTTCGACATGCTTCTCAGTGGCACAATCCTGCGTTAAACCAGCCATGGGGCTACTTTGTCACTCAACGAACCGGTGGTTGAACACAAAACTTTTAACACGCTAACATCGGCGAAGTCTTGCTCTGTTCGCTTCTAGAACGGAAAAAGGTGGTCGAGAGACCCCGTCTCAGAGCTCACTACACTCAACTTTTCTGCGCATCTCGTGGCCTTTAATACCGCGATTTCTAGGCGTGGTGCGTGATTCGTCCTATTTGAACCAACTAGCCCGCGAATGCCCCCTAATCTTCAATGAGTGGGCTTTACCAGTGGCCTGTGGCTACCGTTGGAGGCACCACAGATGATTTTTTGTAGAGGGGCTTTGCATCTGACTTGGCAAACTAAATCAAGGTCGCGCTTGCCTGTTCGGTCACGTGACTCTATCGTAGCGTCTGCACGCGGAAGCCAGTCGATTCGAGAATCGATATGTTGACAGATCACACAAAAACCCGCCTGAAGAAAATCAGTATGTACACTGATGCTAGGTGGACAAATTACTTGTCGCCTGGCACCGTTGCCTCTTCGCAGGCCACACCGTTAACCACAGGTCTAATTATTTAGCACTTGACACATATTATCTCAGATACTTGAGATATTTAGCACGACGGCTAATTAATATATTCACGTATGCAAATATTAAAATCAAAAATTTGGGTAGCTTAGGCCCTCTGACAGGCTGTTTGGCCACAACCTCAAGTGTGGCAAGTCAAAACAATACAATTGCGTTCCTTTGCTGCCTCGCTGTCTTCGATGGATTCATGTGTTTGGCTTCCGTTATCGACTGAAACCTCATTTCCAAACATACATCTCAAGTGTGACACCATCAGCCCAGCCAGTGCATAGCGCAACGTGAGATAATCTCTGTCTGTAGAGTTTGGTTCGTGCCACTATTGACCAATTGTAAGATATTTCGATAATCGATAATTTATTTATTTATTTATCAATATATCGTTAACAGGGCAGAGCTCCACCAGTAACGTATAATAAAAACATAGACACATTACAAACTACATGACAACACATAACTCAAAATGACAATCACAGGAACATTGTCAAACAGAAAAATATATATATATTAAAAAAAAGACAAGAAACATGATAAGTAATAGTCAAAAGTCAACCTTAAATTTAAATTAAAATCAAATTTCACATAATCACCGATTGCTTTCTTGAAAGAGCCCAGGACACATTTAATGGATTCAGCTCCTGACGGAGCTAGAACAGTGTAATTTCCTGAATACGTTCAGGCAAACGAAAAAAAACATCTATACGGCATTTTGAGTAAAATCATACATGCCCCTTTGCCTAGTCCGCTCTAGCAGGTACACGGAAGTTTATCCTTGTCCAACAAGTTATTATCAGTAAAGCAATTGTGTATGATCTTGTAAAGAAATACAAGATCAGTGACGTTACGCCTAGACTGTAGAGTAAGAAAAATTTTGGTTATCGATTATCGAAATTATATCCATTATTGATTATCGATCGATAATATTAATTATCATGTGTATCCCTAAAATAAAATAAAGAGAAAATCAAATGGTGTAACTCTATTTGTTGATTATTATCAGGGGCATAACTTCAAATATCATGGGGTCCCCGGAAAAGCAAAATCTATGTGGTCAGTCAACCCTATAGGGGTAAACAAAACAAAGAAATTAGTATGGGTAGCCCTTCGCTCTTTTGTGGGTACAACAATTCTCTCCTATTTTACAAATTTTTCAGCTAAATCGGAGATAGAAAATTACATTTTAACAAAAAGTAACGTTACACATGGCAACGAAAAGTCGCACGAGGTTCCTATGCACCTGCCATACTACCACCTATAGAAGTAATCAAATACTATCGAGGAAGCATGTATTATTTGTTATCAAAGAGTTAATAGTTTCTGCCCCAAAGAAATGATGTCAAGGTCCTCTATATGGGCGGTGGATTTTTATCAATTCTCTCCTATTTTACAAATTTTTAGGGCTAAATGTTCAGACCTTACTAAAGACTGTATTGGTATGGTAACATTATGGATGTCGTACTCGGGTCGTGTTGCACGTCCGTGCTCGCTCAACAACGAGACGGGACTTAAGCGTTTTCCTAGTTAATTTTTATTATGTTGGATGTGCTTTGATCAGAGCCACATTTCCGCATTTTAAATCGTTCCCCTCTCGTAACACAATCTTGGAACTTACTACAAATTTAATTACCGTGTCGTGGCTATTTTACTGTCTGGTCTGTTACTGAAAAAGTAAGCACTATTTTGTGAATGTTGCTTTGAATTGTGGCAAATATACACATTCTATCTTAAAGTGGCTTTAATCCCAAAAGATATGTGTTACGACTTTTTTTGCTGAGCGTAGCGAGCGAAGCGAAGATTCCATTTCCATTACCTGGAGAAAAAAATCCGGAATTTTTTTTTGGAGGTTTTTTGTCCTGACTGTTAGCACGATTCGGCTACGAAACCGATACTCTAATTGCGATTGAAATTTTTGGAGGCCTTCAATCTCTGAACTTAGAACTGACTACGTTTTTAGCTCATCAAAAATTTATTTCTATGAAAATCGCAATTTCTTAACGATTTTTTCGATTTTTTAACAAAATTTCCTTCCTCACTATAACAACCTAAATGATATATCCGAATGTAATGATTTTTTCACAGAACCTTAATTTAATGAATTAATATATTCGTTGGATTTGAGCGCAATCAAAAAATTATTTCTTATAAAATCGCAATTTTAAACGATTTTTTTCGATTTTTAAAAATTTCCTCGACTTATAACACCTAAATGATATATCAGAATGTAAATATTTTTTCACAGAACCTTAATTTAATGATTCATATATTCGTGTGGAATTTGAGCGCAATCAAAAAATTATTTTTCTTATGAAAAGCGCAATTTTTACATGTTTTTTTCCCGATTTTTTAATTTCCTCACTTACTACCACTACATGCTTTATCCTATTGAAAGTAATTTGTTTACAGAACCTTAATTTATATGGGATTAATATATTTCGTGTGAAATTTTGAGCGCATCAAAAAATTATTTCTCATGATAATTTCAATTTTACGTCATTTAATTTTTTTTTAATTCATCGACTTTAATAACATCTACATCTTGTTAATCCGATGTAATAATTTATTTTTTTTTAACAGAACGCTTAATGTTATGCATTCATATTATATTCGCGTGAAATTTTAAGACGTAATCGAATAATTATTTGTTATGAAACGCAATTTCACGTTTTTTTCCGTTTTTAAACTATAACCGCTCATCCAACAACGCGCCTGGAAAAGCGTTTGTGATCTTTCCTAGTCTCTAGCATAATACTAATACACTCAGATGACAGTTTAAAAAATTATATCCTGTAACTGTGATTTTAAACGATTTTTTTAATTTTTTTTTATCGTGAAATTTGCGAAATTGATGTTTGGGAATTTCTTAAATCGGCTTTAGCTTGCTTCTTTCTTGTTCCACATAGATTACTACTACAGCATCAAGAAGAGATCAAGAGCAGGCTTAACAGGCCTATAATCCCGCATCAATAAAGCGACAATCACATCAAATCAATATTACTCGTGCCATAGAACTGTGCATAAATATACGACCCCCGATACACGCAAAATATGCATTCCCAAATTCCCACCCCTTCTGTGGTAAACAGCATTCCTCCACATTCCACACATACAAAAACTTGTAAAAATACAGCCAAACCTACCCACTCAAAAGAAAATGAGATCTAAAGAAGGGCCAAGCTCATCGCCCTTCCAGCCCATTTGTGCATTCCTAATTCATAAACGTACAGTGTCCCGTACAACTCCTTGAAAAGCTTTGGCAAAATGAATTTGCAACTATATTTAAACGTACTAGGAAAACGCTTAGTCCCGAACACATAATGGTTTGTTGGATGAGCGTAATTGGTACATTGAGCTGCCCATGTGTTTTATGCGATTATAATTTGAAGATTTTTTTTTAATTAATTTAAATTAAACTATGAAACGCTCTAAGTTCGCCGCGTTGTTGGATTAGCGTAATTGTGAATTGAGCTGCCATGTGTTTTGGGGGGCGGATTTTTTGTTGTTCTGTGAAAAATCCAGAACTTTGTTGAATTTTTTTTTTTAAATAAATCAAATTAAATAAAAAATTACTTTTTTTTATTACTCGTAATTTAAAAAAGGAAAAAATTGTTATATTGAAATTTTCATAAGAAAATAATTATTCGATTGCGCGACCAATTTTACACGAAATATATTAATTCTTAAAATTAAGGTTCTGTAAAAATCATTAACATCGGCTAAAGCATGTAGGTGTTATAAGCAGAAGAAATTAAGAAAATCGTAAAATTGGCGATGTTCATGAGCCTAATTATTTGATTACGCTCAAATTTCACACGATATATCAATTCTAAAATAAGGTTCTGTGAAGAAAATCATTACGATCAGATAAAGCATGTAGGAGTTATAAGCTCGAAATTTTTTTTTTTAAATCGAAAAAAATCGTAAAATTGGATTTCATGAGAAAAAATTTTTCGATTGCGCTCAAAAACGTGGCCAGTTCTAGTTTCAGAGATTTCGAAGGCCTCCATAAAATTTCATCGGCATCGGAGTATCGGTTTAGCCGAAGCGTGGTACAGACAGACAAAAATACAGGGGGAAAAAAAATATTTCCGGATTTTTTTCCTCCAGTGTAGTGAATGGAATCTTCGCTTCGCCGCTAGGGAGGGGGCCTCATCCATAAAAAAAAATACTTTAATTTTAATGTTTTAATTAATCGTAATTTAAAAAAAGAAAAAATCGTAAAATGGCGAGTTTCATAAGAAATAATTAGTCGATTGCGCTCAAATTTCACACGAAGATATTAATTCATAAAATGAAGGTTCTGTAAAAAAAATCATTACAATCGGATAAAGCATAGTGTTATAAGTCAAAGAATTGTTTAAAAAAAGAAAAAAACGTAAATATTCGATTTTCATGAAAATATTTTTCGATTGCGCATCAAATTTTCACACGAAATATCTAATTCAATAGAATTATGGTTCTGTAAAAAATCATAACAATTCGGATAAAGCATTTAGGTGTTATAAGTAGAAGAAATTTAAAAAAAAATCGAAAAAAAATCGTCAAATGCGATTTTAATGAGAACCTACTAACTTTTTCGATTGGCGCTCAAAAACGTGGCAGTTCTAAGTTTCGAGATTTGCAAGGCCTCCATAAAATTGCATCGCAAATTGGAGTATTAGTTTTAGCCGGAATCGTGCGGCCAAACACACAAAAATCAAAATAAAAAAGAAAAAAAACATTCCGGATTTTTTTCTCCAGTGTAGTGAACATGGAATCTTCGCTTCGCTCGCTACGCTCATCCAAATAGTTTCATCCAAATTATTTTTTCTAATTAATTTAACGAATGGTCATGCAATTCTATTTTGCCAGCTTTTCATGATGTTTACATTTATGAATTAAGAATGCGCAATTTACGATTTTTTCCCGATTTTTCAAATTTCCTCGACTTATAACACCTACATGCTTTATCCGATTGTAATGATTTTTTTACAGAACCTTAATTTTATGAATTAATATATTCGTGTGAAATTTGAGCGCAATCAAAAAATTATTTCTCATGATAATTGCAATTTTACGATTTATTTTTTTAAATTTCATCGACTTATAACATCTACATGCTTTATCCGATTGTAATAATTTTTTAACAGAACCTTAATGTTATGAATTAATATTATATTCGCGTGAAATTTTAGCGTAATCGAATAATTATTTGTTATGAAAATCGCAATTTTACGTTTTTTTCCCGTTTTTAAACTATAACGCTCATCCAACAACGCGCCTGAAAAAGCGTTTGTGAATCTTCCTAGTCTATAGCATAATACTACACTCAATGACAGTTTAAAAAATTATATCCTGTAACTGAGATTTTAAACGATTTTTTTAAAAAAATTTGATCATGAAATTTGCGAAAATTGATGTTTGGGAAATTTCTTAAATCGGCTTTATCTTGCTTCTTTTTTGTTCCACATAGATACTACTACAGCATCAAGAAGAGATCAAGAGAAGGCTTAACAGGCCTTAATCCCGTCATCAATAAAGACGACAATCAAATCCAATCAATATTACATCGTGCCTTGAAACTGTGCATAAATATACGACCCCTGATACACCCAAAAATATGCATTCCAAATTCACACCCCTTCTTTGGTAAACAGCATCCCACACATAACAAAAACTTGTAAAAATACACCAAAACTTACACACTCAAAAGAAATGAGATCTAAAAAAGGGCCAAGCTCATCTACCCATCCACATTTGTGCATTCCTAATTTCACAAACGTACAGTGTCCCGTAACAACATCCTTGAAAAGCATGGCAAAATAGAATTTGCAACTATAATTTAAACGTACTAGGAAAACGCTTAAGTCCCGCTGCGTTGTTGGATGAGCGTAATTGGTACATTGAGCTGCCATGTGTTATGCGGATTTTTTGTTGTTCTGTGAAAAAATCAGAACTTTGTTGAATTTTTTTTTTAAATTAAATCAAATTAAATAAAAATTAACTTTTTTTTTTAATTAATCGTAATTTAAAAAAAGGAAAAAATTGTTATATTGAAATTTTCATAAGAAATATTATTCGATTGCGCACAAATTTTACACGAATATATTAATTCTTAAAATTAAGGTTCTGTGAAAAAATCATTATAATCGGATAAAGCATGTAGGTGTTATAAGCAGAAGAAATTAAGAAAATCGTAAATTGCGATTTTCATGAGCAATAATTATTTGATTACGCTCAAATTTCACACGAATATATCAATTCATAAAAAGGTTCTGTGAAAAAATCATTATACGATCAGATAAAGCATGTAGGAGTTATAAGTCGTTAAATTTTTTTTTTTAAATCGAAAAAAATCGTAAAATTGCGATTTTCATGAGAAAAAATTTTTCGATTGCGCTCAAAAACGTGGCAGTTCTTAGTTCAGAGATTTCGAAGGCCTCCATAAAATTTCATCGCAATCGGAGTATCGGTTTAGCCGGAATCGTGTTAACAGACAGACAAAAATACAGGAAAAAAAATATTCCGGATTTTTTTCTCCAGTGTAGTGAAATGGAATCTTCGCTTCGCTCGCTACGCTCATCCAATAAAAAAAACTTTAATTTTTAAATTTTTTAATTAATCGTAATTTAAAAAAAGAAAAAAATCGTAAAATTGCGATTTTCATAAGAAATAATTATTTGATGCGCTTAAATTTCACACGAATATATTCATTCATAAAATTAAGGTTCTGTAAAAAAATCATAACAATCGGATAAAGCATGTAGGTGTTAGAACTAGAAGTAGAAGAAATTTAAAAAAAAATCTAAAAAAATCGTAAAATTGTGATTTTAATGAGAAATAACTTTTTGATTGCGCTAAAAAACGTGGCAGTTCTAAGTTCAGAGATTTCGAAGGCCTCCATAAAATTTCATCGCAATTGGAGTATTAGTTTAGCCGGAATCGTGCGGACAAACACACAAAAATACAAAAGAAAAAAGAAAAAAGAAAAAAAAACATTCCGGATTTTTTTCTCCAGTGTAGTGAAATGGAATCTTCGCTTCGCTCGCTACGCTCATCCAAATAGTTCATCCAAATTATTTTTTCTAATTAATTTTAACGTAATGGTCATGCAAATTCTATTTTGCCAAGCTTTTCAAGGATGTTGTACATTTATGAATTAAGAATGCGCAAATGTGGAAGGATAGATGAGCTTGGCCCTTTTTTAGATATTTTATTTCTTTTGAGTGTGTAAGGTTTGGCTGTATTTTTACAAGTTTTTGTTATATGTGGGATCTCATTACTTTTTTAAGTTCCATTGCAAAATTATTTGTTAAAATATAATAATTTTATCAAAGTCAATTTAATGGCTATGGTACTAGGAAAACGCTTAAGTCCCGCCGCGTTGTTGGATGAGCGTAATTGGTGTATTGAGCTGTCATGTGTTATGCGGATTTTCTGTTGTTCTGTGAAAAAATCATTACTGTGAAGATTTTTTTAAAAATTAATTTAAATTAAATAAAAAATAAACTTAAATTTTTAATTTTTTTAGTTAATCGAAATTTAAAAAAAAAAAAATCGTAAAATTGCGATTTTCATAAGAAATAATTTTTCGATTGCGCTCAAATTTCACACGAATAGGCTATATTAATTCATAAAATTAAGGTTCTGTGAAAAAATCATTACAATCGGATAAAGCATGTAGGTGTTATAAGTAGAAGAAATTTTTCAAAAATCGAAAAAATCGTAAAATTGCGATTTTAATGAGAAATAATTTTTCGATTGCGCTCAAAAACGTGGCAGTTCTAAGTTCAAAGATTTCGAAGGCCTCCATAAAATTTCATCGCAATTGGAGTATCGGTTTAGCCGGAATCGTGCGGACAAACACACAAAAAAAAAACATTCCGGATTTTTTTCTCCAGTGTAGTGAAATGGAATCTTCGCTTCGCTCGCTACGTATCGCTACGCTCATCTAATTACCTGATGGTTATGGTATTACCAATTAACAATAGAATGAAAAAATATAGTGGTCCAAATACTTGCTTTTTGTAAACACTGTAGGCGATTATTGGAACGTAACTATAGTTACTTGTTGATTATATGCCTGTATAAGGCTTATTTTAAAACCTGTATTTGGAAGCCTTCCAGCAATTTTTTAAACTTTTTCTTTCAAAAGGAATTACATCACTATTACCTTAATGTCCATGTAAAATATGAACGTTGTATGTAGCCCCACCCGTTTGGTCAGACTCCCTGGGCAATTGAAACTGACGAATTAGATAGTAGTAGCCAGTTTTAACCAAACCACTCACCCAAATTACAAAACAAAATCTAGAAAAGTTACAGAAAAGGCTGTCGAGTACGTCAATAATGGCCAGTATTTTTTCGGATCAAAATCCTCCAAGGTTACGGGGCATAAAGATCGTCCCCATGTTATTTCTTATGCGAGATTTTTGCTGGTGGGACCTAGCTCGAAGAATACTAAGTTCAACATTTTTTTCTGGTCAAGGTGGACCCAATAATTTTTCTGTTCTATTCTACAAAAAAAAACTACCAAAGTGTTCGTAAACTGATATGGAAAGAAGAAATATCGAACCGGTGTAAGATGACCATGTACAAAATGTATTATATTCCGATATTGACATACGCAGCAGTGACCTGGACAATAGGAGGAAAGAGAGCAGACTACAAGCAGCGGAGATGAAATTTCTAAGAAGCTCATTGGCCATAACAAAATTGGATTAGGTGCAAAGCAAAACTACAAGAAAGAAACTAGGAGTGGAAAGGCTACGAGACAAAATAGGAAGAGAAAGACTGCGGTGGTATGGACACGTGAGACGAATGAAACAGGAGAGAATCCAGAGAAGAGAATTGGAACGAGCTTGGGGAGGAGTACGAAGAGTTGGCCGCCCAAGAGATAGGTAGGTGGAGAGACCAAATAAAATTAAGTATAGAAGAAAGAGGGAAGACATGGGAAAGAACTCTGGGAAGACGGAAGGAAATGGAGAGAACTAGTGGAAATGCCGGTCTTAACAGACAGCGAAGAAGATGAGGTGCTGAGCCTGGCTGGCTAGCAAGCACTGATAAACTGTAGCCCGAGAAAATGGTGACTCGTCACCCCCAGACCCGACGCATGTTGGAATAGGGGTCTGATATTATTATTATTTCTAAATTCATAACTAGTTAGCAAGAATGAAATATGTTTTAGTTTAGCGGGTACTCCTTGGGTACGTTCTTAACTCGGCTATTCTTAGCTCGCCTACATCAATTAGTAGTGGTATTTCAGGTGTAATTGCCCGCTTCCAAGAACTACTTATCTACTTTAATTGGTCGTAGGATGTGTTTTCTTGACTCGCCTACGCCAATGGCAGCGAGCCTTTCAAATGGTTATGCGACCTGACCGGCAAGTTTGAATTATTCCGAAATTTAACGTTGACAGGGCACTTTCCCAGACAGAATTTTGCTCGAAACGTTGCTCACTTTGTGCCTTTTTAATATATTTTTTTATTTAATACAAGGTTGTCTAAAAGTGCAATGGTATATCCATACAAAAAAAATTTATCTTAATTTATGTTATGAAATAATAAAAATATTAGGTTATGTAATCTATTTTCTTAGTATTGTTGTGATCGCCTTGACTTGAAGAAGTAAGCTAGATGTAGTCACGTCAAGATTATAACTAGGAAAACGCTCAGTTGGACGCGTTGTTGAGCGAGCACCGGTACGTGCAACACGACCCGAGTACGACATTCCCATAATGTTACATACCAATAAGTCTTTAAGGTCTTGACCGATTTAGTTGAAAATTTGTAAAATAGGAGAGAATGGATAAAATCCACCGCCATCTAGAGGACCTTGACATCATTTCTTTGGGAAAACTATTTTACTCTTGATTTCTTCTAGGTAGGAGTACAAGTGACCAGAATTCTTGTGCGACTTTTCGTTGCCATGGTAACGTTACTTTTGTTAAAATGTAATTTCTATCTACACTACTTATCGGATCAAAATAAAAATAACATATTCGTGACCGGACGGACATTCTAAATGAATTGGCTACCTCAGATTTTGTCGCCGTTTAGTTTAAAAAAAAAAAAAATTAGGTTAACTTTAATGTAACTTTATAACTTTTTATATGATTTTGCCACAAAACTAATGGCATTCAATCGGGAACGAAACTTGCGGATGGTCAAAATTTCAACTCGATCCGAGCCTCCGTTTGACCGCTATCATGAGCCAAAAAAGCTGTGCGACTTTCCGTTGCCATGGTAACGGGACTTTGTTATAATGTAATTTCCATCTACACTAGGTACTTATCGGATCAAAATAAAAATAACATATTCGTGATCGGACGGACATTCTAAATGATTTGGCCACCTCAGATTTTGTCGCCGTTTAGTTTGAAAAAAAAAACTTTTGATTAACTTTAATGTAACTTTTTAACTTTTTGAACGATTTTGCCACAAAACTATACAGCAACCCGCCTAGGTGGTATGTACATGTGTGCAAAATTTCAGGTCGATCAGAGAAACGGTGCGACCTGTATCGAAGCAGTAACAGAAAAAAACAAACAAAAAAAAAAAACAGACATTCGAGCCATAAGAGTCAAGTGGAGACGCTCGCTTCGCTCGCTCAATAAGTAAATTTAATAAAACTATTTATTGGTATAGCGATCATAGACGATGGTAACACTAGTGAGATATTTTTAAAGGGACATAAAACTATTTGTTTTATACTCTGAGTTTTCAAATAACAATTGGGTTATATTTTGTTTAAATATACAATATGTACACACATATTTACATTTTTATTATTAACATATCAAGCTTAAAATGTTTTTGTCAATAATCGCTTGTCGAGAAAGATAGAGCAACAAACAACGATATAAAAGTAAACACATTAAATAACTTTAAAAAAGTAAAAATTACATTACAAACTGCAGCCTTTTTTTGAGCATACTTGGTAAAAGAGAACTGTTAAAAGATTCAATTCATCAATTTAAAAAATAACGTTTAAAAAGTTCAAGTTTCTTTTTATATCTTTACCAATAAAATGTTCAAGTTCCTCATAAAAGGAAGTAAAGCTCTCTTAAAAATTGCCCTTTAAAATGTTAACTTAATCACTTAATAGTTCCTCAACACTAAAAAGGATCGCGCTCCTTAAAATGTTACAGAAAAATGGAACTCGTTAATTTTAAAAATTCCTTCCCCAAGTATGCACTTGAGCCTCTTTACTACATTATCACTCCACCCTCACATCCTTGAGGATGTACTTAACTGCTTCATAATAGGCGAGTCACCAATCTGTAGCCGTATAATTTTAAATATTGTTAATATTTTGGTACTTGATACTGGGCGCGTTGGGCAGTTCCCCTTGACGGTGATGATTGCCTGGCGCATCGAAGAGAGATGTGTCATATTGGAGGCCAAAATTCTGTCCGGGAAGTGCCATGTCAACGTTAAATTTTGGAACAATTCAAACTTGCCGGTCAGGTCGCATTACGCATTAGAAAGGCTCGCTGCCATTGGCGTAGGCGAGTCAAGAAAACCCCTCCTACGACCAATTAAAGTAGATACGTGGTTCTTGGAAGCGGGCAATTACACCTGAAATACCACTACTAATTGATGTAGGCGAGCTAAGAATAGGGAACCTAAGTTTTGAAGGCGGGAAGGAAATTGGTTCTCTCTGGTCTCAGCGCCCATAAGAATTAGCATGGTACGAAAATGTAACTCGCCGTATCTTTTGACTCGCGCAAAAGAAATCTAAACCAATAACATCACAAGATGCATAATTCTGTGAAGAAGATGATGGCATTCTACTTTGCTCGATGACGCTTCCTAAATTCAAACTATTATGAGTTAAATGGACCCATGTTTGCGCGCTGTCGCAAATGTACTCTGACTGAGCGGCAACCTAAGCGAGACGCAGCCACGTTGTGTGCAGCTGTGGCATCCTCGCATACCACGCGCCTGTCCATGGTTGCTAAATGTACTTCGCATTCAAGATTTTGTTGGCACATTAAAGGATATTTTATTCGTAATGTATAATCTAGTACAACCCAGTGACCTCACAGTAGCCACAAAGCAAGTCGGATACCAAATGTTATGCTGATGCCACGGACAAAATGTTTTTACGTACTTTTTCAAGAGCAGTTTGGAAGGTTTGGCAACAGCGTAAATGTAGAGTTCACTTCAACTCAAAACAAATGTCATTAATATTTGTGATAGAGCAGAGTTATGTATATCCACGCAAAGAGGAAAGATTATAGTTTCTTACAGTATGAATATAATTCCGGTCCGTGGTCGGGTTCTCGCGCTATCGCTTACGAAACATTTAGCACGGGTTAATCGCCTATACCTCGCTGACCGGAGAGAACCGGACAACGCCCACTTAGGTTCCCTATAGCCGAGTTAAGACTGAGCCACCCCTTGATGCAACTGCAAACCACAAGCCGATTGGACAAATGATAGCGGATACAGCTTCCAAGTAATCCAGACTTGGGGTTGCCATACGTCCCGAAAAATCAGGATTGTCGTGCTTGATGTTTAGATTAATATTTTTTATGTCCCAGAAGTTCGGGGATGTTCCAATTTTCAAAATCTACATTGTTTTTTCAAATAATTTTAGTTTTAATTACTGCAAAAAATCTTTTTTCAAAAACTGCATAAGCACAATGGCCGGTAATAAGTAGTACAGAACAGATTTCTAAATTACTAAAAAATTTTCCTTTTCCATAACACTGATGTACACTTTAAAGTAAAAAGTGAATCTGTCGGTGGACTGATGAAAAAAAAACATGATTCTCATTCATCTGTTAGATCAAATTGGCTACTCAAGTGCAATATAACTTATACTACATAGCACAGCGGTTTATGCAGTGTTAAGTAGTGCACTTCAAGTTTATGTTTTTATTGATCCTCAAGTCGTGTCAACACAATGTTGTAGGCATTTTTCATTTTTAGTCTCCGTACCAGAGTGTAGGGATGGCACTTTGACCGGTCAAATTAAAATTGGTCAATTAAAAGGTATATTCTGCTTTTATAGGCCTACTGTGGCAGGATGTTACAAAGCGTTCAAGACATTGTCTGCAATCAAGTTAGGCTAAGCAATATGATCTACATTCAACGGTGATTGTTGATGAGAATGAGTGTAAATGAGGGAATTTACTAGCACTTTGTCTGCTCACTGTCGAAAAGTATTAATAGTGAATTGTCCAATTTCAAATTTGTAAGGGAATGTAACAAAAACTGACTTTCCTTGGAAGAATGTCGAGTGATATACCAAATAATTAGATGAGCGTAGCGAGCGGAGCGAAGATTCCATTTCACTACACTGGAGAAAAAAATTCGGAATGTTTTTTTTTTTTTCCCCTGTATTTTTGTCTGTTTGTTAACACGATTCCGGCTAAACCGTACTCCGATTGCGATGAAATTTTGTGGTCTTCGAAATCTCTGAACTTAGAACTGCCACGTTTTTGAGCACAATCGGAAAATTATTTCTCATCAAAATCGCAATTTTACGATTTTTTTTTATTTTTTAAAAATTTCTTCGACTTATAACACCTACATGCTTTATCCGATTTTGATGATTTTTTCACAGAACCATAATTTTATGAATTTAGATATTCTTGTAAAATTTGAGCGCAATCGAAAAATTATTTCTTATAAAAATCGAAATTTTACGTGATTTTTCTTTTTTAAAACAATTCTTTGACTTTTTACACCAATATGCTTTATCCGATTGTAATGATTTTTTCACAGAACCTTAATCTTATGAATTAATATATTCTTGTGAAATTTGAGCACAATCGAATAACTATTTCTTATGAAAATCGAAATCTTACGATTTTTCAAATTAAAGATAAAAGTTTATTTTTTATTTAATTTATATTAATTTTAAAAAAATCTTCAACTGAGTAATGATTTTTTCACAGAACAACAGAAAATCCATATAACACATGGTAGCTCAATGCACCAATTACGCTCATCCAACAACGCGGCGGGACTTAAGCGTTTTCCTAGTTAAGTAAAAACTTTGACCAATTTTGACTGGTCAAATTGTCTTTGACGATCTTCTGGCCACGCCCCGCAATTCTTTATTTGAATTTGAGAGTCGTGCAAATTGAGTTGACTCGCTAACATTTTTAAGTTTTTATTTTAAAAGTATCCGATCTTTCTCTAAACCTAACTTGGGAAATACTAAAGACTGCTTGAAAGCTAATTAGCGTGTAATAGAAGTGGCAGTTTATTCTCTTGGGGATAAGTTACAATTTACTAGGAAAACGCTAAAGTCCCGCCGCGTTGATGGATGAGCTTTTTTAAAGTTTTTAGTTTGCGTGGGATATCTTTACTTTTGCAAGTGCTTTGTTTTTCTGCCGACGCATTGTAGGTGATTGTTGTCAAGTTTCTATTGTTTCTTGTTAATTGTGTTATTATTTAACGTAAAAATCTTACATTAAAAGCTATATTTCTATGGATTCTGGCTAACTTTTTCAACATTTTCTTTCAAAAGGTACTACATCACCATAACCTTAATGTCCATGTATAATATGAACGTTGTAGCCCCACCCGTTTGGTCAGAATTGGTCCAAATGGCACGAAAATATCGCACAAAAAGTCAAAAAACGTATATTAAAAGCTTTATTTCTCTCGATTCTGGCTAACTTTTTCAACTTTTTCTTTCAGAAAGCAATACATCACCATAACCTTAATGTCCATGTGAAATATGAACGTTGTAGACCCGTTTGATCAGAATTGGCCCAAATGGCACGAAAATATCGCACTAAAAATCGAAAAAAATCGTAAAAGTACGATATTCATGAGAAATATTTCTTCGATTGTACCCAAAAACGTGGCAAGTCTAAGTTCAGAGAAAACGAAGGTCGTGTCAAATTTTCATCAAGATCGCATATGCCGTTTGCCCGGTAGAGAGCGAACAAACAGACAGAAAAACGAAAAAAACAAAAACAAAAATAAATTAATAAATAAATAAATAATAAATAAATAAATAAATAAAAAAAACACCCGAGCTAAATTTTTTGGGGGGTCGGTGAAATTGAAGTCTTCGCTTCGCTCATCCAACAAATCATTATCAATGCTTTATTGTAGTTGTCCGTGGTGAATACTTAGGTGAATAGAGACCATTGTCACTTGTCACTTGTCAGTTATTGGATGAGCGAAGCGAAGACTTCAATTTCACTGACCCCCCAAAAAATTTAGCTCGGGTGTTTGTTTTTTTTTGTTTGTTTTTTTGTCTGTTTGTTCGCTCTCTACCGGGCAAACGGCATTTATGCGATCTGGATGAAAATTTGACAGGACCTTCGAAATCTCTGAACTTAGACTAGCCACGTTTTTGGGTACAATCGAAGAAATATTTCTCATGAATATCGTACTTTTACGATTTTTTTCGATTTTTAATGCGATATTTTCGTGCTATTTGGGCCGATTCTGACCAAACGGGTGGGGCTACAACGTTCATTGGATGAGCGAAGCGAAGACTTCAATTTCACCGACCCCCCAAAAAATTTAGCTCGGGTGTTTTTTTTTTTTTTTTTTTTTTTTTTGTTTTTTTTGTTTGTTTTTCTGTCTGTTTGTTCGCTCTCTACCGGGCAAACGGCATATGCGATCTGGATAAAAATTTGACAGGACCTTCGAAATCTCTGAACTTAGACTTGCCACGTTTTTGGGTACAATCGAAGAAATATTTCTCATGAATATCGTACTTTTACGATTTTTTTCGATTTTTTTGGCGATATTTTCGTGCCATTTGGGCCAATTCTGACCAAACGGGTGAAGCTAAAACGTTCATATTATACATGGACATTAAGGTTATGGTGATTTAGTACATTTTGAAAGAAAAAGTTGAAAAAGTTAGCCAGAATCTATAGAAATAAAGCTTTTAATATAAGATTTTTTGTTTTTTGTACGATATTTTCGTGCCATTTGGGCCAATTCTGACCAAACGGGTGGGGTTTCAACGTTCATATTATACATGGACATTAAGGTTATGGTGATGTAGTACCTTTTGAAAGAAAAAGTTGAAAAAGTTAGCCAGAATCCATAGAAATAAAGCTTTTAATATAAGTTTTTTACGGTTAATAATACCAATTGACAAGAAACAAGACAACATTCACCTACAATGCGTAGGCAGCAAAACAAAGCACTTGCAAAAGTAAAGATATCCCAAGCAAACTTAAAACTTTAAAAAGCTCATCCATCAACGCGGCGGGACTTTAGCGTTTTCCTAGTATTATACATGGACATAAGGTTATGGTGATGTAGTACATTTTAAAGAAAAAGTTGAAAAAGTTAGCCAGAATCCATAGAAATAAAGCTTTTAATATAAGTTTTTACGGTAAATAATATCAATTGACAAGAAACAATACAAACTTGACAACAATCACCTACAATGCGTAGGCAACAAAACAAAGCACTTGCAAAAGTAAAGATATCCCACGCAAACTAAAAACTTTAAAAAGCTTATCCATCAACGCGGCGGGACTTTAGCGTTTTCCTAGGATAAGTTTTTGGATGAGCGAAGCGAAGACTTCAATTTCACCGACCCCCCAAAAAATTTAGCTCGGGTGTTTTTTTTTTTTTTTTTTTTTTTCGTTTTTCTGTCTGTTTGTTCGCTCTCTACCGGGCAAACGGCATATGCGATCTTGATGAAAATTTGACACGACCTTCGTTTTCTCTGAACTTAGACTTGCCACGTTTTTGGGTACAATCGAAGAAATATTTCTCATGAATATCGTACTTTTACGATTTTTTTCGATTTTTAGTGCGATATTTTCGTGCCATTTGGGCCAATTCTGATCAAACGGGTGGGGCTACAACGTTCATATTTCACATGGACATTAAGGTTATGGTGATGTAGTACCTTTTGAAAGAAAAAGTTGAAAAAGTTAGCCAGAATCGAGAGAAATACAGCTTTTAATATACGTTTTTTTGACTTTTTGTGCGATATTTTCGTGCCATTCGGGCGAATTCTGACCAAACGGGTGGGGCATCAACGTTCATATTATACAATGGACATTAAAGTTATGGTGATGTAGTACCTTTTGAAAGAAAATGTTGAAAAAGTAAGCCAGAATCCATAGAAATATAGCTTTTAATGTAAGATTTTTACGTTAAATAATAACAAATTAACAAGAAACAATAGAAACTTGACAACAATCACCTACAATGCGTCGGCAGAAAAACAAAGCACTTGCAAAAGTAAAGATATCCCACGCAAACAATAAAAACTTTAAAAAGTTCATCCATCAACGCGGCGGGACTTAAACGTTTTCCTAGTTCAACTTAAAGAACTGATGGTTACAAGTAATTGGATGAGCGTAGCGAGCGAAGCGAAGATTCCATTTCACTACACTGGAGAAAAAATCCGGAATGTTTTTTTTTCTTTTTTTCCGTATTTTTGTATGTCTGTTAACACGATTCCGGCTAAACCGATACTCCGATTGCAAAGAAATTTTATGGAGGCCTTCGAATTCTCTGAACTAAGAACTGCCACGTTTTTGAGCGCAATCGAATAATTACTAGGAAAACGCTAAAGTCCCGCCGCGTTGATGGATGAGCTTTTTTTAAAGTTTTTAGTTTGCGTGGGATATCTTTACTTTTGCAAGTGCTTTGTTTTTCTGCCGACGCATTGTAGGTTGATTGTTGTCAAGTTTCTATTGTTTCTTGTTAATTTGTTATTATTTAACGTAAAAATCTTACATTAAAAGCTATATTTCTATGGATTCTGGCTAACTTTTTCAACATTTTCTTTCAAAAGGTACTACATCACCATAACCTTAATGCCCATGTATAATATGAACGTTGTAGCCCCACCCGTTTGGTCAGAATTGGCCCAAATGACACGAAAATATCGCACAAAAAGTCAAAAAACGTATATTAAAAGCTTTATTTCTCTCGATTCTGGCTAACTTTTTCAACTTTTTCTTTCAGAAAGCAATACATCACCATTACCTTAATGTCCATGTGAAATATGAACGTTGTAGCCCCACCCGTTTGGTCAGAATTGGCCAAAATGGCACGAAAATATCGCACTAAAAATCGAAAAAAATCGTAAAAGTACGATATTCATGAGAAATATTTCTTCGATTGTACCCAAAAACGTGGCAAGTCTAAGTTCAGAGAAAACGAAGGTCGTGTAAAATTTTCATCAAGATCGCATATGCCGTTTGCCCGGTAGAGAGCGAACAAACAGACGGAAAAACAAACAAAAAAAAACAAAAAAAAAAAAAACAACCGAGCTAAATTTTTTGGGGGGTCGGTGAAATTGAAGTCTTCGCTTCGCTCATCCAATTATTATTTCTTACTAGGAAAACGCTAAAGTCCCGCCGCGTTGATGGATGAGCTTTTTAAAGGTTTTAGTTTGCGTGGGATATCTTTAATTTTGCAAGTGCTTTGTTTTGCTGCCTACGCATTGTAGGTGAATGTTGTCAAGTTTCTTTTGTTTCTTGTCAATTGGATTTATTTACCGTAAATTAAAAGCTTTATTTCTATGGATTATGGCTAAATTTTTCCACTTTTTCTTTCAAAAGGTACTACATAACCAGAACCTTAATGGCCATGTATAATATGAACGTTGTAGCCCCACCCGTTTGGTCAGAATTGGCCCAAATGGCACGAAAATATCGCACAAAAAGTCAAAAAACGAATATTAAAAGCTTTATTTCTCTCGATACTGGCTAACTTTTTCAACTTTTTCTTTCAGAAAGCAATACATCACCATTACCTTAATGTCCATGTGAAATATGAACGTTGAAGCCCACCCGTTTGGTCAGAATTGGCCCAAATGGCACGAAAATATCGCACTAAAAATCGAAAAAAATCGTAAAAGTACGATATTCATGAGAAATATTTATTCGATTGTACCCAAAAACGTGGCAAGTCTAAGTTCAGAGAAAACGAAGGTCGTGTCAAATTTTCATCAAGATCGCATATGCCGTTTGCCCAGTAGAGAGCGAACAAACAGACAGAAAACGAAAAAAAAAAAAAAAAAAAAAAAAAAAACCCGAGCTAAATTTTTTGGGGGTCGGTGAAATTGAAGTCTTCGCTTCGCTCATCCAAAAATCGCAATTTTACGATTTTTTCTTTTTGGATGAGCGAAGCGAAGACTTCAATTTCACTGACCCCCCAAAAAATTTAGCTCGGGTGTTTTTTTTTTTTTTTTTTTTCTGTTTGTTCGCTCTCTACCGGGCAAACGGCATATGCGATCTTGATGAAAATTTGAGGGGACCTTCAAAATCTCTGAACTTAGAGGTGTATTGTTTTTGGGCACAATCGAAGAAATATTTCTCATGAATATCGTACTTTTACGGGTTTTTTCGATTTTTAATGCAATATTTTCGTGCCATTCGGGCCGATTCTGACCAAACGGGTGGAGCTACAACGGTCATATTATACATGGGCATTAAGGTTATGGTGATGTAGTACCTTATGAAACAAAAAGTTGAAAAAGTTAAACAGAATCTATAGAAATAACGCTTTTAATATAAGTTTTTTACGGTTTAGTGCGATATTTTCGTGCCATTTGGGCCGATTCTGACCAAACGGGTGGGGCTACAACGGTCATATTATACATGGACATTAAAGTTATGGTGATGTAGTACCTTTTGAAAGAAAAAGTTGTAAAAGTTAGCCAGAATCCATAGAAATAAAGCTTTTAATATAAGTTTTTTACGGTTTAGTGCGATATTTTCGTGCCATTTGGGCCGATCCGATTGTGACCAAACGGGTGGGGCTACAACGTTCATATTAAACATGGACATTAAGGTTATGGTGATGTAGTACCTTTTGAATCAAAAAGTTGAAAAAGTTAGCCAGAATCCATAGAAATAAAGCTTTTAATATAAGTTTTTTACGGTAAATATAATACCAAGTGACAAGAAACAATAGAAACTTGACAACAATCACCTACAATGCATAGGCAGCAAAGCAAAGCACTTGCAAAAGTAAAGATATCCCACGCAAACCAAAAACTTAAAAAAGCTCATCCATCAACGCGGCGGGACTTTAGCGTTTTCCTAGTTTTAAATAACGATTAACCAAAAAAATTAAAAATAAAGTTTATTTTTGGATGAGCGAAGCGAAGACTTCAATTTCACTGACCCCCAAAAAATTTAGCTCGGGTGTTTTTTTTTTTTTGTCTGTTTGTTCGCTCTCTACCGGGCAAACGGCATATGCGATCTTAATGAAATTTTGAGGGGACCTTCGAAATCTCTGAACTTAGAGGTGTATTGTTTTTGGGTACAATCGAAGAAATATTTCTCATGAATATCGTACTTTTACGATTTTTTTCGATTTTTAGCGCGATATTTTCGTAACATTTGGGCCGATTCTGCCCAAACGGGTGGGGCTACAACGTTCATATTTCACATGGACATTTAGGTTATGGTGATGTATTGCTTTTAGAAAGAAAAAGTTGAAAAAATTAGCCAGAATTCATAGAAATATAGCTTTTAATATAAATTTTTTGATTTTTTGTGCGATATTTTCGTGCCATTTGGGCCGATTCTGACCAAACGGGTGGGGCTACAACGTTCATATTATACATGGACATTAAGGTTAAGGTATTGTAGTACCTTATGAAAGAAAAAGTTGAAAAAGTTAGCCAGAATCCATAGAAATAAAGCTTTTTATATAAGTTTTTTACGATAAATAATACCAATTGACAAGAAAAACAATAGAAACTTGACAACAATCACCTACAATGCGTAGGCAGCAAAACAAAGCAATTGCAAAAGTAAAGATATCCCACGCAAACTAAAAACTTAAAAAAGCTCATCCATCAACGCGGCGGGACTTTAGCGTTTTCCTAGTTTATTCAATTTAAATTAATTTAAAAAAAATCTTCAATTTAGTAATGATTTTTTCACAGAACAACAGAAAATCCGCATAACGCAGCTCAATGCACCAATTACGCTCATCCAACAACGCAGCGGTACTTAAGCGTTTTCCTAGTTAATCGTAATTTAAAATAAGAAAAAGATTGTAAAATTGCAATTTTCATAAGAAATAATTATTTGATTGCGCTCAATTTTAACACGAATATATTAATTCATAAAATTAAAATTCTGTGAAGAAATCATTACAATAGGATGAAGGATGTAGGTGTTATAAGTCAAAGAACTGTTTAAAAAAGAAAAAAAAACGTAAAATTTCGATATTCGATCATGACAAATAATTTTTCGATTATTAAGGTTCTGTGAAAAAATTATTAAAATCTGATAAAGCATGTAGGTGTTACAAGTCGAAGAAAGTTTTAAAAATCAAAAAAATCGTAAAATTGCGATTTTCATGAAAAATAATTTTCCGATTAAGCTCAAAAACGTGGCAGTTCTAAGTTGAGAGATTTCGAAGGCCTATAGAAAATTTCATCGCAATTAGAGTATCGGTTTAGCCGGAATCGTGCTGACAAACACACAAAAATACAGAAAAAAAGAAAAAAAAACATTCCGAATTTTTTCTCTAGAATAGTGAAATGGAATCTACGCTTCGCTTGCTACGCTCATCCAATAAATAATAGGGTTTTTAAGTTTAGTTGGTGTAAGGGCGCGTCAACTGTAAGGTCATAATGCGCCACTGTAGCCTAAGATATGCTAGGGAGGCCTAAGGTAGGGGGAAGAAAAGGAATGTTATCGGGTACTCAACACATGGCTCACTCACTCGTCTAACAACGACTTTGGCGTTTCCCTAGTCTAGTTTCAAAGAGTCATTTCTTCACAATATTTTTAAAGGTACATAAACTAGGAAAACGCTTAAGTCCCGCCGGGTTGTTGGATGAGCGTAATTGGTGCATTGAGCTGCCATGTGTTATGCGGATTTTTTGTTGTTCTGTGAAAAAATCATTACTTAGTCATTTTTTTTAAAAATTAAATTAAATTAAATAAAAAAATAACTTAAATTTTGAAAATTTTAATTTATCGTAGTTTAAAAAAAGAAAAAGATCGTAAAATTGCAATTTTCATAAGAAATAATTATTCGATTGCGCTCAAATTTAACACGAATATATTAATTCATAAAATTTTAATTCTGTGAAAAAAACATTACAATAGGATAAAGCATGTAGGTGTTATAAGTCAAAGAACTGTTTTAAAAAAGAAAAAAACGTAAAATTTCGATATTCATAAAAAATAATTTTTCAATGGTGCTCAAATTTCACACGAATATCTTAATTCATAAAATTAAGGTTCTGTGAAAAAATCATTAAAATCGGATAAAGCATGTTATGTAGGTGTTAAAGTCGAAGAAATTAAAAAAAAAACGTAAAATTGCGATTTTCATGAAAAATAATTTTTCGATTGCGCTCAAAAACGTGGCAGTTCTAAGTTTAGAGATTTCGAAGGCCTCCAGAAAATTTCATCGCAATTGGAGTATCGGTTTAGCCGGAATCGTGCTGACAAACACACAAAAATACAGGAAAAAAAAAGAAAGAAAGAAAGAAAGAAAGAAAAAAAAAACATTCCGGATTTTTTTCTCCAGTGTAGTGAAATGGCATCTTTGCTTTGTTCGCTACGCTCATCCAATAAAAAGCAAATAAAAGTTCAGGTAGGATGCAGGTAGGGATTGACCGGATTGTGGATTTTCTTTCCAAGAAAAGAAACATGTTTTGACACAGATGTGCTTTTTGGTAAGGTTGCATGAACTTGAGAAAGTCTGGTATTTGTGTATACACTGGGATTCACATCAAACTTTTGAATTTGAGTATTATGATATGAATAAAGAGAAGAATATTTTTTTACGGAATGAACTAACATTTTGATTTTTTGATTGGAAAAAGAGTTTCGAATTTAAACCGCTCAAGAACCATGCGCTGCCGTTCAAAAATAGTTTGCTAACGCAGTCCGCCAGGCATCCGGATAATTTCAAAGAAGATAAAAGCTATGCTACACGGTGCAAACGAGCGGAGAAAAATGTCTGTTTCATCGCGAGATAAAATGGGGTGAGCGTTAAGATGTCATAATGTTGTATGATATTAATTTTAGTAGCTAACTTCCCTTCGAAGGACTTGAGAAACCCAATAGAAAAGAAATCAAGATATCGCAAACTACGATGTTTTTTCTTCCCGTCTAACTACTTTGCAATCCTTGCATCCCTCGGTGTGTGTTGCAGACTGTATTATCACTATTTACATTTTGTCACATTTTTGGTGATGGCGTTGAGAGAAGATGAATATTATCAACTTCTACAAAGACTAAAGTATACTGTCGAAGGCCTTTTAATAAGCCAGTTATCAAACGTGTGGAATGTGTATGGTGGTTTGAAGAGGCTTCACAATGCAGTTGAAAAAATATTCACGCACGGTTGTCGCATATTTAACCCTGATGTAAGATGCCTACTCCCACTTTTTCAGAATGACATAACATGCCTATGGCTTAATGGGTTAAATGGTGCTATAAGGCGTCCTAGGCCTAGCCTAGGCCTAGCCATTGCCTGAATCTATAGGCCTAGGCCTAGTAGGCGTTTAAAATTTATTTAAAACTCGTTTATTTATTTTTAGTTGACATGTTTTCATTTCTAGGGCGATCCAGACTATTGGCCTTTCATCCAAGGTCTTAGTTGGCTGCAGCCAACATTAGCAAACGAACTAGGCCTAGGCCTAGGCCTGTCTTCAAATATAAAGAAAGGAGGTCTCGATGAAGATTTACCGCCTTTGGGGATAGCCATAGGCCTACCATCTGATGTCATTGGAGAAGCATCGACTTGGTTGTACAAAAGGTACGTAGGCCCTAGGCCTAGGCTAGCCTAGCTAGGCCTAGGCCTAGGCCTCCCTAGCGATTATAGCGGGAGATTAGTCAAACTAACCTCCCATCAGAGCACAGAGCGATCGGGCTTTGGTCACAGTTGTCTGGACGTCTAATGGAACCACAATTTGATGCTTTTCTGAACTTTATTCTTCATCTCATTCTCAGTCTCATTAGGTACTAGAAGTGTAACTTTCGGTCGTTTATTGATGGAAGTAGGACTGTGGATATTTGCACCGACTGAGGTGCGCCGCGGAGGTTTTATGCTATTTTCACCTAGGCCTATGTTCTGCGCATGCGCGGGTGTGTCCAACATTTAATATTCTATTTGCACCGACGTGAAATGAATAACCTGAAGGTGCGCGTTTTTTCTACCCAACTTTTATACACTAACGGAAAAGATTTCGGTTGCGCTCTTTTCGATTATATCCTAGAACTAGCGCGGCGCACTGTAGCCAGCGGAAAGTTCGGCTAACCTAACGAAAGTATGATATGATATGATATTTATTGGTATTGTCATAGATATTTGCATAATTCATGTAGTTAATTAGACCCAATTAAAACAAGATACATATATTACTACATGCATTTTTAAGTAACATAAAAATAGCACTTGCAAGTCAGTTTAAATACATAATGGTTTGTCAGCCATATTTAGTAGTTTTGTAACGGAAAGGATTTCGGGTGTAGGCCCTACTGTCCATTAAATGTTGGCCACACCCGCGCATGCGCAGAACATAGGTGAAAATAGCATAAAACCTCCTCGGCGCACCTCAGTGGGTGCGAATAGACACTCCGTGGAAGGTAGGGCCTATCAACTATGATATATATCAACATCAAAACAAATGGACGAACATCCGTGGAGTTGACACATGCAGGTGGCCGACAGATTGCCTAGGCCTACTTTATAAAGTGTTTACATAACGTTTCCATATCAAATTTGACTAGCTGTACTATTAATTACTACATTATTAATCGCATTTAATAACTTATTTGGTTACTCGACGTGATTTGGAAGTGTTTTAGTTGGATCGTCTCCAGAGGCCGCCATTTTTTAGCAATAAGAATGCAAAACCGAGTGTGGTATTTTCATTAATAGGTTTCATTCCCGTTCTCAGTCTCGATCGGGACCCTTTGTACATTTCTTCTGACGTCACCAATGATTGATGGTACTTTTGCAGTTGGTATGGACCAACTTTTTAACACTGCAATTTTAGGGGAAAAGTAGGTTAGGGGGAGGGGTGTGTGCAAAGCCCATATGTTTTACTATTAGGCCTATTCATCATCATCATCCATCGCCGTTTCCTGCTTCTGGAAGGGTCAGCTTGGGTTGAGCAACAAAATTGTTCCACTTCTTTCTATCCTCCCACAATCGTATCTCTTCCACATCTTCCCAGCTTTCTCCTCTTGCTTCCAAGTCTCCGCTATGATGTCCTTCAATCTCTTCCGTGGTCTACCCCGTCTTCTTTTTCCTTCTTCAATCCTTCTTTCATACATTTTCTTGGGCATCCTATTTTCCCCCATTCGTTTCATATGTCCATACCATCTCAACCTTGTCCTTCCTATGCTGTCATTTAACTTTTCTACACCTAGCATTTCTCTAATGTCCATGTTTCTTATTCTATCTCTTCTCGTCTTACCCACTGTGCTCCTCAGGAATCTCATCTCTGCCGCCTGTATCTGACTCTCCTCTCGATCTCCCATTGTCCAGGTTTCTGCTGCATAGGCCTAGGCCTAATAAGGATCGGTATGAAATAAGTTTTATATACCGTAGTGTCATCTTACACTGGATGGGTATTTCCCTATCCCACACCAGGCCTTTCACACAATGATAAAAGTTACTGGCCTTTTTTATTCTGATGTTAATCTCCTTTTTAATCTTTCCACTTTCCATTACTTCACTTCCTAGATAACTAAAACTATCTAGGCCTACCACTTTCAGGGTTTTTCCTCCAATGTTTAGGCCTATCTGTGCTTGATAATTCCCTGTGTCCCCTTCTCCTGGCATAGTTACAACCTCACTCTTTATAACGCTTATTTTCATATTTGCTTCTTCTATGTTTCTATTCCACAAGTCTATATATCTTTGGAGTACCTCCTCATGCTCGGATCATGCCACCAAGTCATCGGCAAACAACATAACCTCTACATCTTCCATTACCTCCATCTTTACCTTGTTGTGGATGTCATCCATCACGATTATGAATAACAGAGGTGACAACACACTTCCCTGCCATAGCCCTGTTGTTATTTGGAACAAGAGCGTCCGCAGTGGGGGGGGGGGAGGGAGGCAAGCCGGGCATTTGCCCCCCCCCCCCCTGGAATCCTGTATTAGGCAATGTTTAGAGACAATTAATATAACTAGGTATGCAATACGTGTTTTTTTCTGAATGCGATTTTTTTATTTTTTATTATTTCACGGGAACTCAAGCAAGACACCCAAAGACACGTGGGTAGGGGTCGGTGTTAATGTGTGACTTCCGGCCTGTACGGCACCAAGAGCCGCTTCCCATCCCTCCCACACACATTGGTTTGTACGCTCGCTCCTTGACCCATGGAGATTGGGGATGATGGACCACGAGGTGAAATCATTTACAATGTATTGTTTTGTTTGTTCAGCACTACATAAATCAATCAATGGTATTTAGTTACTAATACATTTCCTTCAATATGAGTACGACGCGAGGATGTGTCAAAGTTGCATAGTTTGTCGTTTTAAATTGTCACTTGTAAGGCTCCCATTTTATTAATAATGGAGAGTAGGCCCTACATTTGCAAGTCACATGACCACTTAAATCACTTTAACAGTTTCGCAGTCCTCACATCCCTTGTCGTGTTGCGTTCTAGTGTGATGCACCAGTTCTAGTGCCGACTGCGAACAGTGAATGTCGTTCTACAGTATGTTATAGCGTGTGCATAGAAATTTTAGTTGTTTGTATGTATGTATGGATCATATTGGTCATATCATCAACATATTGGTAAGTCACCATGAAAATTACAAATAAACACGTAATATTTATTGGGGATAAGGTTCCCTTGAGGGTTGCCGTTGCCGGTCTGACCCTTCGAGCGACAATACTCGACTGGCAATAGTGAAGCTAAACAAACTACTAGGCACTATGGGATTTGATTATGAAAAGCACATAGCAAGAAACAGAGTACTGTGTCTTCTAAAGCCCCTACTATTAGGGTAACAATTATCCAAATACAGATTAGGTAACTAGATTGGGTTTGGAATTTATAGCAATATTAGACTCATTTATTTTATCACGGGGTTCTATTTTGTCTCGAAACAGACTTAACTTTGCCACGACTCAGCTCCAGTCGGAGAAACACAGAGAGAAGAAAAAATGTAAATATTAAAATTCAACAAAAGATAAGCAAATACAACAAAATTATAGAAGTTACAGTATTTTGTTAAATACTGTTAAAACAAAAAGGTTGATCAATTGTAGGTTGAACAGAATCAAGTTGCCTACTTGAAGAGTAGGCCTTATCCAGGCACAATGGCGTAACTAGATGATGAAGGGCCCCGGTGCAAATACAAATAATGGCCCCCCCCCCCCATCAGATTTTTAAATTTATGACATTCACTGCGGTGACCTACCTCGTTGAACCGGTACTAAAATACGTGTAAAATATTCAAACCTGAGAAAAATTGAAAGTACTGACTTACCAATGGAATCAGGAACAGCGTTACTTCAGATTTTTTCGTCTCGCCTTTTGCTCTGCAAACATATCGATGGTTTTGCTGAAATCTATTTTCCGAGCTCTCTCTTGTTCAATAGATAAGATTGATAATCCGGTTAGTCTTTCTTGACCCATAGTGCTTCGAAGGTACGACTTGATCAGTTTTAGTTTAGAAAAAGACCTCTCAGCACTTGCCGCCGTCATTGGCAACGTAAGAAACATAATCATCGACTGTCACATTAATGTTTACTGTATCGCAAACCGTTATACTTTGTGAATCGTTTTCGGAGGTAATTACATTTGTTGAGCTATCACTCGTAGTAGCATCTGCATAACACTTGGAAACAAAAAAGAATTAATTTTAGTAAGCTTAGACACTTTCATGTCTTCTTCCCGTTTTACTTTACGTTTTTGAGCGCCACTTGGTCGTTTTAGTTTATTAGACATTGTCACACGCTAAACGGCACCTAACAAACACTATTTGTTCTACACGTTCGCGCACAAGCACTGAAAATCTCGGCGTTTGTTTCGTTACCAACTGAGGTAAAATTTAAAACGCACAGGGAGTCAGTGTTGCAGAAAATGTAGACTTAGGCCTACTCACTACTCGCTTCGATATCTTATTGGCTGAAACAAGATGTCTCCAAGTTTTAGCCAATCAGATTTTAGCAATAAATTGACAAAAATATTCTTACTTTGAAGGGGTTTCGAAGCCATAATGTATTCCTATTTCCCTGAAAAGGGTTATTTCTGCACGCTCACAATAGTAAGGGCACACCTAAACACTTCCCTTGAAATTATTTCGATAATGGGACATGTTTTCAGCATTCACGTTTGAACGGCTTTCTTGGGATTGAAGTAAAGGCAAGAAGTGAATAATACACGGTAGAATTTGTAATTTGTATACACCGGCTACTGGCGCCGAGCTGCATCCTGTGTGGGCCCCCCCAGGCCGTGGGCCCCGGTGCAACTGCACCACTTGCACCACCTATATTTACGCCACTGTCCAGGCACAATTAAATTTACTATGGGATGATTTGTCAATTAGGGAACATATTGGATATATATTGGATAAAAATAACAGATTAATAAACCTTCAAAAGAAAGTATATTAAGGTTAAAAAACACAAATAGCATACAAATGATGGCATGCCCTGTTCTCCTAGCACTGATCAGTGATTTCTAATGATTAAATACCCCCATGTTATTTAATTAGGCTCATTACAAATGCCTGAATGAATTATGAAAATATTCTATTAAATAACATGTGATTAGATACTCATCGTTTAGATGTTCAAGTTCGACTAGGGATCAGAACCCTCGCTGTATGATTACAAGGTCCTTGGTTCGACGTTTGAGTAGCTGTTCTCCAGTCTTCACGTGTAGTTACTGGAAGCGTAGCGATCACCATGCATAGTGGTTGCCGATGTTTGTTTTCCTCGCGTCGCGCGTACGTAACACGGAAGCTCTCGATCCGCGGTCGTATCAAACTCAGTTCAGACGGTCAGTTCAAGGTCGCGTCGCAACGAAATGACGTGTCGGGTTTATTCCCACCAATGTTCAAGTATAGCTCGGCTTATAGTTGAAATCTAATCTTCACAGTAAATACCCGGGTTCGCGGCAATATTAAATCAACAGTTCTGCATTAAACGATATGCTCACCCTTGTCCCGGAGCGCGGAAGGATATCGTGGTGAGTGGTGACCACCGTGTACCAATATGGCGTCGTTTGGTCAATTTTATGACGTAGCTAAAAATGGCGGCTAACAAGGTCTCTCTCTCTCATCCGCTTCACGGAAACTATTGCTCTCAAAAATGTTCAATTATCTCACAAATGAATTAATCTCAGTTCATCTCTACTTACAAGTGTGGCAGAGTCATAAACTCGCAAGTTATGCTCTCTCGAAAGCGTACGTAAGTTGTGCAAAAGTCCCGGACATTGCACACAATGTGGGGAGTACTGCAATTCCCGGCAATGGCGGCTTAGAATCCCGGCAATTGTTCCACAAAGATATGAACACTCTTCAACTGATTCGACTCGTAATTCAACTCAAAATACGTCGTTAGAAGCAGATGGACCGCTCCAATAAACATTGATTAGATAGATAAGATCGTACCTATACCTGGTTTCAAACGCCTCGTGGCTAACTATTTAGCTACGTCGCACTAACAACGTGGTCGCCAACACCGAATATACCAACTGGATAATCGGGTTAATTACCGCTTAATCCTTCGCGATCGCGTAAAACGTGATTATACCAAACACGAACCGCACTAAGGTCTTTCTAGATCTCACTAGTTTTAGTGATTTAGCGTCGTATTAACACTTTTATTAATTAAAAACTGGGATCGCCTACCATGAGGCGTCCACTCACGCTACCCCACGCCGACCAGAAGTAGCTTGGCTTCCTTGTTCACAACGACTTCCGCTTCCCGTTCCTCGCACATAGTTACATAATCACGCCGCTAGGAGCGCAAAACCATCAAGTTCCTCATTACACAAAATAAGTAATTAACATAAAAAAAGGTCTGATAAGAAGTTAGATAAATTTAATAAAAAGGTAAATTAAAAACATAATTACCTTGTATTTTGTATGCATTCATGCTGTTCAAAAGATGTGATTTCAAAGCTATTATTAACCCAAAACAATGGTCTGGTCTCAAGTCACACAAGACCCGTGATGCTACAGTCGAGATTAAAAATACACCTAGTTATTATTATTAACAAATGATTAAAATTAAACAAATTCCCTGAGCGCAAACTCATTAGTTTGATGGAATTTGAAATATAAAACTACTAGGGTTTTCACAAAAATAACACAGAAACGGGCAACCATAAAATTCGGGCGGGCACTGCTGTTCAAGGACAAATATTTGAATTTATGAGCGGCAAAAGGTGGCGCCGTCACAATAGTACTGCCGGTTTTATCATAAATTATCATCATCATTTAAATTCCTTACGGTGGTTTTCTAATTTCGAGTATTGACTGCACAAAAACTGTTTTCATGAATTTATATATTCGTGTGAAATTTGAGCATAATCGAAAAATTATTTCTCATGAAAATCTCTATTTTACGCTTTTTTCGTTTAAAAAAATTAAAAAAAAAAAAAAAAATTTCGCTCATCCAACAACGCGCCTGAAAAAGCGTTTGCAAAGCTTTCTAGTTGTACACTTCTTGCTTCTCATCTGTTCTATCTTTCATATACTCCCTCCATGTTCTATTTTTCACTTTTACTTTCTCCTTTACCTTATCATTCCACCAACTTGTTACCATCTCTTTTCTCACTCCACTTGTTCTCTCACAGGTTTTCTCTGTTGCCTGCACCAATGTTTTCTTAAATGCTCACCATTCTTCCTCCACTCCTTGAATCTCTCCCTTCCGAATATCATTTCTTATCAGCTACTGGTACTCTTCTCTTACTGATACAATGATGAAATTTTTACTCGCCTGGGCGAGCGGTAATTTTCCACCCCTGTAGACACATACATTACACACATGGCTACTACAACTGGTAGGCCTAGGCCTGCATACTTTACATTAGGCCTACCTACATAGGCCTACGCATTACAAGTTAGGCCCTACATTACATGTAAAGGGAAGACAGCAACAGCATCAAATACTTGGTGGGTATGGCTGCACTACCAACTAAACTGTGAAAAAGTGAGCTTAAGTTGCATGCTTACAAATCATTGGCAAGACGACTTTAGAGTAGGCCTACTATGGCCTACGCAAGTGTGGTTATAGGATAGCTTAGACAACTGAACTAAGCCTAGAAGCCGTACAAAGAAGAGCAGCCAGATGAGTCTTGAACAAAAGGAAAACTTGGAAGGAGGTGGTAAATGGGAAAATAGTAAGGAACTATGAAATTGTAGCAGTAGGCCTAATGGACCATTCACCATTAGTAACCATTAGTAATTAGACGAGTGAGCGCAGCGAACGTAGTCTACAACGCTACTCGATCGGGCCTTGGTCATGATTAATTCTGTTAAATGTTAAATGTCTGTCTGTCTGTCTGTCCGGACTCCGGTCCCATACGGCCGAACGGCCTAATAGATTGTGCTGAAATTTTAAACAGACATCCGTGACCAGGTAACTGAGAACTGCTAACAAAATTAGCACAATCCATTTCGATTTAAACCTACAAGAAATAATAAACTGAAAAATAGACTGCCAATGTATAGTTTTCATTTTAACAACAATGCTTTGTACTTGAAGAAGTCATTTTTATCAAATAATTTTTGGTAGGCCGTGATTACATGCATAGCTGTGAGCAAGGTTTATCGAATCTGGTACGACCAAGGTTCCCCAAATTCCGCTGGGACATTGAGTAAACCTTGCAATCTTTACTCGTATTTCGTACTGGCTATGTTTTCCATAGTATTGTATGCATTTCAAAACATGTTGAATAATTTTTTAAATACAATCCAGAAATTTAAAAATCTTTTCCGACCGGGGGTTTGAACCCCAGGTCTCCCATATTTTGGGTATAAGGGCGCCTTAGCCAATTAGACTAGGGAAACGCCAAAGTCGTTGTTAGACGAGTGAGTGAGTCATGTGTTGAGTACCCGGGAACATTTGCATTTAAAATTGATAATTATATTTGTATAAATAATAGGGTTTTTAAGTTTAGTTGGTGTAAGGGCGCGTCAACTGTAAGGTCATAATGCGCCACTGTAGCCTAGGCTAGGGAGGCCTAAGGTAGGGGGAAGAAAAGGAATGTTACCGGGTACTCAACACATGGGTCACTCACTCGTCTAACAACGACTTTGGCGTTTCCCTAGTGGTTAATGATCTAGGGTGGGAGAAACTTGTGGATAGAAGAAAGAGGGATTGCTTAGGCCTTAGACAAAATGTACATGGTCACTAGAAATCATGAGGGATGGAGTGAGCTTAATAAGGGACTAACAAGAGCCACCTACTTGGATCATGGAAGTATGAGAGGGGAACCTGGAGGACAGATATAAATACCCATTCATGGCAAGATCAGTGGTGGAGTGGAACAGTCTCAGTGAGGGGATAGTGGGGGGAAACGGCCTCAAAGTGTTCCAGTCGAACTCGAGCTCAAAGCCCTGCCAATGGGAGACTGAGTCCTGGATGAGGAGGAGAGAGCAAACTAAAGGGCAAGAGAAGGGAACAGAGAAACGAAGGAATGCTAAAGAGGAGAATATAGAAGTAGGTACTAAAACCCGCCACCGATCAGGTGATCAACAGCAGGAGGACCCTACAACAACAACAACAACAACAACAACAAAAACCTTGGCCTAGACTAGCCCTAGCCCTAGCTTAGTCTGCAATAGATCCCCGTCTGCGCCCGGGGTAGAATTGGCCCAGAGCATGGCTCTGCTAATCGTAAAAGGCGATTCAAGAGAAAAAGTCCACCTCGCAAACATCAGCTAGGAGAGCGGAGTATCTTACTCCCCGAAACTAGAGGCAAGCTCTGGCAATCGTCGTCGGGGACCTTGCCCCCTTCCCTTGACGACCCCCCGGCGACGATGACAATGACTAAACGAACGATGACAAAGACAATGACGACTGCAACGTGAGAGACCCCCCTTCCTCCCCTTACCCGTGGCTGGTTCTGACCAGCATGGGCCCCTCCTCCTCACCCCCCTTAGGCTAGAGTGGTGCATTATGACCTAACGGTTGACGCGTCCTTAATCCAAATAAACCAAACCCTTGCAAAACGTTATGATGCCTTAACTGTTAATGGACCATGTCTAGTAGCAGGAATCTCTAGAATGTATTACTTTCGAAACCGTGTACTGTATTTTCAGTTGCAACATGTATCTTTTAAAGGTTAATAGGTTGCTGGTATTTGATAGGTGTTTCCCACGTCCCGTATGCTGTAACCCATGATTCAGCATATCACATATTCAGAATAAAGTAGATAATAAAGTAAAGAAAACTTACCTACATGGTAGGCCTAAGAACGTCTCCCTACTCCATTATATTGCTTTGAAATTTCCATAGAATTACTCTCAAATGCGTTTTAACATTTAAGCCCTTCCGTGAAAAACTAAACCCCAAAAAAAATTTCCCCTCCGGCAGCTGGGGCTGCGCCCCAGACCCCAGTTCGATTTTGGCCAAGAGCTAATTGATAATCTGTCCCAACTGGGTTTTGGTTTATTTGGATTAAGGGTGCATCAACTGTTAGGTCGAAAAGCGCCACTCTAGCCTTTATGGGATATGGGGTGCCAGTGGAAAGCCCCATGCTGGGCAGAACCAGCCATGGGTAGGGGGAGGAAAGGGGGGTTCTCACGTCGGGATCGTCATCGTCTTTGTCATCGTTCGTGTTGTCATGGTCGTCACCGTCTGGGCGGTCGTCTTGGGAAGGGGGAGAGTTCCCTGACGATGGCTGCCAGATCTCGCCTATAGTTTTGAGGAGTAATATACTCTCCTACATACTAGCTGATGTTTGCAAGATGGTCTTTATCTCTTTTTCAACTTTTAACGATTAGCAGAGGATAAAAAAATACAAAAAAACAATCAAACCTACAATAATTGGTATCAACCAATAACTCCAGTCCTTAAAGGCGGCTTATGTTAAATCATGTAGGCCTACCTTAACCTTTTCAGGCCCAAATTAAATTTGTGAAAATTAGGTAATTTTAAGCAAACAATTCAAGTTTTGCATTTTTTTCTAAGAATTTTAGTATTTTTTGATATTTTTAATCCTGAATTTTAACGAATTTTGGGAAATTTTGGAATTTGAATAAAAGCTTTATTTTAGGTAAAAATTCAAAGAAAAACATTCCTAAAACTAGATTTTTCCTTTTCCTTTTTTTTTTTTTGCATATTTTGAAATTTTTGTATCTCAAATAATAGCAATAGCCTACTAGAGATTTATTAAATTTCCGGGACAACCCGTTTTTTTCTTTCCATTTTTAGCCTTTTTTGCAGATTTGTATTTGCAATCTTTTCAAAAAAAATCACTTTTGGTCCTATTGGAATGTGGGAAAAAGTTATTAATTTATTATTTAAAAAAAAAAAATGGGGTCAAATTAAAAAAAAACTATTATTTACCCAGATAAAAATTGAAAAAAGTTATGGGTCCATATGGCGCCGTTGGGCCGGAAAGGGTCATCTAGACGGACTAGACCTAATAACCTTATTGAAAATCTACTTAACTCTATAGAATAGTGAACATAGTCTTAACCTTTTTTGACTCGTTAAAGTTTCTTGAATGCTAAGCAATGTGGCCCCTGTAGGAAATGTTGCTCCAAAACTAATGAATAGAAATAGGTCGGCTTGTCGCCCATTATTAGGCCTAGATTCAGTCTTTTAGCCTGTGTAGGAAACTTTACCTTGGTTCTAGGCATAGGGCTACATTGTTACCACATTGTATTTTTTTTTAGCTTGGAATCTCATACCTTGTCACAAAAGCTATCATGGCTGCTCTCTGACAGAGAACATCTACTGGCATGCTATGAAAAGTACTCATTCATCTGTCAAGAGAAGTATGGGGAAGCGACTCTTATGTGTCTTAGAGCCGTGGAACAGAATCAGTCCTGCTTACTTGCAGAAATCGATCCAAGCTTGGTAAGAAGTTACATCCTTTCTTATTCACAGTGTGGGTGATTTCTTGTGAGCTGCTTATGTTTTGTACGGTGGGGTTAGTCATCTCATCAATATCAAATATGTTCACGATTATCAACGGGTAATTATCACTATTGATTAATAATATCGAGACGAGAATTCACTCAGGATTAGTTGTTGACTGATTTCAGAAATTCTGTTATCTTTTAGAAAGTGTGCCCAAATCCTCACCAAAGTCCAAGTTTACATGTACATGTAAACAGTTTACTTGGGCATTTGCATGCCCATCAAAATTTACAGTTTAAAGCTTTAAACAGAATGCAACATATAAACTACAGGTCAACAGCATCAAACAAACAAAAGATCAAATTTGGGCAAGAAGCTTGCTTGCTCCATGTATTTTTTGTTTTTGCACCATTATACCCACCCCTATAGTCGATTCGCTTGTAACATTACATAATTCCAGGCAATAGGACTGTTTGTTTTGGTTAGTCTGGACAGGTATTTTTGTCATTTCTTTTCAGTTTTCCCAAATACATATTTTGTAGCCTACGTTGACTATTATTATATCTCACTCAAAAATCAACATTTTATACTGACTAGGAAAATGTCAAATGTCATTGATAGATGAGACATTGAGACATGTTTCATTCTGCATTGCACTTGATAGGTTGATTGATGTTTAAAGTTTACACGATCGGGAATGTCACATAACTCTCAATTAGGTAAACATAGTGTGTTATAATTTATTTATGAAACATTGTAGTAGAGCATATTTTAAAATATATGCACAAAATGCAATGGACACAGCCCGTACAAAGTACAAGGTGAGATTGCAAGGTCTACTGATTCTTGCTCCTAGCAGACCATTGTAGTACATTGCTTGTGGAGATGCAGTAGAACTTGGCCGCCCACCACTGTATAAAGTAAATACTTAAGAGGATCTCCAAAATTCTCTGGGAGATTCAGAGGACCTAGACAATGAATGGGAGAAAAACATTCTTGAAATTGATTAAACAATTAACTTGTAATTCTAATTAGGGCCTAGGTTAGTTATAAGGTAGATTAGTAGGCCCTCTAGGTAATAAAATAAGTTAATTAGCTTAATTTAGGTTTATCAAATTGTATAGCTCACCACATGTGCACTGTAGCCTAGTAAATAAAATTGTTACAGCAACTCGCCTTATTATCGAAAATCCTGTAAATGCTGACAAATTTAAAAGAAATGCAGGATGCACATTTCCATGGTCTATCTAATAATATCCCTAAAATTATCAATATTGATCATACATTTGACTGGTGCTTGATTACAGTACCTTGAAAAATGGAACACAAAGGGGTTTCGTAAAACACACAGAAGATGTTCTTCATTACCAGAAACACAATATTCATCATGGTGTGGAAGAAGGCAAAAACTATTGCATCCAAAATTATCCGAAGATGGAGCATGCTGGGAGAAAGTAGCCTCATCAAACCGACTATTAAATAGTGTTACAATGGATAATCTGCAACCACAGGAAAATGAAACTAAAAAAAGTGCATTGTGTCCAAACAGAGTAAATGTTTGTAGTAAAGAAGTAATAGACTTGGACATGGACATATCTATGAACTTGCCAAAGCTTACATCTAGTTTGCCTTGCCTTTTGGTCTTAGCAACTGATAACGAATCTCACAATAACAAAGCTAGCGGAAAACCATTCAACAGAAGTCACTCCTTGCCAAAGTCGTTCAAATTTTTTAAATATTTTCAGCACAAATTATTATATGATAACCATTCAGAAGCCTTCGGCTTATGCTCAAATCTTTCCCCAAGTGTTCTTGAAATCGATTACAAAGGATTACAGTCTGATACGTCTTTGACTTCTGACCAAGGCTACAATAGTGTTAGTAGTAAGTTAATTAAGAACTACAAAGTAAAACACACTTATAATTCAAAATCCGTTGGGAAGAATCTAAAGATTCCCGAAGACTGCGGTGATGGAGCTACACCTATTGAATCGAAAACCTGTGATGCTATAAAAGATCTGGCATTAAATGCCAGAGTGCCAAGGATTAGTGAATAGTGGTAGTTCTGACACTCTAAACTTGGAAACAAAATCAAGTGATGAAGGTGCCAGCATTAAAAGTTGTCTTATACAAACTACAGTACATGTGCATGAAACCCCAAAGTCTAGCAGTATAAACACTCGCCCGTCGGAACTTAATCTCTCCGCTAAAACGTGGCAGCCAGAAGTAGGTCGTCGCACACGCACAAGCAGCAGTATATCGCGACCTATTCAAGCCGAGAGGAGGAGAAAGTCCGGTAAGGTAGGTTCAGCTCCAGAGAGTGGCTCTCTTAGAACCTACAAGAAGAGTTTTATTGAGGACGGCGGCAGCTCTGTGCTTCCAATGGCAATGGGTTTCTTTCCTCGTCCAATAGAAGGCCAAAGCCTGACCAGCTTCTTGTCGTCCGGCCAGTTTTCCCGCCCGTCCGCCGAGTTGGATCGCGAAAACGCGCATTTCAGCATTTCCGAGGCAATGATCGCAGCAATCGAACAAGTGAAGTGCAACCGACGGTTGCGACTGGCAGAAGACGTTGGTGACGAAAGCGACGAGGAGATACAGAACTTGAAGCAGCGTATTCGTATGAGACGTTGCCAGCGACAACGAGAAAAGCAACGCACATGGGGCACCTTGCTGCTGAGCGACGGGCGCACAGATACAACGACAACAGATCAGAGCGTTACACCTACCTCCTCATCCCCCGGTTCGTCCTCTGAAAGTATATCCACGGATGACGTTGACGACCTTGAAGTGGACGAAGTGAAAAACCTGTCGGAACTTAGACACTCTGGTCTATCAATGTCGATGGCATCGCTCTACTCAGAAGCCGATCTCAAGATTCCCCAGTCTTCGCGTTCAGGAGCGGACTCAGGAGCGCCAGATTGTGTGGTATCGGCTGAGAGCGTGGCTCTGTCACTGTTACGCCAGTTCAGTGAGAAACAATTGCCTCGGGCTTCAGATCTACAGGTAAGAAACATGTCTGAAATCAAAATGTGACACAATTCTTTGACTTTTATATTATGGCTACCCTGTCTTATCTACAGACAAATGTGTTGGTTGTAAAAATAAAAGACAATTTATTAATTTGTCTAAATGATGTGAAATGGAACTAGCTTAATAATTGGAAAATATTGGGATTTGTATTTTGCAAAGGCTGGTAGTAAAAACTGTTAAGTCTACCTATGTGCATTAAATTTAGAATTTTCTTATACTTTTTTAACCTCAATATATTTTCTGCTTTTACCATAGACGCAAGTCTCTGACTTTTACAATTTTCTCTACCTACCATTATTGATAAGTAAAGCTCTCATTTCAAATCACGTAGTAAAGGTGTTCTTGGCTTTCAGTGGTTGGTTTCTGAACAGGATGCCCCACAGCAGTTGTTACCAATGCCCAATAGTTGGCCTGTCAGTCCTGACGAAGCGGAGGACTCGGACATGCGGGAGGCAACACCCCTTCGGGGCACCGTGGAGTGGGCACCACCTAGGCCACAGGTCATATTCACCCTACACCCCACACCAGTGTTAGTCTCATGTGTATCTATCTAGGCATAACAAATTGTGGTAGGCTAAAAAAAGTCGTGTAGCCTAGTAGGCCTAGGTCTACAGTAGATTTTTCGTGTTACAATTTCTTGTTTTTTGTTAGATATTCTATGAGTTTCTTCTGTTCAATTTTCACTTGTAGGCCTACTCAACTACTCATATTTTTAATTTACACAATTAGACCTACATGCTCTACCTACTTGATTAAATGAAACACAACAATTGTAATATTAAACATTAACCAGGATGGGTTGGAAGTGAAAATGTTGCTAAGGCTACCTGTAAGCCAATGTATTTAATATTTATACTAGGCCTATACTAAAATACTTTTAGGCCTAGTTTGTGTAGGCCTACTTGAAAAAATCCTTGCATATATTACCAGAGATTCTCCTCTGATTTTTAACCTTGCAAGTTGCAAAAGTAAATTTTTTCAAGCGGACTTCTTATCACTATTTTATAAATTCTGTTTTATTTATTTGCTAAGTGTACCCCTTTTATACCATTTTATTTTCATTTGCAGTCGCAGAGTACTAATGGCCAAGCAAAACTCTCGCTGCGCAGGTTGTGGGATGAAGGTAGCTCCTAAGTATGCGCACAAGTACCGCTACTGTGAATACCTGGGTCGCTACTTTTGCACTGGATGTCACACAAACCAATTGGCTTTGATCCCAGCTCGGGTGCTCTTCAAGTGGGACTTCACAAGAGTACCAGTCTCCAATTTCTCGTATCGGCTCTTGGAGCAGATGGCAGGCGATCGACTGTTTCGAATATCAGATCTGAATGCGGGACTTTACCGCAAAGCCAGACAACTTGAACGTACACGGCAACTGAGAGTGCAAATTAATTTTCTGAAAGATTTTGTCCTCACTTGCAGATTTGCTCAAGAGTAAGAAAAATACATTTCTCTATAATAGAAAGGTCTTGATCCTAAAGCCAGCTCACATTATCCTAGTTGGTACTTTATAGCATTTAGTTTTTTTTTAAAGTTTGTTTACAAATAGATACCCAGCCTTAGTTAAAACTGTGACACAATAGAGCTTCAACAAAATGCAGCTTGTTGAAGCATTTAGAAGTAAGATTGCAAGTGTAATACTATACAATTTAAATGGTCGACAATAGTAATTAATAATTATCGTACCTACCTAATTTAGTCTTTTTATAGCTCCTGATAATGTAATGTAATGAATGATTAATGAATGAATATATTTCTGTTGAATAGTCTGCAAGAGGAGCTGTCGAAGGAGTCAGCTCTCGCAGTAAGCGATTCAGACCTCTACTCAATGCAGGACCTGATGCAGGTGAAGAGTGGCGAGCTAGTCACGAGACTGCGAGAATTGGTCATCACTGCTTCTCAGCATGTTGCTCAGTGTGATGTATGTATGTTTTGTATTTACATTTTATTGGCCGACAGATGTGTGGTTAATCGGAAATTTTGTCTGGGCTCTGACTCTTCCCCTTCAAACATGCATGCCAAAAGTTGAATGGAAGGAACTACTGTAGTACAGTAAGAACTCTCTTATCCGATCTCCGCTTATCCGATGTACCGTGTTAACCGAGCCGCAAAAAAAAAAAAAAAAAAAAAATAAATAAAAGTTTTAAATACGTAAATAAAACATAAAAATAATTACAGACGCCGCGCCGCACTTTTTTAAATGTACTCGCATACATTTGTAGGCATGCCTTACGAGTGAGTGCAAAGAAGATAGATCGGCGATATATCTCGACTTTCGAGCAGTGTGCATCAGTCTACTGAGCATATAGAGTTCAGTGGTCAGTGTGCGTCGGGCGCATCGCCGGTAAGCGTCAGTGTCACCCACTGAGCATATAGAGTTCAGTGTGCGTCGCGCGCATGCGCGTGCGCATACGATCCAGCCATCTCACACACAGCTGTTCAAAGATGGTCGTTGTGGAACGAGATGCAATCATGTTTCAACCGATTCACGAAATTCGTAATCACAACGCATTGAATTGTTATTCCTGGGCTTATCTTATTTCTTTCCCAGACTTATCTTGCGTCGTGAGCTTCAGCGCGGGCATAGTAGTGAGAGGTTTTCCCACATGAGAAAGAGAGCTAGGCCTAGGCCTATGTTTGCATTGTAGGCCTAGGCCTAGCTACTGCGTCGAGTTTAGGCCTAGGCATAGGCCTAGACATACGCGTTTATTACGACATGTAGGCCTAATTGTGTACGTGTGTTTGTGAGCTTGATTTACAAGCTATTAAATCATTTAGTATACCCTGAAGTGTATCGTGTGTATTTTATGTTCCTTTATCCATTACATGTGTCATATATCATTTTACCACATCAGGCTATGCTACGAGAGCAAATAAACAAATGAAACGCGCCATCCGAGTTTTTCGCAAATCCGAGGTGCCCCCGGTCTCATCTCGGATAAGAGAGTTCTTACAGTATTTAACATAGAGTTGCCATATGTCCCGGATTACCCAGGAAATTCCGTATTTGATGAGTATTTCCCATGGCCCGTATTCTTTATCCCATTGATCAGCATTATCAATTATCATGTATCTAAAATAAATTAATCAAAGACGAAAGTTTACCCACTAACGGTTAGGCTAACTAATAACTATTATAAAAACTAGGGAAACGCCAAAGTCGTTGTTAGACGAGTGAGTGAGCCATGTGTTGAGTACCCGGTAACATTTCTTTTCTTCCCCTTACCTTAGGCCTCCCTAGCCTATCATATAGGCTACATTGGAGCATTTTGGCCACGGAATATTCAGTTGAAGACTGCCAACAACAGCAACCTCCGGCACAGTGATTTCCACCAATACCCTATTATCTATACGAATATAATTATCAAACTTAAATGCAAATGTTCCCGGGTACTCACCACATGACTCGCTCACTCGTCTAACTACGACTTTGGCGTTTCCCTAGTCTAGTTGGCTAAAGCGCCCTTGTAGCCGAAATGTGGGAGACGTGGGTTCAATCCCCTGGTCGGGAAAGATTTTGTAATTTCTAGATTGCATTTCAAAAATAATTATAAACATGTTTTGAAATGCATATAACGCAGTGTAGTCCATCATCTGTGGCAATAGGGCCTACTATGGTTAACATAGCCAGTACGAAATACGTGAAAATATTGCAAGGTTTACTCAATCTACGTGCGGAATTTGGGGGTACCTTGACGTCCAACATTCGACTGACCTTGCATGGACACGGCATTTCACGGCCAGGCGAAAAACAAACAAAAAATATCTTTTCAAAATCTAAAACATTGTCGTTAAAATAATTTCTAAACATTGGAAGTCTATTTCTCAGTTTATTATTTCTTGTAGGTTTAAATCGCAATGAATCTTGCTGATTTTGTTAACAGTTCTCAATAAACTCGTACCGGATGTCCGTTTAAAATTTCAGCGCAATTTGTTCAGCGATTCGGCTGATTTTCAACGTACACACACACACACACACACACACACACACGCACGCACGCAGAAAAACCGTAAGGGCCGTTTAAGTCGAATGGAAATCACTACGTTCGCTACGCTCACTCGTTCAATAATACCTTATTCATTCAATTAGTCTACTCCAGGGTTGCCACCAAGAAAAAATAAAAATCCTGTTTGAGCAGATCAAAAATCCTTAGAAATCCTTAAATGAAACACCCAAATCCTTAAAAATCCTTAAAATGCCTAAATGTACCAATTTCAATACAATATCGATATATCACAATGTAATTGTTGTAAAAAAATTGCATATATAATTTTTTTATAGAGTAGGTAGGCCTATTTTTAGTAAATAAATTTTTAAAAAATGTATAAAGAGTCTACCCACTCAGTTATATAACTGATTTTCAGTGGGACACAGTAAATCAAAGCGACCAAGCCAACCTGTAGGCCCCGAATCAATCGGGAAAAAAATGATTCGAGGCCAAATAGGGTTGATAGAATGATAAGGGCCTATTTTTACGATCTCACAACCGCGTGTTATGACCCGGCACCTCCACCATATGCACCAGCCAGGTTAATTTAATTTAGACTACCTACCCGGCACCTCCACCAAAATTCCGAAATTTTACATTTTTGGTGTAAATTTTGATATTTATACATCGAAAAGATTCCCACTTATCAATATCGCATTGAAATATAGATTTTTTGACCAGCCCTAGTTAAAAACGGCGTAAAACGTAAATTTTTTTTTTTTTTTTTTTTTTTTTTTAAATCCGTAAATTGGACTAAAAATCCGTGTATCCGTTTTTGCACCCTCAAAATCCGTTAAAACGGATAAAATCTGTAAAAACGGCAACCCTGGTCTACTCTGTGTTGTGGGGCAGAGTGAGTTGGATTTTATTCTATCTCCATCTTTGTACAGGCGGCTTTAAAAAAATTTGCTGTGATGGTCAAGCCGAATTCCCGGCCAGATATTTAATTTAAACTTGAGAGCAGTAATTTTTTAATAAATTATTTTATTTTAATTAATATCTCGCGCGCGCCCAATGCAGAGTTTTGCGAGCCGAATTTCATGTCTTCTCTCGTATTCTTGTGGTCTCTTCATTTTGTTGTGGGCGTTAGTACAAAGTATTTGGTTGAGCATATTTTGAGCTAATTTTGACTAGTGATGACATTGGGTACACGGAAATTTGTTCCAAACCGGTTTTATAGCGATCCGGTTCCGATTTTTCAAACCGGTTTCATTTTTTCAAGTTTTACTGTACAACGGTGAACTTCACGGGCATGTTTTCTCGCCGGTTTCCCGCACAAATGGTTATTCTACGCACTGTTTCTTGTGCGGTCTATTTCCTTGGAGCCCATGATGACACAGCTGGCTATCTATCCTTCCTCTCCAGCTGATTATCAAGCACTCATCGGCCTTGACCCGCGAGGCTGCTACAATTACAATGACACTTGACTGTCGGCAGTCGTACATAACAAAGCGCGGGCACTGAAGCCAGCTCACTCCTGGCCGTACAGTTGCTTCCAAAATACAAGCTGATACATTGAACAAAAATTGATCTTTAAAAACCGGTTGCGACGTGGAGGAACCGGTTTGGACTTTTTGGACCCGATGTCATCACTAATTTTGACTACTTATTAATTTCGATATCGATAATGACTTTTGACTAGCCCTATCGATTATCGAGATTTCCAAGATTATAATCGATTGATTGATAATATCTATGCCATTCATCATTCATTATTCATTATCCATTGCCGTTTCCCGCTTCTGTCAGAGTCATTTTGGGTTTTGCAACCAAAATTTTCCACCTTTCTATCCTCCTACAATAATTTGTATCTCTTCTACATCTTCCCACTTCTCTCTAATTGCCTCTAATAATGAATAACCAGTAACCACCAATAAAGCGATATAGGCCCTACGTATTTTTTTTTTAAATATCTAGTACTTGAAATTTCCGTATCCCTTAGCCTACCTACCTTTCTTTTTCTTACTTTTCCTCTTACCTTTAAAAAGATTTTTTACAAAAATAAAATATGCCTGGTATTATAGATGTATATAATAGCCATAACTATGTAGAACTCTCAAATATGATTTAAGCCCTTCCCCAAATAAGATCAGCCCCCAAAAATTTTGTTTCTGGCAGCTGGGGCCTCAGACCCCCGTTCCTACTCCACCACCGCCTTTCCCTCATCAGTGTGTCTTTACCCTCATTGTGTCCTGTATTGCAATTTATAATACTATCTATCTGGCAAACCTATGCAATATAAGTGACACTTTTTAGTTTTTACCAAAATATTTACCAATTGCAATTGTAGTTGCATATTTTATTACTTACTAAGTAATTTCTAATAGAGCACTGTACTTTTATTTTAATGGCTAGTTTATGTCACTAGAAGGCCTAGCCTAAATTTAGCTGACAGATCTATAACTAGGAAAACACTTAAGTCCTGCCGCGTTGTTGGATGAGCGTAATTGGTGTATTGAGCTGCCATGTGTTATGCGGATTTTCTGTTGTTCTTTGAAAAAATCATTACTAAGTTGAAGATTTTTTTTAAAATTAAATTAAATTTAATAAAAAATTAACTTAAATTTTAATTTTTTTTAATTAATCGTAATTTAAAAAAAGGAAAAATCGTAATATTGAAATTTTCATAAGAAATAATTATACGATTGCGCACAAATTTTACATGAATATATTAATTCATAAAATTAAGGTTCTGTGAAAAAATCACAATAGAATAGGATAAAGCATGTACTGTATTTATGCGAGTATAGGCCTCGGGAATATTTGAAATTGTCAAGTTCAAAACGTGGGGTGCGGCCATTATGCGAAGCCATTTATCAATAGTATTTATATCCAAATCTTTAAAATCTGAGTGGTCAAAATAAGGGTGCGGCCTTTACTCGAGGGCGGCCTATAAGCGAGTAAATACGGTAGGTGTTATAAAGTCAAAGAATTGCTTTAAAAAAGAAAAAACGTAAAATTTCGATTTTCATGAGAAATAGTTTTTCGATTGCGCTCAAATTTCACACGAATACCTAAATTCATAAAATTATGGTTCTGTGAAAAAATCATTAAAATCGGATAAAGCTTGTAGGTGTTATAAGCTGAAGAAATTTTTTTTAAATCGAAAAAAATCGTAAAATTGCGATTTTCATAAGAAATAATTTTTCGATTGCGCTCAAAAACGTGGCAGTTCTAAGTTCAGAGATTTCGAAGGTCTCCAGAAAATTTCATCGCAATTGGAGTATCGGTTTAGCCGGAATCGTGCTAACAGACAGACAAAAATACAAAAAAAAAGAAAGAAAAAAAAAACATTCCGGATTTTTTTCTCCATTGTAGTGAAATATGGAATCTTCGCTTTGCTCATCCAACTAGTGTTGTGTTGGGACTTAAATTTTCATGAAATTTTTCAATTTTAATAAAAAAAAAAAGATCTTAGTTTATTTTAATTTAATCAACAAGATATTATCTAAGCCTGAGCTCCCACTGTTCATCCTTGATAGAAATAATGTTTTCAAATGTTGACAATTAGGGTTACCATACATCCCGGATTTTCCGGGACAGTAGCCTACCGTTTTTCTTGTTGCTGTCCCGGTGTCCTGAAAAACATTTTCGGGATGCCAAATTGTCTCGGAAATCGAAAATCCAAAAATCCAAATCCAAATTCCTAGCAAATTTCTGATTTCAAATATTTCGCCACACCGACGGCGGCTGGGCCGGGACCGGAATCGAGGTTATTGAAAACGTATACGCAATGTAACCAATGTTGTCATTGAGCGGCGAGTCGAGCTCAAGGCCTTGGCAGTGGGCAGGTGACAGTACAGTGTCAGCCCTCTAAGTCTAGTAGGCAGTAGGCTAGTCGTTGTCAATGATTCACCGCACCGTCACCGTTGTGTAGTCAGTGTTGAGTTCACGTTGTGACATTGCTTAGCTTACAGACTGTGCCCGTGGTGTGCGTGTGTGACAAAATACAATGGCCAAACGCAAGTGTTGTTTTTAAGACAAACTGAAAGACGAATATCCGTTCTTGTCTAGAAATACGCAAATTGAAGGAAAAGTTGATTGTTCTGTGTGCCGTGGTGTGTTCGGGATAGAGCATGGTGGACGTTCAGACATTTTAGATCATTTAAAAAATTAAAATCGAAGAAACACAAAGCTGGTTTATAAGCAAAGTGCACAAGCCGTAAAATTAGTGACTGTTTTACAAAGGTAATGGCTGGGAATGAGGAACTTGAGATCGCTGCAAAAGAGGGGACGTTTGCATACCATACAGTAATGCACAACCAATGTTTTAATTCCATGGACTGCACCGCCCCCCCCCCTCCCCAGTGCCAACCACTAGCGGGGATGTAATATAATTTTATCACTTCTTTTTGGTGGGTTTCCAGTTTTGACTGCACAAAAACTACATTATTTTGGTATTGCATTCAGCCCACAACTTTTTCTAAAACGCACTCTAAAACCCTGATTTTCAAAATTTTGGCCTGCGTCGCTATTGTTAGGGGGCTCTGCCCCCCAAACCCCTCGTTCTTGGTCCCTTTCCCACGAATGTACATGGCACATGGGTAAATAATTATTTGTCCCGGATTTTCTTCTGAGAAATATGGTAACCCTATTTGCAATTTTGAAAATTGACAATGGCAATTTTCATGAAATTTTCAAGATTTTTTTTCATGAAAATTCCCATCACTACCTATAATGTCCACGTACACCTAGATAACTTTGGCAACCACCAATCAGAGGCTTTGTAATTATTTTGTTACAAGGTGGACTGAAGGTAAATTATAACTTGACATTGAAACTTGAAACAAACCAAAGTGTGAACATTCGATTCCCGGTTGGGGCGGACTTTTTTAATTTCTGAATTGTAGTAAATAAAAACAATTACACCCACGGGAGTGTTTCCCGATTAACCAAATCGAGAGAGAAAAAATCTTTGCAGTTATGAGAATGGTGCCAATTATAAATACATAATTGTAGTGATGCACTAGGCTAGTGGCCTATCCAGGAATTCATTTAGGAGGTTCAACCAATTCATTCATATATGTACCGAAGGTTAAGTGGGGGGTCCACGGGGCTTGCCCCCGTTTTCTTTTTCGCCTTCAAGGTCATTTTGGTGAAAATCTGCGTTATAAAGCATCACAACAACCAGCTTTGTATGTACTCAAATCCTCTTTTGGTCAGATGGTAATTGTTTTTTGGTATTGCGATAAAATAGTTATATTCCTATCACTTTTTTTGGCATAAGAAGGGGGGGGGGGGTTGTCCCCCTCTCCCTTCCCTGGGGTACACCACTGCACTTAGCCTACAAAGTTTAGATCTAGCTTCTTGCCTGAGGAGGCATTATAGAATCTTACTAAATGTCCTGGCTCAAGGGTGAAAATTGCATAGGGCTGCCGAAAGTCGTATGCTTTGACATTGGCAGTGCGCTGCACATGCAACTTCATTCCAGGCCATTTTACTGAACATTGGCCTTTTTTATCTGCCCCCTTTATCTACATATGAGCAAAATGTTAAGTTTATTTATGAAAATCATAGTACTTTAGTATGTGTATTGGTTTTGTTTGCAGCTGTGTCAAGCACGTGGCTTTGTGTGCGAACTATGTAAGTCTCGTGAGGTGATCTATCCTTGGCAGCTAAGTAAGGTGGCACGATGTGATACGTGTGGGGCTTGCTACCATGTTGCTTGTTGGAAGAACATACCGTGCCAACGCTGTCTGCGACTCCACTCTCGAAAACAAAACAGGGACGCTTCCTAGCTGTAAATACGGTACTCAGTGAACTAAGCTTAGGCCTGGAATGAGATTGAAGCTTCTATTATGGCTGACGAGATTTGAGACTTATATTATCCTGCTAGTTGCTCAACAGGTTGTGACTCTCATTATGCTACTTCCTAATGACACGTTTCTACTGGAACTAATCGTCATTTTACATTAACAAAAAAATCTGTCTAATGAAAGGGGTTGGTTGAGTAATATGCAAGTCCTCCAAACACAGTACAATTACCCCCCCCCCCATACACACACCACACACACACACACACACACAAAAAGTACTGCTAGTATGGTGGTACAATAGATTTTACGGTGAATATTTTATTTAGCGCCATATTACTGCTAATTGTTGTTTTGCCGAGTCTACGTTTATGAAATTCTATGGCTAAGTTTTGATTCTTAATTCTATAGAAGAACTAAAAGTTGTTATTACGTAATACAATAGTCAAAAGTATCACCAGCGCCATCTATATCCAGTGTTGGGCCAGTTCTTTTTTAAAATGAACTTTTTAAGAGTTCAGTTCACAGCTCAAATAATGAACTTTTAAAAAGTTCAAGTTCTTTTAAAACCTAAAATTTTGAAAAGTTCAAGTTCGTCTAAAATATGAACTAAGTTCTTTTTAAAGTTCTTTTGGAAAAAAACTCATTTTATTAAAGGCTGGCGTAAATTGAAGAAAAACACGAGGAAAAACATAAGACGTGTTCGAGTACCAAACAACTCGCGAGTTTGAGTCTTACTAAAGTGTTTAGCTGTCTTTGATCGTGTTGATGATTTGTACTACATTCTCGTCGACCAGCCTGTGAAATTATGGCAGATACTTAGCATTTTAGGCTTCCAAGATTTTTTTCCGAATTAGTTGGCGTGCATCGTTTTAACTTCGTGAATCGTACGTGACCTTGTCATAAACAGCTGAACGTGCGTCAACGTAGGCCTACGATGGAACAACGATTAGTTATTGTTGGCGGCGATTCGACGGCTGCTCGACGCACGGAAAGAACTTTCAAATGAACTTTCTTAAACTGAAAAGTTCGTTCTCAAAAAGAACTTTTAAAAGTTCAAGTTCATTCATTTAAAAAAGAGTAAGTTCACTGAAAAGTTCACAAAAAAAGAACGCGTTCGCGAGAACGCGTTCTTTTTAAAAGTTCATTCCCCAACACTGTCTATATCACACGTCGAGTATTACGGGAATCGGGTGTTTTAACATAATGCTCGGGTGTATGGCAGGTTGAGGCCGACGGTGAGGGAGACGCAGTCCGCCATACATCCGAGTATATGGCAGCTGGCATGTTTAACGCGCAATTCCCGTAGGGCGTAATGCTTGCGTGCAATATAAAGGGCTCAAATAATTATGAATGTACAATAACAATAGTAAATTAGTAATATATAATTATTTTTGTTTTTGTCGCAATTTCAAATTACCTATCTGCATGTGCACAGTTTTTCAAATTTGAAGCATTTTCTTCCCAAGCCTACTCATTACTAGAAGCATTTTTTGTTGTTCACACAAAAAAAAAAAAAAAAACGATGGACCCCAAATAAAATAATGCCACAAAATTGCAATAAACCAAAATAAACCCCCAAATAGTTGTAGGCTTATAAAACCAAATTTAATTACTGTAAGAACCCCTATCCGATCTCCAATCCGAGTTCCGTGTTAACCGAGCCCCAAAAAAAAAAAAATTAGTTTTAATCGTAATAAACATAAAATATTACGACGCGCGCCGCACTTTTTTAAATGTACTCGCATACATTGTAGGCATGCCTTAACGAGGAGTGCAAGAAGATAGGTCGGCACGAATTCTCGATTTTTCGAGCAGTGTGCATCAGGTAGATATAAGTTCAGTGGTCAGTTTTGCTCGGCGCATCCCGAAGCGTCAGTGCACCATGAGCATATAGAGGCATGTGCTCGCGCGCCTGCGCGTGCGCAAAACGATCCAGCCATCTCACACACAGCGTTAAGATGGCGTTGTGGGACTAGATGCAATCATGTTCACGATTCACGAAATTGTAATCACGACGCATGAATTGTTATTCCTGGGCTTATCTTATTTCTTTCCAGACTTATCTTGCGTGTGAGCTCGCGCGGGCATAAGTGAGAGTTTTCCCACATAGAAGGATGCTAGCCTACCTATGTCTTGCATGTAGGCCAAGGCCTATGCGTCGAGTTTAGGCCTAGCCTAAGCTAGTTAACTTCTGTTTTATTACGACATTAGGCCTAATTGTGTACGTTTCGTGAGCTTGAATACAAGCTATAAATCATTTAGTATACCCTGTATGAAGTGTATCGTGTGTATTTTATGTTCCTTTATCCATTACTGTGTCTATATCATTTTACCACATCAGGCTATGCTACGAGAGCAAATAAACAATTGATCCGCGCCATCCGAGTTTTTCGCAAGTCCGAGGTGCCCCGGTCTCATCCAACTCGGATAAGAGAGATCTTACTGTACTGTATAGTCCCAAATATAGGCCGAACCCTGAATATAATCCGACCACCTAACTTTTTATTTGTTTATATATTTATTTATTTATTTATAAAAAACTTGCATATAGGCTACATAAGTAGAGATGTGCAAAAATGGTGACAACGAAATTCGCGATTTTTTTTAAAGTTGCAATAATCCCTTCAAATTCAGTTTGCACATGAATATCATGAATTGTGATTGAATAGTACCAATTTCCAATTCGCGAATTTTCGCGAAATTTTAGTTGCTTCCGCAAACTAGTGGCGAGATTAGCAATGATGTCCTTAAATGCGAATTAGGTCACGAAATTTAAAAAAATAAAAAAAATTCAAAGTTTTGGTGGAGGTGCCGGGTCGAAGTCGAAATTAAATTAATACTTTCTGGTACATATGGTGGAGGCGCCGGGTCATACAACACAATTGTGAGATTGTGGCTCGTTGGTCTTGTTGTTAGCGTATCTGCTTCCAATGCAGAAGGTCCAGGGTTCGATTCCCGCTTAAGTCAGAAGTTTTTTAACTTCTGATTTGGACTTAAGTCCATCAGTTCTTGTCTTAGGAGTTTGTAAACGGTGACTTTGGAGCCGTCCTAGCAACGAAGCACATAATAAATTTCAAAATTGTTCTGAATCGGCCTTGTTGATTCTGGCGTTGATTCGCGGGTGTTCGCACTGTCCATACCACTGATTGCTATATTTCCTATTAAAAATATCGATCTTTGGTTGGTTATCGCTCACTCGTCAATTGCGTCGGGGCCCTGCAGGGTTGGCTTGGTCGCTTTGATTTAAAGTCCCCCACTGAAAATCAGTTATATAACTGAGTGGGCAGACTCTAAATAAAATTTATTTATTTATTTTATTCACTAGGAAAACGCTTAAGTCCCGCCGCGTTGTTGGATGAGCGCAATTGGTGCATTGAGCTACTATGTGTTATGCGGATTTTCTGTTCTGTGAAAAATTCATTACTTAGTCGAAGATTTTTTTTAATTAAATTAAATTAAATAAAAAATTAACTTAATTTTTTTAGTTCATCGTAATTTTTAAAAAAGAAAAAAATCGTAAAATTGCAATTTTCATAAGAAATAATTATTCGATTGTGCTCAAATTTAACACGAGTATATTAATTCATGAAATTAAGGTTCTGTGAAAAAATCATTACAATAGGATAAAGCATGTAGGTGTTATAAGTCAAAGAATTGTTTTAAAAAAGAAAAAAAACGTAAAATTTTGATTTTCATGAGAAATAATTTTTCGATTGCGCTCAAATTTCACACGAATATCTGAATTCATAAAATTAAGGTTCTATGAAGAAATCATTACAATCAGATAAAGCATGTAGGTGTTATAAGTCTAAGAAATTATTGTAAAATAAAAGAAAATCGTAAAATGGCGTTTTTTTATAAGAAAAAATTTCCCGATTGCGCTCAAAAAAGTGGCAGTTCTAAGTTCAGAGATTTCGAAGGCCTCCATAAAATTTCATCGCAATCGGAGTATCGGTTTAGCCGGAATCATGTTAACAGACACACAAAAATACAAAAAAAAAGAAAGAAAAAAAAACATTCCGGATTTTTTTCTCCAGTGTAGTGAAATGGAATCTTCGCTTCGCTCGCTACGCTCATCCAATAATAGTTTGAACGAGAGTAAGCTCAAATACTTCATATCCATATCAAAAGACATTACATAAAAAATGCATAATTTCGTAAATTTGGTGGAGGTGCCGGGTAGACAAAATTAATTCTGTAAAAACTGTCGGAAACTTTGAAAACTGAAGGCTGAAATTGAGCTTAAAATTAAAACTGATGCTGAACTACACTCTCATGAGCTTGTTTTTCTTTTAAATCAATCAAATTATCCTGAAACTTTTTCAAATTTTTTTTTTTAAAGTTGTGCATGAGAAAATTGTGTTTTTTTTGTATTTTGCGATAAAACGCGAATTTTTATTTTTAAGGCGCGAATTTTCACACTTTAAAAAATCATTTTTGCACTTCTCTATATATAAGGCAAGCTCGTAAGAGACTTTATGACTTAAAAATTAAAACAATTAAAAATAGTATTATCTTATATTTAGTGTAATAGATGTATGCATCTGTGTGGATGATCTGTAATATTTAAACGTGTACCAAATTTTACGAGATCACTTTTTATGAATGCAATTAGTAGTACGTATTTTTTATTTCTCAAAAATACCATATCATTATTTCTTCTATTCAACAACTTCTATTCTAATTTACCTATTATAACTTCATTATTCCTTTCAGGCTGGGATTTATGTTCTCTTTGCTTTTCCAACCTGTCAACCCTTCAGTCCTATTATAACTTGGATAGTACTTTTAAAATGAAATACCAGCTCAAACATAAGCAACAAATATAAATTTCTCAATTTCATTGATTGGGAAATACTCCCGTAGGTGTAGGCCTAATTGATTTTATGGAAAACAATCTAGAAATTACAAAATCCATTTCAGCGGGGTATCGGACCCCGGTCTCCCAATTGCCGGCCGGGTGCTCTACCCCTAATAAGTAGGGTTGCCGTTCGATACGAATTTCAGTATCGATAATCGGACCAGTTAAATCGATTATCGATCGCGATAATCGTTTAAAAAAAATATCGATCGATAATCGATAATCGAATCAAAATTAGGCCTAAACTTGCTCGTATACCGACGTGGACCGTGGACCTTTTGCGAGTTCATCCTTTTGTTACTTCTATTTGCTCAGAACAGGGTTTTTCCCGAGCTCCCCCTCCCCCCCACCCCACGCGTCTGGCCGGCACGACGAGAGACAGACCGCGCTATGCTACCCGGCTTGAGTGTTTTCTTTGTGAAGGTCGTTCTTCTTGGAAATCGTGGTTCTGGAAGTTTCATTTCAGCTTTTGTTGAGATTGTCGTTCATTCATTTACGAGATATTATCAGTTTAACTATTCAATGCTCCGATATTTATTACGTGACGAGATGAATATTGCTAGACATTAGTTTGGAAGACGACGTAATATTGGTGTGAGAGAACCGATAAGATAATATTATCGTAGCACTACGGAAAGAAGAAAAGCGATTACGAGTTGGTGTGGAATGGGGAGGAATGCATCTCGATAAAATACTTGTTGACCTTGCTTAGCTGTGACGCGCCAAGGTTGTGCAATCAGCGCCTGATCGGCGCGGGAATGCAGCCCGCCTGCCGCCCGAGCCGGGCCGGCCCGTAATACACACGCGTCATGCTGGTGGCCTATATTGCACAGTGCAGGCGCTTCGTACCTCACGCCTTACGAGTGTAGTAGATCTCGCAGTGGACGCATTTTTCACGGAATAAAGCGATTAATGTCTTGACTGGTACTATTTTATGAAGTTCTGCAGAGCGGGCGGTAAATTCAAATTCTCGGGCGGGCAAGAATTTCGCGGACCACCTGTAAAAGCTCCGCGGACCACCGGTTGAGAACCACTGATCTTAGTCAGGCGGCATACCTGGAGATATCCACGGAATACTTCAATTTTAGTATAAAAGCATGAAATTTGGCATGATGATCGGACATACCCTACTGATGATTTAAGGAAATGGAGCCAATCGAAAATTTATCCAGGAACCCCTCAAATCAAAGATGGCGTCCAAACATGGCCTAATTTAAACAAAATATGGTCCTATGTTATTCATTTTCACTTTACGCACGTACTTTCAAGTACTGAATATAAATTTGAGGTTCAAATTAACTTTTTTAAATCAGAAACCTCTCAAAATTAAAGATGGCGGCCAAAAAATCAGTTTGTCATTAATTAACGGATTTGATTGAATTTCGGTTTCTACACGTATATTGAGCTGCTGAGTATCATTTTGAGGTAAAAAATATGTTTTGTGACATTTATTGGTCACATAACCAAGAAAAAGTTTGAAAAAGGACGAAACAAGATTTTGAAAATGTGATTACTTACTTATCACTGGTAGCCAAACCTGATAAAAACACACTAGTACGTATTTAACATTAATTAGTGTTTGCTTAATACGTACTTGTGTGTTTTTATCAGGTTTGGTTACCAGTGATAAGTAAATAATCACATTACAAAATCTTTTTTCGTCTTTTTTCGTCCTTTTTCTAGGTTATGTGACCAATAAATGTCACAAAACATATTTTTTACCTCAAAATGATACTCAGCAGCTCAATATACGTGTAGAAACCGAAATTCAATCAAATCGGTTTAATTATTGGCCGCCATCTTTGATTTTGAGGGGTTGCTGATAAAATTTTCGATGCCTCAATTTCCTTAAATCATCAGTAGGGTATGTCCGATCATAGCCAAATTTCATGTTTTATACTAAAATTGAAGTAGTTCTCAGGAATTATGCCACCTTGATATCATAGGGACCTTGACTTCATTTCTTTGGGAAAACTATTTTAACTCTTTGATAACAAATAATACACTGCTTCCTCGATAATGTTTTGATTACTTCTAGGTGGCAGTTCATAGTGACCAGAATTCTCGTGCGACTTTTCGTTGCCATGGTAATGTTACTTAAAATTGTTAAAATGTAATTTCTATCTACACTACTTAAAGTCTTGACCGATTTAGCTGAAAATTTGTAAAATAGGAGAGAATGTTTAGTACTTATTGACCCTGCAAAATTTCACAACGATCAGTACATTTTTTTTTTTTTTTTTTTTTTTTTTTATAACCAACGATTGGATTTTGTTCAAAAACTATACAGCAACCCGCCTAGATAGTACGTACATGTGTGCAAAATTTCAGGTCGATCAGAGAAACGGTGCGACCTGTACCGAAGCAGTAACAGAAAAAAAAACAAAAAAAAAACAAAAAAAAAACAGACATTCGAGCCATAAGAGTTTTGTGGAGACGCTCGCTACGCTCGCTCAACAAGGTTATTAAGCATAAGCCCGCTTTAAGTTTAAAATCTTACAAGATTTTGACAAGATCTTTTTTGAATCTATGATCTTGGTAAGATGTTGACAAGATCTTGTTTGTATCTTGTTTCTAACCAAGTTCTTGGCAAGAAATAAACAAGATCTTATTTCAATGCAAGATCTTACATAAGACAAGTTCTTGTCAAGATCTTGCAAGATTTTGACAAGATTTTTTTAGCAGGGTGCCCTGACTGGAGATCGAACCCAGAACCTCCGGCTTTATGTACCGATGCTCTACCAACTGATCTAACGCCGAACGCGGCCTATAATATAAACCTTTGCTAAATTGCTATATAATATTGTGATTGTTGAGAGCTACGATATCATCAACATGGCAGTCTTCTGTTTCATTTATTTTATATCATAGCTCTCAGCAAATCACAATATATAGCAATTTAGTACAAGTTTGTCTTAGGCCCCGATAGCTCAGTTGGTAGAGCATCGGTTCGAAAAGTCGGAGGTCTGGGTTAAATCCCCTGTCGGAGCATACTTGTACAACAATTGCCATAATTCACTAATAATGTACTCAAAGCGGACAAAAGGACACGGGCAGGGGTGTCTGCACATAAAGGCAAGGGCACACATTTGCCCCCTCCCCCCCCCCCATTTTCAATAAAGTCAGTGTTCAAATTGTTCCTGGTGATTATCTACCTTTTATTGTACAGCAACTTTAGTATGTATTTTCGTATTGCATTCAGCCCACTCCTTTTTTCAAACGCTCTCTAAAATCTCATTTTGAACATTTTGGAGTGCAGCGCAATTGTTTACGTGGATCTGCCCCAAACCCCCGGGCTCGATTTCTTTCCCACAAAAATACTTTATTCCTACTACCATCCTGACACCTTATTATTTCTACTTAGAGTACTGCAGGGGGTTGAAAACAAGAAAATACTCTGTGCCCCCTCGCCTGTAAAAATCCTGCCACTTTTTGGAGATGCAAGCAATAACAAATCAAGAATTATACGACATTTTGATGTTCCTCCCTGCCAGTTTAAAACAGTGCCAATAATTATTATAGTTCTAAATTTTATAACCAATGGCACTCCTAATTTATACCTGTTTAGCTGTGAACCTGTGATACACTGATAAGTACTCATATGTTATATACTTTTATAAAGTACTAATACCATTTAAGCACAGATAACAGTAGTACTACTGTCAGTAATCTGTGAGTTATGTTATTAAATTAATATATATCACTATATCGGATGACATGCACATAGTATTCTTGATATGCACTGTACTGATTACAATTACATAGTTAAATAACAACGGAACAATGGTGTTTGTTGCTCAAAGTAATGCACAGTGTATTGTTACTAATTTACTGTGTATAGTTTGTTCAAAGACAAAATAGTTTATACATGATATATAATTAATTATATTAAATAATTTATGTATTATTATAGGCATACAGCAGTCATAAAATGTTGGTCTACCTATAAGTATGACATAAATAAATATAAATGTATATTACTTACTACCTATATTGATGTTAATAAAAGTATTAAAATATATTACTGATAAATGTTGGAAGTATCTTGTACTTTATACCCAAATAGAAGACCTACTTATATATTTTAGAAAGTGGGCAACATGGCTGATTTTCTAGTACGTAGATGTTTTGTATGACACACATTACTGGGACACTGAAAATATGTTGTCAAAACAATGAAAACGTTAACCCGAGAGTAGTAAATAAATAAATAAATTCGTATTTAGAGTCTAGCCACTAGAGATGGGAATTTTGGCCCGGCCGGGCCGGATGTTTTTGTTATTTTCGGGCCGGGCCTAAGCATTAAAATTTTGGGCCAGTTTGGGTTTCCGGGCCCTTTCGGGCTTTCGGGCCAGGCTTCGGGCTGGGCACCATATTGAACATAGGTAACCATAATAGAAATTGGTGTTTTGGCCCGGCCCGGCCCAACTTCTCAATGGTTCGGCTCCTGCTCGGATAGTTTCGGGCTTCAGGCCGAGCCGAAGCATTGAGAAGTTGTCCTAGTCCCTTAGCACAATATAGAACGTGCTCTCACATAAATATGTAGGCCTACAATACATCTGCGTCCCTTATTAGCTGCATCACTCCTATCGATACACACACAATTCATCCAATGCCTACCCAGATCTAGGTATAACGGTGTATAATCGCAGAACTAAGAAATACTATCATACTGTTGGCAAAGGCAGCTCATTTGCTCTGGCGAGTATAAAAATCCTGATTTTCGGGCCGACTGTCGGGCCGGGCCGCAGTATTTTTTTACAGTCAGGCCACCGATTTTTTTAAAATTCGCACCTCTACTAGCCACTCAGTCATATAATTGATTTTCAGTGGGGGATAGTAAACCAAAGGGACCAGGCCAACCCTGTAGGGCCTGACGCAATCGGCGAGCAATAACCACCCAAAGATCGATATTTTTAATAGGAAATATAGCAATCAGTGGTATGGACAGTGAGAACACCTGCGAATTAACGTCAGAATCAACTAGGTCGATTCAGAACAACGATTTAATTTTTATTATGTGCCTCGTTGCTAGGACGGCTCCAAAGTCACCGTTTACAGATTCCTAAAACAAGAACTGATGGACTCCAAGTCCAAATCAGAAGTTAAAAAACTTCTGACTTTCGCGGGAATCGAACTCTGGAACTTCTGCATTGGAAGCAGAGATGCTAAGCACAAGACCAATGAGCCCCTATTTGTTACGTTAGTATAGGTGGAACCAGATAAGGTGGCGGTCGCCGAGGGATCGCAGCACTGTCGTCCACGCACTATGGCCACAGGACCGGCAAAAAGTTAATAAAATAATGGTATCTAAAACTGCTTAGGAGAAAAACACGACTATTTTAAAGCTAAGCCTTGCCCAATACTATATCATAAAAAGAAAGTATTCATGAAGTGTATGAATAAAATCAAGACATTTTGATGCTCCTAAACATTGACATCACATCTGGCGAGGTTGGCATTATAAACAGCTGGAACTTTGGACACACCATTACCAACAAGGCAAAAAAACACTTTCGTAATCGTGATTACTTAAAATCATTATTTCGCTAAAATACTGACTCGGTGGGACAAACTACTTTATTCACAGCTTATAAAATGCTGATTTATGTGATAACATATCATGATAACATGACCAAATACGGTAGGCCCTTCCTAATGCCAGTTGTGTGTAAATTGTCAACGTTGGCGTCCGTGCTCTCGCTTGACCTTGACGGCCGCCAGCTTATCTGGTTCCACCTATACGGTAGTTTTAGTAGAGATTTGTGGGCGCTGCCATCTTGGCTGTGACGCCATGCTGTGACGTCACGGAAGTGCTGCTAGAAACTCGTTTTCACCATGCAGCACATGTTAGCACAGCACCTTCATGGCGCCAACAAAAACAACCGTATAGTCACGCGCGGTCAAGCTGCATTCACTATCTGGACGTCGGCGAGCGCTCGCTGCCGGAAGTGGCTGTTCGACCAATCACGATGGAGCTACGCTTCGAAGCGCCGAGGAGCGCTGAAGTTGGTTCAGTACAACTTTTGGGCCGGCGCTCGACTGGAAGTTAACGATATCAAGCGTGTTTGAATTATTAATTAATATATTTGCGTCTCAAAAATCGAATCCATAATTTACCATACAGTTTAAAGCTGACAATAATGTATTAATCGTTGCAACACTCAATTCATATTATGACTATTTCTGGAGAGGGGGTAAATAGTTCATCGAGCGCCCGCCTCGCCACCGAGCACTCGGCGCTCGCCGACGTGTAGGTAGTGAAGGCAGCTTCATTTCGACCAACTCATCTATTATTGTCAAAAAAGTCTACGTCGATGTTTTGATTATGAATGTAATGTAATTTTATCATTTCTATGGTAGCCTAAAGGGTAATAATGAATATGAAATAATCGGAAATATTCCGCTCTTTCACAAAAGAAAACAAATTTGAAAAAATTGGACGGTAACTTTGGGTCCCAGGGCTGTCAAAAGTGTAAAAATGTTTTTGAAAAAATGTGGAATTTTGCGGATTAGTAAAAAATGGTGAAAAGTGAGACTAGGATCGATGAAAATTGTTCACTCTTGCAAAAAAAATGTCATTTTGTAGGACAGTAACTTAGGGCCCCAAGGCTCATTTTTTTTTCATTGTACAACCTGGAAAGAAAAAGCACGTCGGCCGAGCACTTCTTTGGCCGGAGGGGGTTGGAGGCGGGAGTGCCTACTATTGTCGCCTCTCAACACGTGGCCCTGGATGATGCGCGCGCACACGTCAAAATCAGTGACGTTACTGAGACATCTTTTTTAAAACACCAGGTCGGTGTACTGCAGGTGCATGGTCATTGGCATAACCTGCTTCTGGTCACAGGGTGGGGGGAGGTTACGGCCATGTATGAAATGCAACGCCCTTCTCTGCACCCTCCCAAGCTTGGTAGTGTTTTCAATGGTGGTTGGGTGCCAGGCGGGGAGGCCGAAAGTCATGGTGGGCTTAACTAGCGACAGGTAGGCCATCCTCTTGACTCGTGGCGTGCACCTGTGCTGATTGCGGGCCGTGAAACCCAGCACCTGCGCCGCCTTGGCCCGCACAATGTCGATGTGCACGTTCCATCGGAGGGCGCTTGTGATGTGAACGCCGAGGAGGCACTGCTTGTCGATGTACTCGAGTGGGACACCATCGATGTTTACACGAAGTAAAGTGGGGTACGCGCGCACGTGATGTTTTATCATCTTGCAGTTGAGGGCGTTGAGCGACATGCCATTGTTGTCGCACCAGATCTGAATGTCGTCTAGGTCTGCTTGAAGGGCGTCTGCATCCTCTTGGGTGACCACGATGTAGTACAGGGTGACGTCGTCAGCGTACTGGAGCATTTGGATCCTTGCCAAGGTAGGGAGGTCGGTTACGAAGACGTTAAATAACAAGGGGCCGAGTTCACTTCCCTGGATGACGCCCGAGGGTACGTCATGAAATTCTGAGCGCTCGCCGTTGAACTGGACGAATTGTGTGCGGCCGACCAAGAAACTCTCGAACCACCTAAGCAAATTGCCCTTAATGCCATAATGCTCAAGCTTGGATAGTATAGACGCACGTGCGGCACTTTATCAAACGCTTTAGACCAATCGAGAAAGATACAGTGAATGTGCTCTCCGCTACGCTCGTCCAGCATCGCCGTCCATGCGTCAATAGCGCCAGCAAGGAGAGTGGTGCAAGAACGGTGCTGACGAAAGCCGTGCTGCGCCGCCGGGATGACTTTTTGTCTCTCGAGGAACTCGCTCGTCCGGTCTCGCACAAAACGTTCCATCGTCTTACCGACCTGTGAGGCGATGCTGATTGGCCAGTAGTTATATTATGTCTCTCTTGTTGCCGTCTTTGTAGATCGGTGCCACAGACGTCGTTTTCCATTCCGTTGGAATGCCCTGTTAAAGCGCCATGTTGAAGAGGTGGGCAAGTGAGTCGCAGAGAGCGTTAGCAAATTTTTTAGCAGGATTGCAAGCACACCATCTGGGCCCTCTGCGGTAGAAGCCTTGGTAGTTGGTGGTCCCCCGGAGAAGCTTGTTTGTCAGTGGGCAAGCAAGTCAGCTCGCTCATGGTGGGCTGCTCTGAAAGCTGGGTGGTGGGCGCGTTTCCCTGATGGACGGGGAAAATGTTATCCATTAAAGAAAACCATTAAAGATTATAAGAACTAACATCATAAAAGTGACTTTGTGCATGTTTCAACATATTTTTTCACCCAGAAGGATTGTTCAATGTTCATATAGGTGCCTATTTGAGGCCTATTTGGTATGGTGTATATATACACCATACCAAATTTGGCAGGTGTTGCAGATTGCAGTTACCGGTAATTGAATCCCCCCCACAGTTTTAAAGTTCATATTACGTTTCATGATGGCTGGGTGACTGATATATAGGGACGCCTCAACCACCCTCAACTCATAACTCATCAGCTCATGGTTGAGTGTTTGCGCACCACCGCTTGGCTGTGGCTGGCACGTAGATCCGTGCAAGTGAAATCAAAGTGAAAACATGGTGCCGATGGCGTATTTTATCACCTTTATTCATTGGCGGCGCTACGGGTGTTGGGGGGTCTGGGGGGCCTTGCCCCCCTGTTTGCCCCCTCGGTGTCAAATGTACTGCCGCACACGTAATATACCTGTAAATAAAATTAAATCATCATGAAAAACATATTTTTGGCATATTTATTTATTGCACCAAACTTAAATCATCACACCCCACTAGTATTCTCACAACAAAACCGTAAGTCTCTTAAGTAATATACAATAATATTAGACTACAAAATCAGAAACTAAAAACGTCTATTAGCTCACAATAGCATACCTCTCTCCGAACCATCTGTAAAACATCTCTTACCGACTGAGCCATCTACAAACCATCTCTTCACCGACTGAGCCATCACACTAACACCAACACTACACCAACACCCCCATACACTAGCCGCATTCGTAAGACGCTTTCATAGCTTTCCGCTAGAGGCCGGAAGCTGCACCACTGGTACGTGCCTCTGGTCATCAACCCCATCACCCGAGACTATGTCGTCGCGATCCACGAGACACTCGACAGCTGTCCCAAAGCAGTTAGCTGCCCCCGCTGTGAACAAGGTCACGAAGCAGCGAGAGATGCCAACTACCCCCCGAAGACAAGAGCCCAACACCTCACTAGACAGCGTAGGAGCGCAAATTACAAACGTTCAGAGTAATATGAACGAACGTATGACTGCGTTCGAAGAGAAACTTGCCACTATTCAAGCTTCGCGTGCCACAACTCCAGACGCCACAAACGATGAAGACCTTACTCGACTAACCTCCTCCTTCAGCGAATTCAAGAAACAATGCTTGGAAGAGTTAGCTCTCATTCAAACAGTGGTGAGTGAACTGAAGGAGAAGATAAAAAATTGTGATGACCGCACGGAACAACTCGAACAATACAGCCGTCGTAATTGTCTTCTTCTGCACGGCGTTGAAGAGAAACAGGGAGAAAACACGCTTGCTGTTGCTCTTGACATTGTCAACAACATGATGGGTATTCAGCTAGCACACCATTGTTTAGACCGCGTACACCGGATCGGTGCACCAAACAAGTCCGAGAACGGGACAGCACGTAGAAACAGGCCCATCATCATCAATTTATCTCGTACCAGGCGCGAGATGCTGTATGGCGCGCCAAGGTAAAGCTACAGGGCAGTCGTATCGTGCTCACTGAGTCGCTCACCAGGGAGCGACAAGACATCTTCCGGGAAGCACGAACCAAGTTTGGCATGAAGCGTTGCTGGACGGCTGACGGCAACATAATATTTCTGGACTCGAACGGACGGAGAAATTACGTTAGAAAAATGGCAGATAGAGACATCATACTAACTCTACAACCGTGAGCGGTAAACGAAACCCTAAATCTCCGAGAAAGAGTTTGTACAAACAGACTTTACTATCTCGAAACAAAACAAAAATCCAAAAACTCCGACCCCACAAATCAAGGCCTATTGCCTATTGCCTAAAGTCTTCATTTATTAGAATAAGATTAAAATTATATCAAATTAGATCTTTTTTGTTGCAATACATACGCAGAAGCGTTAATTTGTTAATAGATTTAGAACATATAGCCTTATATAGCCTTATATAGCCTTATTATATCTAGCTAGATGAACCAAAATGTACTGATAGAGGATAACGAGGAAAATCACGAAATTGACTTAAAGTATAATGCATACGACCCACCAATCACAGGCAATTTGACAAATAATATTGCATGTAATAATACCTTAGATTTAGATCAACTGTTTAAGAGCAACCTTGACCCCAAAATTATACACATTAACATAAGAGGGATAAACAAAAACTTTGACCAGTTGTTGGTGCTACTGCAGGACTCTAATACAGATAAATACACAATAAATGGTTATGAAACAATCCACCAACCACACAAACTTTCTACATATGACGGCATCACCGTACTCATTAAAATAGACACATTCAAATCATATCATGCAAATCACATTGATGGAATAACATCTTCGAACAACCTCCTACTGCAACTTGTAACACCATCATCTAAAACATATTCAATATTAGCAGTCTACAGATCCCCTTCAGGGAATGCAAAACTATTCGTTGAAGAAATCGGAAACGAAGCCAGCAGCCTAAGAAGTAATTATAATGTTGTTATGGGAGATACGAACATTAATATTGACGGAGAATTAATTAAAACCCCAATAGCGACTGATTATCTCAATGTTATGTTAGCACTCGGATATCTCCCAGGCATAACGAAACCAACCAGAATTACCCCAAAAACAAGTTCATGTAGGCCTATAGACCACATATTTATAAAATCACGTGATGAAAATCATATAACTGCTATCTTAGAGACATTTATCACGGATCATTACCCTATTATACTTGGCTGGAACACTACACATGACGAACTAGACGCAATTCGGCAAGCCAAGCGGAAAACTCAATCCATTAAAAAAACTCTAGATCATGATAAATTGATCGATTCATTAATAGCAGAGGATTGGAAACCAGTAACTGACCAGACAGACGTTGATACGGCCACGGACAATTTTATCAACACTCTCACAAAGTATATCAAGTTAGCCACAAATGACAAAATTATCTCGAATGTGAACTATAAGCTAAAACTTGGATCACAGCCGGACTTGTGAAATCTATTAGGACCAGAGACAAACTCAGTAAACTATCCCTCAAGTTTCCGGAAACGAAGAGCTACGTAATAACTACAAACAATATAGAAATCAATTAAACTCTCTCTTAAAACGCACTAAAAACGATTATTATAAGCAGCAAATTGAAGAAGCATCTAATGTTAGAAAAGTATGGAAGGTTATAAACGAGGCCACGAATAAGTCCCAAACAAGCCTCCAATCAAACAGATTGCAACAGATAGTGGCATGATAACTAGTAAAGAGAATCCTAAAAATGTAGCGGATGTATTTGTTGACTTCTTCTCTGACATTGGCAAAAATATGGCTAGTAAAATAACACCTCCCACCTCTGGCCACCTCCATTCAGATTATATAAACATAAATAAAGATAAAAAGGTACACAAATCAATCTACATGACACCTGTTGATGACGCTGAACTAGGGAATTGTATTGATGCCTTAAAAAATAACTCAGCGCCTGGGATAGATGGGATAAAATGTCCAACAATCAAGCTAATCAAACCATATATAATAGCACCTCTTAAATATATTATCAATACAAGTTTTTCTGAAGGAGTATTCCCTAAATCATTTAAAAATTCCGTTATAATACCAATTTATAAGAAAGGAGATAGAACAGCAGTTACAAATTACAGACCTATTTCTCTTATCAGTAACCTATCGAAGATTTTAGAAAAATGCATACAATCTAGAATGTATTCATTCTTTGAGAAACATAAAGTTATTTCACCTAACCAGTTTGGCTTCCAGAATAATCTTAGCACACAAGACGCTATCACCAAACTTACTAATGAGGTGGCAAACGCAATGGATAAAAACAAAAAGTCTTTAGTTGTATTTCTAGATCTTGCAAAGGCGTTTGATACAGTTTCTCACTCACTTCTGATCACTAAACTGGAGCAATACGGAATAAGAGGCACCCCCCTAGAACTTATAAAAAGCTACTTAGCAAACAGAAAACAATTTGTACGAATTGAAGGGAACCTCAGTAAAGAGAGAAAAATTGAATATGGTGTCCCACAAGGTACGACACTGGGGCCATTGTTATTCTTAGTATATATTAAAAGACTGTGTAACATGAACCACAAAGCAATAATAGTTAGTTTTGCTGACGATACAGTAATCATATTCCAGGAGGACTCATGGACTGAAGTACATAACGTAGCAGAACTAGAAATGAGACGCGTAAAAACCAATCTTGAAACCAAATTTACTTACTCTTAATTTAGAAAAAACAACTTACATGACCTTCTCACCCAACGTCACTGACCAACCACAACACTTTAATCTGAAAATTCACCAGTCCACCTGTTCAACACAACAAAGTGCGTGTAGGTGCCACGTACTAAACAAGCGCGAAGACAATATGTATCTCGGCGTACTTATTGACCAACATCTTAGATGGAACAGGCACATTAATTACATCACTAAACGGTTGCGAAACTCCATATATAAATACTATACACTGAGGAACATTCTGACGCCATCCACACTGAGATCAGTCTACTTTGCACTTACCCAATCAATTATACAGTATGGAATAATAGGCTGGGGAGGAGCTAGCATCACCCACATGGAACCTCTCAATGTGGTTCAAAAATGTATCCTTAAAGTAATGTTAAATAAACACTTCCTATACCCGTCTAACCTCATTTTTACCGATTCCAACATACTAACGATAAGAAAATTGTACATAAAAAACTCCCTTATTCACATCCATAAAAACTATAAATCATATATAATTCGGTAATTCACAGAGTTACGACTAGAGATAAGTGAATAATAAACTACAAGTACCAAGAGTAAATAAAGGGATCATCCAAAAGCATTTCATGTACTTGGGGCCCAAAATATTTAACCTTTTACCAGCAGAACTGAGAGATAATGTAAGCAAAACAAAATTTTCCCGACAAGTAACACTTTGGCTAAAAGAACGCTCGAACACGAATATTGAAGATATAATAAATTTAAGACCCTCTAGACACACCCTCTGTTAGTAGCAATGTTTATAGCTCTGTGATTATGGATGCATTGTATCCTCCTTTTTGGTTCTAGTTTAGTTTAGTTTAGATTAAGGTACCTAGTTTAGTTTAGATTATATTCATTATACTTACTGACCTTCTGTAGTAGAGTTAGCAAGTTTTTTCACTAGTATACATTGCTATCGCAATAAGCATACATACACACATGATGTAATTTATTTTCGTCCTAGCCTATTATTATTAGTTGCTTAAATTAGTAGACTATGAAATCAAGAATGGATGCATATTAATAATTATCTTTGTCAATTTTACTGCTATACACATGTATAATGTATATTAACCTTAGTCCACGTAAAAGGGATGCTCCATACACACACAAGTTGCCTTATGTGGTGGAGAATCTCTGAAATATATATATATCTTTAGTATCTGTTATAATGTATTAATGTGGAATTGAATAAATTGAATTGAATTGAATGTAGGTAAAACGTAATCCCAAGAGTTGTTATTTTTTCAGTTAAAACATGACGTAATAATATAGGCCCTATATTATGGTAAAAAAAATTGGTCTACGGTGGCTGGTGCTTTGCTCCAGTTTCCGGCTACCCGCTGCACTGCTTGGAGCTTGCCCCCTCACTTTATTACCTTGCCCTTCTTTGCCTCCCCAATGTTTTTCGCCTGCAGGGAGACGTGGGTTCGAGTACAGCTGCTAGGTTAAAATGATATTTTTGAGCTAGGCCCTACAAACAACAAAAAAAAAAAAATACTCCGAATTCGATCAAACTGCTCATAGATATTGAACACCTATAGTAGGATAGGTGTTGTTGTGTTTAATATCTATGAAACTGCTACCAAAGATTAGTCAGTCATCTTTGCTGCTACAACACCGTGCAACTGCAATCCAGTGTCCAGTGATATCCCGCCGAAACTTTATATACTACTACCCGAGTCGATAAAGAAGTTTCCCCGTTGGGAAACTTGGGGAACTTCTTTATCGTCTCTTGCTACATTGCTACAAACAACACCACAACCACAGATTTCTCGTGAGTTAACCCTTCCTTTTTATTTGATTTATAAATATATGTCGAAATAATGTGTTAAGATTGTTTTGTTCTTTTATATCGGCTATCCTCTCGGTCTAGTTGTGCATTGGAATTGCGTAGAAAGCTGAAAGTAGGGCCTAGGCTAGGCTTAGCCTAGGCCTAGCCAGAGCCTAGGCCCTAAGGCCCTAAGGGGCTTCTCATAACCTAGGCTAACCTAGAGGCCTGGTTATTCAATGCCTAGGCCTTCCGCCTTGGGTTTCTAGTACATAGCTACTCGGCCAAAGGGATATTAAATACACAAAGCCAAGGCCTAGGGCCTAACCTAGGGCCTACCCTAGGCATTAGCCTTGTTTACATGGAGGACTGAGTACGGAGTCGAGTACGGTTTGTGGTCTCAGTACATCATATCAGTACAGAACCGGTTGGGTACGGTCCGACGAAATGGTATGACCGAACCGAAATACCGTAGGCCTACTGAGTTCTCACATGTAAACAGCTTCCTGAGAGGGAACCGAACTGAAAAACATGCAGCCTAATTGCAAATGTCAATAAATAAGTTTTAAAATGTTGTATCTATTTTTAACTTCTGTTCGTTGGGCTCCAACTTCAAATGTAGATCATACACGCCTAGGCCTGGCCTTCAATCCTACCCGTATTTACGAAAATGACATGAAAGTAAGGTTATGTAACAGTGATGTTTTGAGCAATCGCCGTAAGATAGCGTCGATGCTGGACCGAATGTCAGTTCAGTTCTAGTTGGGTACTCGACATGTAAACTCGTCAAGGACATTGGAACCGTACTTAAATTTCAGTACAGTGCTGGACCCAGTCCTCCATGTAAACAAGGCTATTGTGTATTAACGAAGTGTCTATACGTCCTACGGGTCGGACGGGCCAAGCAACCACAGGCTGTACGCCCGCCGAGCTTTTGGACGTAATTAAGTTCTCTGTGTACTTTCGTTACGTTAGTCGAACTTTCCGCCTAGTTGTACGCCGCGCTAGTTCTAGGATATAATCGATAAGAGCGCACCCGAAATCCTTAAAAGTTATGCGCTCCTTGGCCGTCCGCCGTCGGACGTATTGCACAAACGCAGCTGTACGCCCGACATCCCGTCGGACGTACAAGTACAGTAGGCCTACATACATGTCGGGCGTACAGCTGAGTTTGTGCTATACGTCCGACGGCGGACGGCCAAGGAGCGCATAACTTAAGGATTTCGGGTGCGCTCTTATCGATTGTATCCTAGAACTAGCGCGGCTTACTACAACTAGGCGGAAAGTTCGACTAACCTAACGAAAGTACACAGAGAACTTAATTACGTCCACAAGCTCGGCGGGCGTACAGCTTGTGGTTGCTTGCCATTCCGACCACGTCGGGCGTATAGACACTCCGGTATTAAATACTCAATGCCCTACAGGCCTAGGCTTGGCCCCCAACCAAAGGTTAATCCCTATCCCTAGCTATATAGGCCTAGCCCTAGGCCCAAGGCTAATTAAATGTCTTACTCTTAGAGTAGCCTACGTCTACCACGTTTATCACGCGAGCTGAGTGCGGACTGAAGTATACGCACTGCCTAATTCCGCATTGAAATCGCCTGCTGAACATCTCAGTCTGGATCCGGACCGAGTCCAGCTCGGTAACAAAGTCGCGCACTCGCGCTTAGCTCTGTCTGTGCAGGCTGAAATATGTGTGATAAACACAAGCAAACTAAACTAGGCCTAGGTCTAGTGGCCATCTTTCTCCGTAAATCATCCATTCACAGCGTCTCATTCCAGTCGGGACGAGCTCGTACCATACGAGTCCGGACTGACAGGGTGATAAACGTTACTGATTTGAAAGTCCGCACCCAAGCCAGTTTGGACTCGGCTCGCGTGATAAACAAAGTCTTAGGGTAGGGCTAGGATGCGGGCACATATAACCACCACCCGATGAGGACCACCATTGTTTAAAGAGGAAAGCCTTCTTTAAAGGGGGTATTAGTCACTGGACACAGCCAGTCTGAGTCAGTCACTGATCGGAGCCAATTGCAGTTTTTGGTCGCAGTTGGCTACAATTGCCTAGAGAATTTTCTAAACTACTAACTGCAATCCGCAATGGGTTGAATTTTTGGAACTTGTTCGGTTGGCGGGTCCAAAATGAAATCGTCGAGTTTTTGCTGTTCTAGTAACAAAAAAAAACTTCTAAACCTTTAAGCCTAGGCCTAATGTTGCTATTTTAAACGAAAGTCCATTTTGGTTGAAAGTCCTTTATTCTTAAAATAGCAACGTGGTGGTGGTGGTGGTGGTGGTGGTGTGCCTAGCATTTTTGATGTTAATAAAACAGCAAAAACACGATGATTTTATTTTGGACCCCCCCAGAAGAAGTTCCCAATTTTTACGGTAGGTCCTGTGCACATTTGTTCTGCTCACTTCTGATTGTATAACCAAAAACTGTAGCCAGTGGGCGGCAAACCCAGTGCAATAGCTACCTCTTTAATCAATGGGACCCCTAACCGGGCACTCCCACTCTAACTTGTTCCAAACAACACACAGATATTCCCAATGTTTTTAGGTTGTAGGCTATAGCTACCTAGGAAATATTTTCAAAGTGCTTTTGTTTTCAACTTTTGATAAAACGGCAGTCTGAGTCGATTCTGTAGAGCGCAATCTGTGGCATTTCATCACAGTGTAGGCTAGTGTTTCATCCCTAAATCATCTTTTATATAATGGGAATTGCTTCGGCGAGGTGTTAAGGGCTTTTGTCGATATTCTGTAGGCCTATCCTTTCGAAGGTAAAGTAAAACTTATCATTTTAGTCCCAACATGTCTTTGCATTCATGCAATAAAAAATAGGCCTATATTTGAAATTGAAATTGTGGCATAGGAGCTTGAAAGTGCTGGGTCACTGTATTTCAACAATTGTTTTTATCGATTTTAGCGTTGTTAAATGCTATAATAACTTGAAATATTGAAAAATAATGTACCGTATCGAAACGGGTGTAATATTCCATTTGGATAGCGCAAAAACACTCAAAGCGCGCGCATTTCAAACATGATAGAAATGACAAGAAACATAATTGTAATTTGTTGCTAGCATCTGAAGCAGGCCTATGCCAATAAAATTGTTTGTAGGCCTAGGCCTATCAATGACTACGTTTATCAAGCGGGCTCAGTCCGGATATATTTCAATGCGCTCCGAGTCCGCCAACTGTTTATCAACACTGTTCTAGCTCGCACTTGAAATCCAGATGGACTCCCAATAACCTCGTACTTTGTCAGTGCCGGTTATATTACGAAATAGCTTTAGAGGCAGTGTTATTGACTACACATGCTTAGATATTAAACACCTATAGATGTTAATATCAATGACTACATGGCTTATGATTAGGGGCGTCGCCAATGAATTAGTCCGACCTGAGCCCGCTACCGTTTATCAACTACTTTTCAGTTCGCTTGGACCGAGCTAGTGCGGTATCGTAACCAAACTGAAATAAGAGCGAGCCAGAGTGTTTATCAGCGAAATTAAGTTGCGCACTGGGTGAAGCTCGCACCGGCTGGTCCGGACTGAGCCCGCTTGATAAACGTAGTCATTGGCCTACCATCTAGGCCTATGGGTGTTTTGCCCTTTTTGTAAATTGTCCCCCCCCCCCACTCCTCCACCCATTAGAATAACAAATAAATTACCGGTAATTGTAGCCTAGGACTACAACTCAATTCAATAATTTTTGTAGTTCATTGTTTAAAATGATATAGGGCGTATCCTTCATTTAAATTTATTTATTCTAGTCCATCAACATGCCGGCCAAAAGAACAAGAAAAATCCATTCCCCAGAAACAATTATGAAAGTTTACGCAGCTATAGAGTCTGGCATGTCTCAGGCAAAGGCATGCCAGCTCTATGGCATTCCAACATCAACGTTTTCTGATAAAAAACATTTACGGTCAGCTATTGGCTGCAAGTTGGGGAATGATCCCGTATTTAAGCAGGACGAAGAACAACTTCTCATAAAATACATTGATCAAATGGCGAGCCGGGGCTTCCCTATTAAAATGGAAGATCTCTGCGATTCGATTCAGGAGATTGTAGAATCGGATCGGAGAAGGACTCCATTTACCGAGGGACGCCCCGGTAAGTCTTGGAAAAAAGGCTTTCTGAAGCGCAACCCTCAGGTACGCCAAAGAGTTGCCGAAAGCGTGAGTAAGGGGCGGGCTGCTGTCTCAAAAGAGAGTCTAGAGAGGTGGTTCTTGGGCCTGAAGAACTACCTCTCTGGAATTGATCAGTTGGCCATCCTAGAGCAACCGGAGAGGATGTTCAACACGGATGAGTCTGGTGTGCTATTCCACACCAACTCTGGCCGCTTCCTTAGCATTGGCAATAAGACTCCCTTAGTTACAGCCCTTGCTAAGGAAGCGGAGCAAATTACTGTGTTGTGCACGTTTTCTGCGGCAGGATCAATAGCGCCGACCATGGTCGTGTACAAAGGTATACGCAAAAGTGTAAAGATGCACGAGTCTATGCCACCTGGCTTCTTGGTCACTAAGACGGAAAGTGGATGGATGCGAGGGGAATCTTTCCTTGAGTTTTGCCAAGCTTCCATGTCTGGTTAGTGGAAAGTAAAGTCCAACTTCCCATTCTCTTACTGCTTGATGGGCACAGATCCCACCTGAACCTGGAGGTCAGCAAGTTCTGTGCCAATCATGGGATATTATGTACTGTCTGTACCCAAATGCTACCCACATATTGCAGCCAGCTGATGTGGGTATCTTTCGACCTCTCAAGAGGGCATGGGCGGACATAGTGCACTTCTATCGTACCAAGCGCCAGATGGCAGTGACAAAGTTCATGTTTGGACATTTGTTTGCCTTGACCATGGTCATCACTATTCATCCTGAGATTATCAGGAATGCGTTCCGGAAGTGTGGACTCTTCCCTTTCAACCCTCAGGCTGTTGACTTTACAAAGTGTTTAGTCAGCAACTTTACGGAGGAAGAGGAGGAGCCCACACCTCCGAAGCAATTGGCTTCCGAGACACGTGCTGCATTTGATGCAAAAAGTCAGCTTGAGGAAACAATCTCTCCCGACCTCTTTGAACAGTTTCGTGCTACTAAAGAAACTGGGGAAGATTGGTCAGGTGATATCAGAGCAGAGTTTCTGTACACAACCTGGCTGGCCTTTTGCAAAAAGTGCACCACGCCATCAAAGGGGGAAGCTGGTATTCCAAGTGATCAAGCAACTGACAATGCAGGCCATGTGGCCGAACTTCTTATCCAGGGGCAAACTGAAGATTTGACAATTCAAAATCTTGATCATGTAGATTCGATGGAGTTTGATATCACCGATTCTGAACTCATAGAAGTTATTCATGCTAGCCTTGAAACCTTTCCTAGCCCCTTACCTCACGCCTATACTTTGTCCAAGCAGCCATCTCTCGACTCTTTTGAGCCCACACCGTGCTCTTCAAGCGAACCACAACCTCTACCGTTACCCCCGTCTTCTACTCGACCGACGACCCACCTCGCCGTCTCCACCCCCTCTTCTCCTAAATCCCCGTCTTCTCAACCGGCTTCCACTTCAACCTCCCCTCCCTGTCGGACCTCTCCATTCCGCGTTATCCCCCATCCCTACGCGCACTTCACTCCATCCCCTACTTTTTCCAAATTTCTTACTCTTCCTAGCAGGAAAGCTTCCAAGGCCAAGCGCACGAATCGGACGGCTTTAATCTCTGCCGTATCTTCAGAATCTTGGATTGCCCAAGAAGAAGCTCGCCTGAAAGCTCTGCATAAGACGAAAGTCAAGGCAGTTCCAGTGAAAGCCAAGAAAGTCAAACTCACTAAGAAAACTTCTGCACCTAATCCTAAGTCCATACGCAATGCTCTGGATAATGACTAAACATTGTGAAGCATGTGGAGCCAGTTGGTGTGACGAGCACACAGAAGGTATTACAAGTGTTGGGTTCCCATGCGACACATGTCCATCCAAATTCCATTGTGTCTACATTTCTCGAGATCATCGCTTAAAGTTAGGAATTCTTAAAGGGGCTATTAACTCAAAAAATTGTTTTTTTACCACATAATCTATAGCACAATACTACACTAAAATGACAGTTAAAAAAATTATATTTTGTAACTGTGATTTAACCCGAATTTTTCAATTTTTTTTATCCAGAAAATAGAAATTGACGAAAATTGGCGTTTTGGGAAATTTCTTAAATCGTTTTTACCTGCTTCTTTTTTGGTTCACATAGATACTAGAGCATAGTACCAATCTAAAATGACCATTTTTTACATCGTGTCTTGAAACTGTGCCCAAATATACCCTCAAACATGCAACAATATGCATTCCAAAATCACACCCCATCTTGGTAATCAGCATATTTTGACCGAACTACTTGCCCAAATTACAAAACAAAATATCTAGGGTGACGGGTCTTCGCCCGCAGCCAAGCGCACTAGACTGCTAGAAGGCGATGACTAACTCGACCCTGTTCACTCCTACCCGAGTTGGGGGGTTTTCAGCTATCTACACACGCCGCCCCGAAATATGTACAATCTTGAAACTCGGTAAGTTATATGACCTGATATGTGGTCCATGACCTACCAAAAAAAAAATCAGCCCGATCCGATAAATCGTTCTGTGTTAAAAAGTTGCCTCAACATGGTCGAAAAAATTCCGGCTGGCTGGGTGGGTGGCTGGCTGGATGTGGATTCTGACGGAGAGGAATAAGAGCCTACAGAGAAAACGGTACATCTTAGAACTATGAAACTTGGACCACACTTAGATGTACCTCAGACTCACACACTTTTGCTTTCAAAACCAAAACCAAAACCATTTAAACCATTTAAATTCAAAACCATTAATAAATATCTTGCAAAATTTGGCATGGGGGTAGATAAAAATATCAGAATTTTTAATTCGCCGAGAGGCAAGCGATATTCCACCCCCAACACCCCACCCCCTAAATCATCCCCTAAAATTGGAATAATTCATAGCCCTAACCCAAAATTGAATTTTTATTCAAATCAGTTATTAAATAATGTTTTAATGTGTTTTAACCCAATTGGCCTATTCTCATTTCCTAAACCACATTTTTTTCAACCCCCATCCCTAGTAGTTTATATTATTTTTACCTTGATTTCCAGCATTCACCATGAAGGTACCTAATGAGTTATCAGCATGAAATTTGGCATGGCCTTAGCCGTCCGGGCTTTGCTCTTACCAACTGAGCTATGCAGCCACCAATATAATTCTTACAAAAATTTAGAAAGCGAATCAAACTCCGTCTAAGCCGTACATCCGAGCAATTTAGATGGAAAATTACATTTCTTATTTCCCTCTTTCTTTGAATTTTTGTTTACATGTATTTCATGCCTTGATATGAAACAAACAGCAAAAATATGTGATATCCCCCCTAAATACAAAAATTTGTAAAAAAAAAAATGGCAGCCAAGCTCTCCTTCAAAAGTCTTTGGCTGTGACTGTTGTGAGATATAGAATTTGAGCCAATCTTTTCATTTTCCTCCCTAGTTTCGCATTGAAAAGAAGTAAGATCATTTCGCCTGTTGACGAGCGCCAAGCCAACTATTTTCGTGGTAAAAAAAGTAAAAATTTTAGTTCAAAATCATACATAAAATTACTTGGCCATTGACTTTTTAAAGTTCTCATAATGAACCAAATTCAATGGTCAAGTAATTTTTTGTGATTTTGAGTTTAAAATTTTTACTTTTTTACCACGAAAATGGTTGGCTTGGCGCTCGTCAACAGGCGAAATGATCTTACTTCTTTTCAATGCAAACTAGGGAGGAAAAATGAAAAGATTGGTTTAAATTCTATATCTCACAACATTCACAGCCAAAGACTTTTGAAGGAGAGCTTGGCTGCCGTTTTTTTTTTTTTTTTTACAAATTTTTGTGTTTGGGGGGTAGAGAATTTACAGAAAAGGCTGTAGAGTACGTCAATACCGTAATGGCCAATATTTTTTTGGATCAAAATCCTCCCTAGGTCACGGGGCATAAAGATCGTCCCCATGTTATTTCTTATGGGAGATTTTTGCCGATGGGACCTAGCTCGAAAAATGTATGTTTGACAATTTTTTGGAAGGTCATGGTGGCCCCAATAATTTTTCTGTTAATTGCTAAATTCATTACTAGGCCTAGTTAGCCTGAATGAAATATATTTTTTGAGTTTAGCAGTTAAATACCCCTTTAATGTTGAAGTTACAGTACTTACTAAGATAAACCATTTAAATGTGAAACTTGTTTATCCACAAAATCATCGTACAGGATTAGGTGCAGAAGGTGTTATAACTAGGCAACGCAACTTTTTAAACGCCAATCTATCATAATTATTACATAACTGTAGTCTGAAACTTTGCATAGCTAGATCTTGGAAAAATAGTAGGCCTCCGCCTACCTATATTGTGCGAAATGCCCCCTAAAAAAATGCCAAATATGTACCGGTAGGCCTAGACCTACTGCTTAGTGCTTACACGTCTTTACAGTTTATGGCATTCAATGCAATGGTTACATTTCAAAATTCCTACAAAAAGTGTTGGCAAACCTTAGTTTACACATAATAACGTTTGTATCCGGCTGGTACAGAAATGTTATAGTTTTACTGTGTGGTGCTACAAGTAGGGTTGCCATAACATCATTTGAACTCAAGATAGCGGGACAAAAATGACTTCAGGCAAAAACAGCATGAGGGGTTTGGTGGGTTCGCCCTCCAAGAATAGCGCCGCAGGCGTTTTTTTTTTTAAACTAGCCTTTTGGAGTGCGTTCTAAGCGTTACAGAAAAAATTACCAGGCTGAATGAATGAAAATATGCTCGTTATTGTAGTGCAAAACCAGAAAACTACCAAAAATACCTTGGGATCAAAATTGTTTCGGTACTCTTTCGGATGGTATGCCCCAACTTTTTTTTCCATTAAAAACAATTCAACCTTTAACGTTGCTATTTCAAACGAAAGTACTTTTCCTTTGGAAGTGTTTTATATTTAAATTAGCAACGTTAAAGGTTTTGTAGGTGGAGTATTTTAGTGAAAAAGGTTAGTACTGACCGCCATGTTGGCGTAGTGTTGTAAAGTTGGGGCATACCATCCGAAAGAGTACCATTGTTTCTACCATGCGGGACAATTGTGTCCCGCTTGGTGTATTGGCGGGACGCGGGACTTAAAATTGAATATCGGGATGTGTGGCAACCCTAGCTACAAGTCTAGTCTTAGGCCTGACTATTGTGTTGGTTGATACCCTCTACAAGGTTTTCTATTTCAGAGTCTAGGCCTACTAATGAATGTAGGTAGGCTATTGTGATTGTAAATAATGATTCCAAAGTAAGTGTGCAATGTCTCTGATATATGTATGTGTATATATATATATATATATATATATATACATATATATATATATATATATGTGTGTGTTTTTGAAGGTTTTCGTGGCCGATATGTATTAAAGTAATCGGTTTTTCGGTTTCAATGCCACGTATATTTTCATTGGGCCGACGTTTCGATGAGATTTCATATATATATATATTTATATATATTAGTACTTTAGACAGAAATTAAAAAAAGTGACTACACCTGGGTTTGAACCCGGGACCTTAGCTTACCGGGCTATGCTCTTACCAACTGAGCTATGTATATATATATATATATAAATAGGGGTAATGTGGGTAATTGGAAACACTTTTAGTGTTTTTAAACTTTGACCTTATTTGTAGGCTAGGGTATTGATAGGAGAGAAAAAATGTAAGGAGCAAAATTGTGCTTTGGGGTGTAAACTAAATCATTACACCAACAAGAATTTCATGGAAGAATATTGTATGGTATTTTTATTGCTTTTTTTTAAAACTCGAATTTGTTTCCAATTACCCCGGATATTGGGGTAAATGGAAACAGCCATGGTACAACTCGTAGACCCATATGGAAACTAAAGTAGGGTAATTGGAAACAAAGCATTTTAAGCTGTGATTCTAACACAAAAAAAATTAATACCTACATTATGATAGGCCTACAAACTGTAGATTCTGTGTACATTTAAAGAAAACCTTCCGTCGCAACGCAGAATTGTACGGAAAATCTCAAAAGCATCACAAGCATGAAAATAAGGCTGTTGTATAAAAAAGTTGTATTTTGTATTTAAATATTAATACAATCATCACTTAAAATTAAATTTACAAAAACTACATCAACAGATTGGTAAATAACCTACAAAAACAAAACATGCATCGATTGGGCAAATGGAAACGTTAGCTGCGGTTTTTTGGATTTCCTGTGATTTTGGAAAAAAAATTAAAATGCACATATTTTCAATGGCATCTTGGTGTGGGTCCAAGACAAAGTCCACAGTGCCAAGTTTATCTTTAAATTGGACCAGCAAATATATTATTTATCAATACCGAATCGTGGTCATCTCTTCGAGGGTATCTTTCCTTCCAAAACATGATAATCTGAAGCCTAAGTAAGAAGGCTGTGTAGTCAAACACTGTTGCCAACTTACCTTACTTTTGAACCAAACTTTTAAATGTGTTTCCATTTACCCCTGAAATTTGTCCATAGCTTAACATGGATCTTTTGGCTTTGTTTCCAATTTCCCTGTATGTTTCCAATTACACCTAATTCATGTTTCCAATTACCCCCAAGTATGAGATAATAGGGGAATTGGAAACATTGCTTATCAGGAGAAACTATGATAATTATCTAAATTTCACCTGTACCATATTGTTGACTAATGTGTCTTTATTAATTTCCATTCGAAAACAAATTTCTTAAAAACAAAGTAAAGGGGAAATTTTGAGAAGTGTTTCAAATTGAAACAAGTTTTTTGTGTAGAGGTTGGTTGCAATGTGTATGACATGCATATCATCTAACAGAAGAAGATGTAACTACTTGCACATTTTCCATAAAGGTCTGGACCATGCTATCTAACAATTTTTTTTAAAATTTGAACTTCACATACGGAAGTTATAAAGGGCGTTTCCAATTACGCCCCGTTTCCAATTACCCACATTACCCCTAAGACAGTTTTAAATTGGTGGCCGCATAGCTCAGTTCACTTTTTTAATTTCTGTCTAAAGTACTAACATAACAGCGTCATAGTCGCCTACTATAAAGCCAAGTTTAAACATTTATATATATATATATATATATATATATATATATATATATATATATATGTAGATTTATTTATTTGATGGTAATATTATAGACAGAAATTAAAAAAGTGGCTCCACAGGGGATTGAAACTGGGACCTTGGCTGTCCAGGACATGCTCTTACCAACTGAGCTATGAAGACACCAGATTAAATTCTGTCTATTTCTTGGTTTGTTTATACATTGTTAATAACGTGTGTACGCCTAGAGCAGATTGCACTTATTCATCTAATTTCTGTCTATAGCTATCTGCCCATCATAACAGCGTCATAGTCGCTACTATAAAAATAAAACCAAGGTTAAACATTTGTTTATTTATTGGTCTACAGTATAGGTCTATAATATTCTTCTTATTCCCTAGTAGGCCTACAACAATTGTGAAATTGTCCCTAGGATACCTGTAAAAGTCTTGGGGACCGACTAATGTACCTACAGTCCTTCAGTCCTTCCACGCCGGAGTTTACACCACCGTTTCAGGTAGTTTTCGCTGTACACCCCTAGAGCAAAGTCCAGTAGAGCAATTATCTCTATTCAAACTCGAGCACCGGGCCACCAATTCAGATTAGTGAATACGATAATGCACTGGTTGTTCAGTTCCATTATACAGGTAATCCGATAATTGCCATGCGGTCAACATTTTATTATGATAATTTTATTTTGTTTGGTGTTTTGTATTGCTGCTTTTTCTCTTTGAAAAAACTCAATTGTAAGAGTATTTATTTTACTGTATTTGAAATTTGTTCATCTTTCTCATGCAGAATATGTTTTTGATCATGTTTCTACTACAAAAATGACCAGTTTCGCCGTAGTTGAGCGAGCGAAGCGAGCGTCTCCACTTGACTCTTATGGCTTGAATGTCTGTTTTTTTGTTTTGTTTTGTTTTTTTTTTGTTTGTTTGTTTTTTTCTGTTACTGCTTCGATACAGGTCGCACCGTTTCTCTGATCGACCTGAAATTTTGCACACATGTACATACCAACTATGCGGGTTGCTGTATAGTTTTGTGGCAAAATCGTTCAAAAAGTTAAAAAGTTACATTAAAGTTAATCGAAAGTTTTTTTCCAAACTAAACGGCGACAAAATCTGAGGTGGCCAAATCATTTAGAATGTCCGTCCGGTCACGAATATGTTAATTTTATTTTGATCCGATAAGTAGTGTAGATGGAAATTACATTATAACAAAGTACCGTTACCATGGCAACGGAAAGTCGCGCAGCTTTTTTGGCTCATGATAGCGGTCGAACGGAGGCTCGGTTCGAGTTGAAATTTTGACCATCCGCAAGCTTCGTTTCCGATTGAATGCCATTAGTTTTGTGGCAAAATCGTTCAAAAAGTTATGAAGTTACATTAAAGTTAATCTAAAAAAACTGAACGGCGACAAAATCTGAGGTAGCCAAATTATTTAGAATGTCCGTCCGGTCACGAATATGTTAATTTTATTTTGATCCGATAAGTAGTGTAGATAGAAATTACATTTTAACAAAAGTAACGTTACCATGGCAACAAAAAGTCGCACGAGAATTCTGGTCACTATGCACTTCCACCTAGAAGTAATCAAGAGTTAAAATAGTTTTCCCATAAGAATGATGTCAAGGTCCTCTAGATGGCGGTGGATTTTATCCATTCTCTTCTATTTTTCAAATTTTCAGCTAAATTGGTCAAGACCTTAAAGACTTATTGGTATGTAACATTATGGGAATGTCGTACTCGGGTCGTGTTGCACGTACCGGTGCTCGCTCAACAACGCGACGGGACTTTAGCGTTTTCCTAGTATTATGAAACACGATTATAGATGCACCAGTACGAAGATACGGGTGCTGGTTTCGAGTCCCAGTTGAGAATATTTTAAAATTATAATAATTGCATATATGTTCATAGCAAGCAACATCTCCACACACAAAACCTAATTAAAAATCATAGTTATGTGTATCGCATTTAACATTTGCATTTGGTGCGTGAATTTGTGTTTTTTTCAATAAAATGTTAAATGCTTTTTTGCAGTTCATCTTCGAAATACTCATGCATTGCTTATTGGTGATAGATAATGAATTGCATTAACCACCATGTAATTCAAGGGAATTCACAGTGATTTAATATCACATGCCTACCTCGTTTCCAAGCCTGGGTTTTTACATACATAATAAAGCAGAGCAAGAGCCGACGGGAAGACCAATAACAAAATGTTGTTATGCAGCGTTTCATTATTAGGAGTACAACGTAGACACATTGCTCGCCAACAATATTATTGGAGATCCCGTTAAGCACCAGTCTTCTTTGAGCTTCGTAAATTGCTTTCTTTTCGTCGTACATAAAAAACAAAAAACGTTTTTTCATAAAATTCGGAGCTTTTTCTAAATTTCGCAAAACTTTTGATAATTTTCTACTATTACGCAATTTTTTATGAATGTACTAGGCATTAAGACGGTAATTAAATACAGGTATAGCTATTGTGTTTTGACATTCATTGTGCATGCAAGTTTGACATTCTTTTCGCTAAATTTGGCCCGATCGTTCCAGGAAGACGGCAAATACAGCGGTCACTTATCTCTCATCATATCTATGGCTGTCCAAAACGGGGGGAAATCGTTCTGGCGTTGGTGTAAGCTCCGGCGGGGAAGGACTGTAGGAACATATTTTTTACACAATATGTAGGCTTATATTTCGGTGCCAATATGGAACATGAGCAACATATCAAAATAGTTTAGTATGGTGGGTAACCTAGTGTGTAAATATTAAATGATTACTAGTGCTACTACCTACGGCCTTTAAGAGGAGGTTAGTAGGCCCTACTCTCAAGATCAGCATTTATTTTGTGAATGTATGGATGCATTACCGAGACTTAAGTATAATTTAATGAGTACTAGAACACTTTCATAACTGTTAATTCTCTAGTTTTGTGCCCCTGCATTGGTAATTGTGCAGGTCCGAGTCTTTTACTTTTGTACCTAGACTACTTTTTGGTACCTACATCTTTTGTATCCTATTGTATTTACTATATGTATGGACTAAGCTCCTCTTGTAACTTGGCTTATGTTTCTGTACTTCACTTGTTATTCTATTTGTATTTTTATAACTTTGTTGAATTGGTATGACAAGATATAATGTACACTGCTATGTGATCTACCTGATATACCGAATAAATTGAATCTGAATCTGAAAACCAAATCTCCAAGCAAAACGTTGCTGTTTTCATCTTCCTATTGTATGTTACATTTCTTTTCTTGGTAGCATAAGCCTTCCAGCTTTTATCCTTTGACTTTTCTTTCCATCTTTCTTTTACTTCATTGTTGTGGGCTGATTTGAGATGTGATTTTATTGCACTGTAAGACACGGGTTTTGCAATTTGTTCCTTCTTATTTCCCATCTTTGCTAGTAGTCAAGTCAGTTATTAGCCTCAGTGCTTTGTTCTGTACCCTCCTTAACTTATCCAGGGATGACTTGGGTGCATTTATCATCAGTCAGACCATTTCTATACTCTAGAACCGGTTGTAGTGCCGCGGAGTCTAGATTTTATGAACTATCCTTGGCACTGGGTTAGAGACTATTATTATTATTATTATTTTTATTATTATTATTATTATTATTATTATTATTATTATTATTACTCTTGCAGAATCTATTATATCTTATGGTCTACTTGCGTGGGGGTATTCCACTGACTGCCACTTAAATAAAATTCGAGTACTACAAAATAAGCTATTACGCCAAATAAGACCACGTAATTGTCAAACTCTGTCGACTCGGGAGACATACCTCTTTTGCAATCTTCTTCCTGTTGACTGCTTTTTCACTTACCAACTTTTAATAAAATATTACTTTAAAAATGATTATAGAATTCTTGTGCAGAGAAACAAATGGACACATAGTCAGGTTAAACAAAAATTTGAAGTTCCTAGAAGTAATAATAAATACGGTCAGAGGCGCCTTGAGTGTTTAGTCCCCGAGTCTTTCAATGACTTGCCTGATCAGTTATTACATTTTACAAACATTTCCAAGGTCAAACAAGAAATAAAAATACATTTGTTGTCAAAATTGAGTGCTCTTGTCTTAATCTGTTCTGCTCTTGCCTTGTTTCGTACTCATCATTTAGCTTTATTTATGTTGTGTTTAAATAACTTAAAAAGCCTTGACGTGGTGTTGTGTTTTATTTCATTGTTAGTTACAGTTAATCTACTTCAATTTGTTTACTTAATGTTTATGATTTGTTAATGTTTTTTTTTCATGTTTCCTTCCTCTATGGTTGTTTTTGTTAGATTATGTGATTTTGTTTATTCCACAGATGAGCCTGCATAATGGGCTTTGTGGGTTTCTTTGAGATGTATCAATGATATTCTGTTTTGTGACAATAAATTGAGTTGATTGAGTTGGAAAAAAAAATATATATATTATTATTATTATTATTATTATTATTATTATTATTATTATTATGCCTTTGTAATTGGGAATGGGAGGATTTCCAGGTGATTCTTAACTAAGATTCATAACACACTGTGTAAACAATATTTGAAGTGGCTGATCACAATGGTGGGGGAAAGAGGGGAGGTCCCCTCTTTTCTAGCGAAGTTGTGGTTTCCCACCATGGTAGACCATAGAGGTAGGCCTACAGTTTTGCATCAAAACAAACCTTGAGTGCAACACATGTCCCATCTGTTGCAAGAAGGCTGGAATACTTGTGACGTTAGCTGTACTGCTGACCAAGCGGCAGCAGATCTGTTACAAGTCACGTACTCTAGATAGCAACCAGCCAGGTGCTCCGTATGAGGAAACAAGATTTTCATGAGAACTAATTCCCAACACTGGGCCTACCAATCATTGATAGGATAAATCAAGATTGGTTGGAATCAATATTTATTTATCCATCAATGGTAGCTGATCATGATTTGGACAGGCCTTATCCATGTCAGCTGTTTTGGCTGTGGCTAACTATGGCTAGCACTGTTGAAAAGTTATTTCTAATTACTATTGATTAATCAATAACAATAATCGAGAATTAATGATTGAGAATCCTCACCATATTACACGGTCTTGCATACGTTTTATATGTTGTTCCCAAGGTGTCCTCGCTTGCTCCCCATGTTACTCCAGCTACTCTCTTCATTAGATCTAGTGTTTTGTTTCCAGTATTGGTTATCTTTTCTATGTGATTAGACATACATTTTTTGGTCCATTTTCACTTCTAGCCTTTTCTATGCTATGCCTAACTCGGATAGGGTGACTGGGTGACCATAATTCTAAAAGCAAAATCCGGGACACATGTACTTTCGTTTAGTGTGGACTTGCTGGACTTGGCTACCAGGGGTGAAATTGTTTGGGGGCAATTTTTCCCTCAAGATAGCCTGTAGTGAGATCTGAGACAGGTTGGGTTGGGGGCTGGCCTACGCCTTGAGAGTGCGGCGCTTTCTTACTGGTGCATTTAGCAGACAAGGCTTTCTTGTGTTTTTTCTTTTCCAAGTGGTCAACAATGTCCGAACGAAACGAACACCTTGAGTGATACTGTGCATTTAACTTTATCTACAATCAGAGATTGCTAAGATACGGAAAGTCCGTTTTGACTGCGAGTTTTGTTTCAGTTTCATCGAACTTTTAGATGAAAAGAAACTTATCATTACATGACCGTCAGCTTTACCGTCGATTGCGGATTTGTATTTTTTTGATTGCACATGTTTTTTATGTTCGTACGCCCACCGTGTTCGATTGGAAAGGCCGCGCGACAGAGAGTACCCTACAGTTAACCTTGCTATTACTTTCATCACAGCGAGCTAGAAATGCTTATTCTTTTCGCAAATCGTCCATAAAATCATATTTTCGTTTACCCATCACAATAACACCACCTGCACTGCAATTGAAACGGAAACAAAACCCACACGTTCTTTTCCGAGGCACTGCACTGTGACATACGCAATTAAAATAGAGGAGCACGACTGTAACACAAAACACACCCCAGGCAATGACTGACAAGGCCCAACACGCGCCCGACCCTAATAGTAGACGTAGAGACGAGGCACGGCCAACCAGAACAACACAAACTCCACAAGGCGTATTGATAAGATTGCTGAAACACGGGCATTTTCAAATTCCGGGACAAAAAGTGTCCCCAAAAACATTTTGGGGACACCAGGACACATTACGAAAAAAACGGGACTGTCCTGGAATTTCCGGGACGTCTGGTCACCCTACCTCGGGCTAAGGTGGCGAGCCCACAGTGCTACGCCCGAGATAACTCGGGCACAGCACATTACACACTGAATCATGTCCATGGCCTACAACAATGACCTTAATTTTAAAAATTAAAAGGAATTTAAAATAAATAATAAAATTAGGCCTACATATAGCCTAAAAAAGTTTAGTTTTTTGTGGGAGGGGGTGGTTTTTGGGGGGTCTTAAGACGAATGAGAGAAAATTATGGGTTTTCAAATATCTTACATAATTTTGGGAACTATCTCACATTATCTGTTCTTTTTTTGGGGGGGGGGGGGGGAGGGTTGTTTTTTTAGGGGGTTGTTTTGGGGTTGTTTCACTATCATGCGAGAGAAATTAATGGTTTTTTACATGATTTTGGGAACTATATCTTCTTCTGTTTTGGGGAATGGTCGTGGGGCTCGAAGCCTCTCCCCTGGTAGTTTTAGTGCCTGGTGCGAAGCACCTATAACTAAAAATCTGATGTGTGCCAGAGTTGGGCGATGGACAGCGTCCTTGCGCTGCATGGTAATTGGTGACAGGCACCGTTGATTTCGGTAAAATACCGCCGGAACTTGAAAATGGCAACAAACTTCTAGGATTTGCATCCGTGGCAGAAAAGTCCCACAAGAGACATCCAAGGAGAGTTATTTTTATCGTCACGGAGGTCTTAGTCGTGGGTCCACTACACCCACTCGACGACGACCGGCGATGAGACGTTGACGAGCCCGCAGAAGCCGTGCCTGACGACGTGGAGGCAAGAAACGAGGTCCAAGAGCTGCAATGGGGCGCGGGAATACGTCGCTTCTTCTCGGAATAATGTGGGCAAGTGCAGAAAACCTAGGGATTTGATACCGCTTCTAGAGATGCGTAAAATCTGGCAGCTTGTGCAGCAATGCATTGGTTGACGGTTTGCAGACCGAGGTCAGCGTGAACCTCAGACATTCGTGTCCAGCGAGGGAGAGAAAGGGACACACGAAGAATCTTGTTTTGCACCACTTGTAGTCGGTTGCGGTGGGATGCTGCACATCCCCCAGACAGGAGATGCGTATAACGCCGCTGAACGGATTACAGACGTGTAGAGGCGGAGCTTGGCCGTTCCCGAGAGCTGTGCATTCCGCAGAAGGGGGTACAGAGAGACGAGTTTACCGGTTGCCTTCTGAGTTGCTGACCGGATATGTGGGCCCCACGTAAGTTTACGGTCTAAAGTTATGCCCAGGCATCTATTGGTCGGTGCCCATGGTATGGCGACGTCATTGAGACGTAACCGAGGAGGAGGCCGTTTTCCAGACCATGAGAAGAGGTACTTGAAGTCTTCTCCACATTGAGGGCCATGCGTGAATTTGCGTACCAGTCTGAAATAGTGTCAAGGTAACGTTGTCCAACGCGAACTGCGATCCATGGGCGACGATTAGTTGACAGAGCCACGAAGTCATCAGCAAACATTGCCGAGGTAACACCTTCCGGGGGAGGTGGCATGTCGGCTGTGAAGACATTAAATAGAGCAGGGCTCAGCACCGAACCCTGAGGTACTCCGGCAAGAATTGGGCGCTGTGAGGAGGAGACAGAATTTTTTGATACATAGAAAGTACGCTCAGTGAGGAAGGATTGAATAAGCAGGACTAGATAATCAGGGAACTGAAAGTGTACAAGTTTGTGAATGAGTCCAACATGCCACACACGAATCAAATGCCTTGGAGACGTCAAGGAATACCGCCGCTGACGCACAGCCGCTGTTCCAACCATCTGTTATCTTATCAGTTATCCTCGTTAGCTGTTGTATTGTGGAGTGCTTTGCTCGAAATCCAAATTGTTCGTCCGGGAGAATGTTCGAGTCGTCTATGTGACGTTGTAGACGGACTAGGATGACACGCTCCAGCATCTTGGATAACACAGACAGGAGGCTGATAGGGCGATAGCTCGTAGGGTCCCGAGCAGACTTTCCCGGTTTCAGAAATGTAATGACCTTGGCATTTTTCCAAGAGCTTGGGAAATGTTGAAGTTTAAGAACTGCATTGAAAATAGCATGTATCGTGTTTGCTGCTCGCATTGATAATTGGAGAACAACTTGTGCCGTGATGCCATCATCTCCTGGAGCCTTGTTGTGTGGAAGGTCCTTTGCAATCTGGAGCAGTTCCTCAAATGTGCATCCCGCTCCATCTGGTAGAGGGAGTGGAACGTGGTGAGTTTGTGACCACTGGAGTACTTGCTCCTCCACTTGTGGTGTAGAGGCTGTGGGTGGGTTCAAGGTAAATGCGGCCTCCAGCGAGTCTGCCAGGACTTTCGCTTTTTCCACAGAGCTGCATGCCAAGATTTGTGGTCCCTGAATCGGTGGGTCCGCCTGTGGAATACGTTGTAGGGCACGAGCCATACGCCAGTAAGATTTACCGGAGATATCGAGACCCGCTACCGTAGTATCCCAGAGTTCAGATCGGAAGGCCGCAATATCACGCTTGAGAGCTGTTGATGCTCTGTTGTAAGCGGTCTTGTCATAAGCAGAGTGAGTGCGTTGCCAGGTACGTCGTAGGCGATTTTTGAAGGTTACTGAACGGCGAAGTCCTTCTGGCAAATCATACAGGGTAATGCGGCCACGAGAAGAGGTCGGTGTCGAGGTAGCGATTGCCTCTTGGATCAGTGAAGTGATAGATTCTACCGCTGCATCCACGTCAACCGTAGAATTTAAAGGTGGCGGATCTTCAGGGAGACCTGCGTCAAGATGAGCGCGGAAAGCATCCCAGTCAGCCTTGTGAAAATCAGGTCGTTGACACGGTGGGGAAAGAAGGAGTCTGTCACCTAGATTGAGGACCACGGGATTGTGGTCTGAAGAGAGAGCTGGGTATGCCTCAAGGTTGTACGAGCAACGAATGTTGGCCAACAACGCGATGTCAAGGACGTCAGGACGTCCCACGGCTTCACCAAGCGGAAAGTGCGTCGGGTCAACTGGACCTGCCACAACGTATGTGCTACGGTCAGCGTGGTCACGCAAGGCGTTTCCTGCTGTGTTGGCTGTCAGGGAATTCCAAGACGGATGTTTAGAATTAAAGTCACCCATGAGGACGGTTGGTATGGGGGAGGCAAGTAGGATATCAATGTCAGCCACATTAAGTCTTGTGGTTGGTCTCTTGTACACTGAAATAAGTCGGAGGTGGCCTCCTGGGGTATGAACCTGGACACCAACCGCCTCAAGTGAGATCAAAGGCGGAATAGGTATTTGAAAATGATCGACCTGTGTACTAATAAGAATGGCCGTCCCTCCTGACTGTCGAATCCCAGGAGCGACCACCCGGTCCTCACGATAGACCTTGTGATTTGCCACTTTCCAAGATACTTGAGGAGCTAACCAGGTTTCCTGTAAAAGTGCTAGATGAATATCATGCTGACGCATGTATAGGAGAAGTTCGGGTGTCTTGGATTTAATTCCTCCACCAGCATTCCAGGTAAGAATGTGCAATCCGGGGGGTCTAAGGACCATTGAAGCGTCCTTCCACTAGAGAGGCAATCGTGGTTACCATCATAGATATAATTGGGTCCGTGGTCATGGACGCCAGAGCTTTACAAATATCCAAGATCATACCATAAGTGGCAGAACTCATAGGTGGTGGTGACTCCGTAATGGGTTGCGGAGGAGATCGTGCAGCTCTGGAAGGTCGCGGGTCAGTCTGGGTGGGGAAACTGTACCATAGTCCTACCTTCTGATGGTGATGGCTGAACTGTGAGATCTGGAAAGACCGCTGCACTGTATGAGTAGCCCGGACGAGCCTTGGCAGCTGGAAGCGGACGAGCTGTTGGACGTTCTCGTGGAATGGTATGCTTCAGGTGCTGCGACTCTGCCCGTAGATATGCCGGGCACTTCCTATAGGATGCAGGGTGGTCTCCACCACAGTTTACACACTTTGCGGGCACAAGGGGTGACTTCTTACAGTCGCGACCACTGTGTCCTTCAGCACACTTGAAGCAGCGAGGGCCAACATTGCAGAATGTAGAGGTGTGGTTAAACCTCTGACAGTTGAAGCACATTGTTGGACCCTTTGCACCTTTGTAAGGCTCAACTGTAACCCGGGAATGTCCTAGGACACGCAGGTCTACCAGCGATGGAGCGTCAGGTGACACCAGAGTCGTCACCACGAACAGCGGTATCGGGACGTGCTGTGGACCCGGTCCAGTCATCTGGGTGACCGTACGGATTGCGTATCCTCCGTCGACTAGGTCATTACGGACATCATCAGCTGATTGGCGGGCAGACAATCCCCGTAGGACAAAACGCCTGGTTTTTACCTCACCCGTTGGATATGTGTGGAATTGTACCTTGCGGTCACGTAAGGCGTCGGACAGGGCGCGGAAGTCATCGATAGATTTCACTTTTATAGCAAAAGAATCCACGCGCGACGCGATCGTGAATCCATGATCAGCCACAACAGACTTAACAACAGCGACAAGGTCGCGGTAGCGTTCAAAACCATACACCACTATTGGCGGCGTATGAACCCTTTTTCGAAGGTGTGACGGTGACAGGCAATACACCGTCCATAGCGTCCCGGTTGGTATCATAGCCTGAGGCCTGCGACTCCAGCGAGTTCGGGCGTGGTATCGTCCGTCTCGAGGACGGCAAAACGATTTGAAGTGGGAATGGTGACTAGTCATCCTTAGGCCTGACCATCGTGGAAGCACCCGACGTGCTGGGTGTGGTTACCCTCGACATTTGCGTGTGCTTCGGGGGACGAAATACGTTGACGCTTAGGCGCCTGGAGGTATTTGTCCAGGGTCGTTATCCTACTGAAAATCTCATCCATGGTGAGACTATACTCAAGTTCTCACTGCACTTACCGCAACCGGGGCACGCACATGCGTATCATACACAATAAAAATAACACTTCTCCACACAGAAAATTAAAAAAAGTAAACAACTTCAAGAGACAAATGAAGTCAGCAGAACCAAACAAACATCTATGTATTGTTAACCATAGATTGGCCTGTCATCAAAAACGTATGTATAAACGTACGTATTCTTTGGGTTGGGGGTGGTTTTGGGGTTAGTCTAAAGATGTATGAGAGAGAATTATGGTTTTTTAACATGCCACATAATTTTGGGAACTATCCAACCCCTATCTGTATTTTGGGGGGGTTGTTTTTTATGAGGGGGTTGTTTTACAATCATGAGAACGAAAATAATAGTTTTGTAAATATTTTACATGATTTTGAGAACTATACCCCTATATCTGTGTTTTTTTTTGGTGGAGGGGAGGAGTTTGGGTCGGGGGTGGTTTTGGTGTTAGTATAAAGTCGTATGAGAGAAAATTATGGTTTTTCAAACATGTCACATAATTTTGGGATCTATTCAACCCTTTTCTGATTTTTTCCAAAAAGTGCTTTTTGTTGAAAATAACTCAGCACAGGGGTATGAACACTACAAAATATACTCAGCATTTAAAAGGATAGATAATATACAGGTTCATCATCTTTCTTTAGCAATGCATCCTTATATTTTTACTTAAACTTTGGTATTATTCGTCCAGTTGTGTAGTAGTCATACACCGTTTTTGCTATGCACTTTGACATAAAACTTCTATTCTATCCTGGCAGTAGGCTACCTACATAATTTGGTGCAACTTTTCACGCTTAGCAACCATAGCATGATACAAGCAGACTACTTAAAAAGTTCTAAACTACAAGATGCAAAATTATATTATTATTATTATTATTATTATTATTATTATTATTATTATTATTATTATTAATATAAGATTTTTAAGCATAAGCCCGCTTTAAAGGGGTATTTAACCGCTAAACTCAAAAAATATATTTTATTCAGGCTAACTAGTAATGAATTTAGCAATTAACAGAAAAATTATTGGGGCCACCATGACCTCCCAAAAAATTGTCAAACATGACTTTTTTTGAGCTAGGTCCCATCGGCAAAAATCTCCCATAAGAAATAACATGGGGACGATCTTTATGCCCCGTGACCTTGGAGGATTTTGATCCAAAAAAATATTGGCCATTATTGACGTACTCGACAGCCTTTTCTGTAAATTCTCTATATTTTGTTTTGTAATTTGGGCAAGTAGTTCGGTCAAAATATGCTGATTACCAAGATAGGGTGCGATTTTGGAATGCATATTTTTGCGTGTTTGAGGGTATATTTGGGCACAGTTTCAAGACACGATGTTATAAAGGGGCATTTTAGATTGATACTATGCTCTAGTATCTATGTGGACCAAAAAAGAAGCAGGTTAAAGCCGATTTAGGAAATTTTCCAAAACACCAATTTTCGCCAATTTCTGGATCAAAAAAATTAAAAAATTCGTGTTAAATCACAGTTACAAGATATAATTTTTTAAACGGTCATATAAGTGTAGTATTGTGCTATAGATCACGTGGTAAAAAATAATTTTTGGGGTTTTTAGCCCCTTTAAGGACATAGTTATTGATTCTTTTTCGACAACTGCTATGAATCAATAATAATAATAATAATAATAATAATAATAATAATAATAATAATAATAATAATAATATAATGTAGGGCAGGGCTACATACATACTCTTTTGATATTATTTTATTCCAGTCTGGTGTAACCTTTCAACAAGATTTAATTTACATAAAAGTTGATCAATACTAAAATTTTTAACAGAAAATACATATAATTGCTTCTGGTAAAGAGCAATACATAATTATTTATTTGACAAATGCTTAACTTGGTTTTTCTAAGCTCATAAAATAAGAGTTGACAGATTCTGTATGTTGTATTTTACAATTTTATTTGTAAATAAAATATTTATTTAGTAATTACTACTTATTTTATATTGGACGCACTGGCATGCATTGAGTGTGATCAATATTTTCCATTGGGAATTCAAATGTGCATGGGTTACTATTCACAGGTTCTGTTCGCCGCATTGCACTTGGCCAGTGCATACGAGTGCGGTTGTGTTCTGAGGCAGTATTTTTCAAATATTGATAGACTAAACAGAATTTTTTAATAGACCTTCCACCCAATAACACCTGTTGGTATTCAAAATTTTCAAAGCTGCGTATTCAAATTATTTTCTAATATGCAGCCATTTTTTTGTTCTGGTTTGTAGAAGTATTTCATTGAGCCCTATTGGATTGCATTTCAGTTCAGCACTAACTGAGTGGGTACACGATGTCAATGGTAAAGAGTAAACACCAATAGAGGTTCTTTTTCAACGACACATTTGAACTTCATTTTGGCTTCATGACATTTCAATACACAGCCATTAACAAAGGGATTTATCACGGCAACTGTTCAGGGCAAGTCGATGGCAACGTAAGGAACAAGAAAACACAATTGCTATATACAATTTTAGGTCTGTAAATTTATGCAAGAAGATACTATAGATCTAGATAATAAATAAGTAAATAAAAATAAATAAAACTAGTCGCTTTGATGGATGAGCTTTTTTGTAAGTTTTTAGTTTGCATGGGATCTCTTTACTTTTGCACGTGCTTTTTGAATGCATTGTAGGTGATTGTTGTCAAGTTTCTATTGTTACTTGTTAATTGTTGTTATTTACCTAAAAAAAAACTTATTAAAACCTTTATTTCTATGGATTCTGGCTAACTTTTCCTTCCAAAAGGTACTACATCACCATAACCTTAATATTCATGTAAAATATGAACCTTGTAGCTCCACCCATTTGGCCAGAATCGGCCCAAATGTCACGAAAATATCGCACTAAAAATAAAAATGAATCGTAAAAGTAGGATATTCATGAGAAATATTTCTTTGATTGTACCCAAAAAACGTGGCAGGTCTAAGTTCAGAGATTTCGAAGGTCCCCTCCAATTTTCATCAAGATCGCATATGCCGTTGGCCCTGTAGAGAGCGGAACAAACAGACAAAAAAACAAAAAAAAACACCTAAACTAATTTTTGGGAGGGTCGGTGAAATTAAAGCTTTCGCTTCGCTCATCCAATAGAACTATAGAAAGAGGGTAAAAACTAAAAATATAGAACAATATCCAATATTGATATGGTTTAGAATGGGATATGATTGCTAAGCACACGTTAAAATTTGTGTGACTTCCATTAAGGAGAGTTACCACTTTACACCAATTTTTAGTTTAAAAAACAAAACGAAAACGTATTTAGATTCTACCCACTCAGCCACAAAACTGATTTTCAGTGGGGGACATTAAACAAATACATGTGATATGTTTAGTCTCAGTGTTGTTTTTCACACTTAACTTCCTTTCAAAGTGCAGTGCTTTACTTCTGGTTTTGTATTGTTTTGTGACACTAGACTAGACCTACTATAAAGTAATACATACCAATTAATTAATAAATATTAACTACTATTTATAATAAATTAATTAAAGTTTCAACTCATTAATAACATTTAACAAAAAATGATAAATTATAAGTGCACCCTGTTATCATTTATATTATTATAATCATTTAATAAGCAACAAGACGAGGACAATAAGTGAATGGCTCATGGAGCACAATATATTGTTAGTTATTTGAAAATGAACTATAAAGATATGTATATAATATAGGTAGCTATAGATAGGAAGATAAACTTTAAGTTTGTCATGTACTATATGACTTTTGATATTGTTAGAAAATGTATATAGTATGTCTCTATATGCGGTATCGAGGTGCCTCTTTCTAGAATAGCTATACTACAATAGAAATTGTACAAATTTAGGAGGGATTGGTGCAAAATAAAAATGTCTTACACAGTATTTAGTATTTACTATTTACAGTACAGTATGTATAGATTAAATTTGAGGAGGAATTGTTTCTTGCATTCTCGTAAGTTTTAAAACCAACATACCTAACTAAATTGGTTGAAGGGTAAAGGATGTTTAATGATGGTGATAATACACACTGAAATCTAGCTTTCAACTATACTGTACATTCCTAAAATCTGCATTTTATTTTAAACTAAAACTCGGTTACAAAAAAGGCTGTTGAGCATAGTAATCCTGTCAAATAAGAATTTTTGGAGGAAAAAATTGCGATGTCGCTGAATTTTTGCAGAGACCTTCCTTAAAGGATACTTATCAACATACCAAAACTCCCCTACAATCGGACTGGAGCTTCGGCCGCCATATTGGAAAATGGCGGCCAAAAAGTGTTTGTTATCGAATATCTCCAAATTTGTTTGAGATAGACGAAAGATCTCAATGGCAAAAATATTCCTCATTTAATTCCCTACAAAACAGGTGTCTTCTATAGTTTTGGTAGGGGCAAAGGTTACATCACAAAATCGTGGTTTATATATTGCTTATTGGAGTACCAGCTAATTTCCAAATTTTCACGCCCAGCATCAAACAATGCCCGGTAAATCCCGTAACAAATAGATTTAAATACAAAAGGACTTTTGTACGGGGTTCATGAAAGCTTCCATTAGTATTTTGAAAAATCAGGTCTGCGAAATCGGATTTTGCATTTACCCAGAATTTGGATTTTTCCATTGTAGGCATTTCCTCAAAAAATGCATCAAAGTGAATGATGTAACAAAAAGAGTGTAAAAACAGCACGAAAACAGTATTCATATTGTGAATTTTAGGAATTAGCAGCCATATTGGATTTAAACTTTGGTTGTAATCGGATCATTATTTAAGTCATTTCAAAGTGCGTAGAAAGAATTTTTCCTTCAATGCTATTTAGTGCTTAATAATGGACAGTCAAAAAGGGCATTTTTGAGGAAATGCCAACAATGGAAAAACCAAAATTCCGGGTAAATGCAAAATTCGATTTCGCAGACCTGATTTTTTAAAATACTGTGGAAGCTTTCATGAACCCCGTACAAAAGTCCTTTTGTATTTAAATCGATTTCTTACGGATTTACCGGGCATTGTTTGATGCTGGGCGTGAAAATTTGGAAATAAGCTGGTACTCCAATGAGCAACATATAAACCACGATTTTGTGACGTAACCTTTGCCCCTACCAAAACTATAGAAGACACCTGTTTTGTAGGGAATTAAATGGGATATATTTTTGCCATTGAGATATTTTGTCTATCTCAAACCAATTTGGAGATATTCGATAACAAACACCTTTTGGCCGCCATTTTCCAATATGGCGGCCGAAGCTCCAGTCCGATTGTAGGGGAGTTTTAGTATGATAATAAGTATTATATAAGGAATGTCTCTGCAAAAATTCAGCGACATCGCAATTTTTTCCTCCAAACGTCAATATACGATCTTATTTGACAGGATTATAGGTGATAGGACTGACACAACTGGGCTTAAAATTAAATTAGGTACTACCTACTGTACTATCATACTGTAAAGTATTTTCTAGTTAGCACAATAAAATGTGCATAGCACCTGTGCTTGTGGTTGTTGGTGCTATGACTTTGAGTGATTGAGTGAAGCATGGTGGTTAGTGGTTACTTCAGGATGCAGCTGTACGCATGACAGCGTACTAAACCGGAAAGGCTCTCATTTTCAATATTACCCTATTATGGTTACATTATATAGGCCTATTTCTTTCAAGTCATGATTCAAGGTTCACACCACTGCCTCATTATTACTACTAGTCATCAGTAGGCCCAGATTAATTGTTAAATAATTTCATAAGCTATGCCATTTGCCTTTTGGCCATTCCTAGTATGTATTTGCAGCTTCTATGTAGTACAGTAGTATGTATTCCCTTTAAAATCTCCAAATTAATACCACAATGGCTAGTGACAACTGACAACCTTTGTTAGTTCGTATATCTTTATTAGCTGTATCTTTGGTTACATTATGCAACATTGGATGCTGTAACTTTATTTAGATTATGAACAAAGCTCCTTGAATGTAATTTTCACAAAATTGAGTACTAGTTAGAGAGTTACTCGGATTGGAAAAGATTTTACTGGTTGGGAAAGAAATCAAATAATAGGAAACATAAACACAAAACACAACACAGCCATTCAGGGCCCCTATTCAGTAACTTCACGGGTTCAACTCTGTCACGGGACCGACTCCGTCGAGGTCGAAAGGTATGATTTACATGGCAGTGGACGGTCAAATGTGAACAAATGATTCACAGTCAGTTGTCAAATATTCGAAATGACATAGATGTGTGTATTATTTCCAATCGGGGAGAAATTGGATTTAAATGGTATAATTTTATGAAAAAAGGGAACGCACGGGACTCTCAGGGGTAGGCCCTTACTAGAGGTAGGTTTTCATTGAGCATACTATTTTTATTCGTTTGAGAAAGTTAATAATCTGGTTGTGTTACGTGTAGGCCAAGGCTTATCATCCACCATTTTATACAAATATAAACCGAGTCGGACTCGGTTGTCACGGATTATATCGCAACGATATCGACCTCAACTGGGTCGATCACTTACAACAGAGACGATTACCGTTGGAAACGCCCGGGTCCAACTCCGTCAGAGTTATAGAATCGCAGTCCAGGTTGTGTTTATGTAGTCAATTATTTCCCAACCTGTGAAATTTTCTCCAATTCAAGACAAAACATGAGATAAAGTATGTATGTACCAAATATTAATCACTTTTATTTACAGAGCTTCGGTTTAATTAAAGACATTTTTTCATAATGGTCACCTGGTAGTACTAAGTACATAATATTTAGCTACTTACATGTTGGCAGAACAAGATAGCCACAATCAGCAGTTTCAGATACAGTAGTTGGGTTGAACAATTAGAGTTTAGGAATGGTAATGTTTAGTAATCTGAAGCTAGTTCAATAAGGCCTACCTTAAGTCGAGGGTACCACACAACTTTAGTGGCATCATTGATGCCTTATTGATTGTTTGCACTGGAATACACAATACTAGCAGTGGGTAGGTTGAACCTAGATCTGACCAAGTACAAGTTCACAATGTAATTTTGTTAACATTCAAAGCTCACTTATGTTACATGGGGTGAGGAACTACAGTACAGCTGGTAAGGTACATTGATAAATTAAGATCAGAAGTACCATTCTAGTTTTCAGTTCTTTAAGTTGAATAAACTGTAAAAGATTGAACTCCTTGTAGGCCTAATAGTGAATAACAGTCATGTATTGTCTTAAGTGTTCGTTACATTGTTATCATTCATATTATTTAAGCAACATTTTTAATTACAAAATACAAATTAATTATACAGATTGGATTTTTGTTTCAGATTTATATAATTGAGAATTAAATATAGTAATGATTTACAAAATGAGTAGGTAATTTAAATTACATTATTAAGAATGTTATGGTTAAAGCAATGACCACAAATTGGGTGCGACTTTTCACAAATGTTTGGAATTTGAACTCAACATTACTATATATTACCTATTCATGTTAAGTATTATGACAATAAAGTATATGCCCCGTTTAGGTTGGGTTGGCCCTATATTTAGTTGGCTACTGATCTGGCCTAGAACACTTTGTAAACCAGTAGTACAATAACTACTGTAGCATGATTAAGAGAAGCTGTACACATTGTACTAACTTAACTATACTATCACATAAAATAGTAAATACTACATAAGTAATGTATGTATTTAACGTATTATTTATAAATTAAAATGATATATACAAGTTCACTTTGCAGTGTCATTCTCTCTGCATTCACTCATCACTGGTATATGTACATAGTATATCTCTTGGGTTTCACAGGCCGCAGTCTTCAGAATCTCACATTTACTTTTTCACCATACCTGCTATCCTGTTGAGTTTAGGTTTACTAGATAGTAGGAGGTTATTGTTTTGTGTGAGTGATGTTGGCGATTCCTTCTGCTCTTTCAACGGCTGCTCCTTGGCCCCCCTATAAAAAAGAATGCAGTTAGAAGAAAGAGCAGAGACTTAAGTCTTATCCACTAAACAGGAATAGGTCAACCTCTGTTTTTGTGTTGGTCTGTATGTACAGTATGTATATAGGCCTGTGTGTACCTATGTAGGGCCCATGTTTGTTGTGCAACAGCCAATAGTCTATAACTGCTGAACCAATTTTTCTGAAATTTAAAAAAACATCCTTAATAGGGATTGGATAGTGTATACGTGTAAACGTGTACACGTTTTAATGCGTTTACTGTTTCAACGAAAATAATAAACGTGTGTGTGTCCCTATGCTGTGTGCGGCCAGCCGCCGGCCGGCCAAAATCTCGACGCGCCGTGCAATCGGTGCAGGTCACGTGACTTGTTACATGCCGCGCACTCGCAAATTACCCACTACTGGTGTTGTCTTATTTTACGGGTTGTTGTGTAAAACATAATATACATAAAAAAAATTTAGCAAGTGGCAAACATTACACAGTGTACGTGTAAACGTGTACATGCGCCGACAGCCAGGAGTGTGCACGTTTAGGAAAGTACACGCATTTGCCCATCCCTAATCCGTAAACAAATTTGTGGGTGCTGTTAGTATTTACACTTACAGCAAAACAAAATCCATCTCGATTCCAGCCCATAAGAAATAATAAACTGAAAATGGTGTACCAATGACGTTTTTTTTGTCTTCAAAACACGTACTAAAATAGTCATTGTTCTTGGTCACAGCCTACACAATAAAACGGTAACAAACCAACTTGTAGTTGTAACATACACCTGGCAGTGGCTTGACCTTGTGGTTTGAGGGCTCCATTGTATAAGCATGGGGTATTCAGCTGCTGTTTGAAGTCGCAAATATAGACTAGAGACCGATTCACCAACAATCAGATCGAGAGTAACTCGCAAATCAGAAATCCTCAACGCGCGGCAAGTCAGAGGCAAAGCCTTAGCCGCCGGATGCATTTTGCCCTAGACAACATTTTTGGGCTGTCGGTGATTTTTAGTCTCAACAAATTTTAATTTGTTTTAACCCTGATCGGACTAGCTGTAGAGGCCCCCCGCTGTGATTCAGATGCTTTTATGTTTCCTTGGATTATTTTTGGGTGATGAATGAAAACGTTTACTCGCTACGTCGTATGAAAAGTTACTCGCAACTTACGAGTAGAATTTTGGAGCGTTGACTGAGACTCAAAAGCACACTTATTATGAAACTAGCTTTTTAGACGAGGGAGCGTAGTGACTGAGTTTAACAATTCAACTCAAATGGGACAAAATCTGTTCCTGTGTCGGTGAGTGACTGTGTACGCTGAAAATCAGCCAAATCACTGCGCTGAAATTTTAAATAGACATCTGGTACCACCTTACTGAGAACTGTTTACATAATCAGCAAAATCCGTCCGCAGTGTTGTGCCGTTATCTAGATAATGTTATCTAGATAATCATCTAGATAACATTGTGTTATCTATTATCTTATCTAGATAACATAATTTCAAAGTATCTATTATCTTATCTCAGATAATATTTCTTGTTATCTATTATCTGAATCTTCACATTAGATAACAGATACAAAAAATCAGAATCAAGTATCAATTAAAGCTAACATGTCGTCTAAATAGTGTTTGTTTTCTTATCATGATTTTCAATGGGAAGATTAAGATTGGCCAAAATCTAGATCGCTATTCAATCTGTTAGCTTTTTCACATGTGGTTTATGTAAGCAAAGAATGCCCGTTGCTTTCAATTGGGACTTACGAATACTAGGCCGCTTCGGGAACCCTTTTTTTAGTCGCATTGATGGATGAGCTTTTTGTAAGTTTCTAGTATGCGTGGGATAACATAGAATGCAAAATATCTCGAGACCCAAAGACTTGCTTCTGTAAGCATGGTAGGTGATTATTGTCAAATTTCTACTAGGAAAACGCTCAAGTCCCGCCGCGTTGTTGGATGAGTGGCGTAATTGGCATTGAGCTGCCATATTGTGTTATGCGGATTTTCTGTTGTTCTGTGAAAAAATCATACTAAGTTGAAGATTAAAAAAAAAAAAAAAAAAACTTTCATTTTAATTTTTTAATTAATCGTAATTTTAAAAAAGAAAAAAATCGTAAAATTCCAATTTTCATAAGAAATAATTAATAGATTGTGCTCAAATTCACACGAATATATTAATTCATAAAATTAAGGTTCCGTGAAAAAATTATTACAGTGGATAAAGCATGTAGGTGTTATAAGTCGAAGAATTAAAAAAGAAAAAAAACGTAAAATTTCGATTTTCAAAAGAAATAATTTTTCGATGCGCTCAAATTTCACACGAATACCTAAATTCATAAAATTAAGGTTCTGTGAAAAATCATAAAAATCGGATAAAGCATGTAGGTGATATAAGCTGAAGAAATTTTTTAATAATCGAAAAAAATCTTAAAATTGCGATTTTCATGAGAAATAATTTTCCGATTGCGCTCAAAAACGTGGCAGTTCTAAGTTCAGAGATTTCGAAGGCCTCCATAAAATTTCATCGTAATTGGGTATCGGCTTAGCCGGAATCGGTGTTAACAAACACACAATAATACAAACAGAAAAAAAAAACATTCCGGATTTTTTTCTCCAGTGTAGTGAAATGAATCTTCGCTTCGCTCGCTACGCTCATCCAATAATTACTTGATATCTACTTGTTAATTATACACGTATAAAAGGCTTTTATTGAAACCTTTATTTCTATGAATTTTGGCAACTTTTTCTTTCAAAAAAGCAGTACATCACTATAATCTTAATGTACATGTAAAATATGAACGTTGTAGCCCCGTCCGTTTGGTCAGAATCGTCCCAAACATCACAAAAATATTGCATTAAAAATTGAAACAAAATCGTAAAAGTACAATATTCATGAGAAATATTTCTTCGATTGTACCCAAAAACGTGGCAAGTCTAAGTTCAGAGATTTCGAAGGTCCCCTCCAATTTGAGATCGCATATGCCGTTTGGCCGGTAGAGCGCGAACAAACAGACAAAAAAACTAACAAAAAAACTAAAATAAAACAACCGAGCTATTTTTCTAGGGGTGACGTAAGTGAAAAAAAGCAAGTAAAATTGAAGTCTTCGCTTCGCTCATCAATAATCAACAAAATATTACTAATTGGATTGGGTCTTTGCCAAATTTTTTGTATAAGTATCTATTATCTATTATCTAGATACATTGCCAGTATATGTATCTTTATCTAGATACAATTCATGTCCATTATCTATTATCTGTATCTAGATACTTTTTTATGAAGAGTATCTATCTTTATCTAGATAATATTTTGGTTATCTGGCACAACACTGTACCGTCCGTCCTACAAGAAATAATAAATTAAAAATAGGCTTAAAATGTGTAACATTATATTTTATTCAAACGACAATGATTTGTTCTTGAAAAAAATCAGTTTGGAATGTCAGTTGGTGAATGCACTGCACTGACCAAGTTGTAGAAAATCTTGCACGCTCAAGGTTACCCAAAACTATACTCGGGAGATTGAGTAAACCTTGCCATCTTACACGTATTTTGTACTGGCTATGTTTCCATAGTTTTGTATGAATTCCAAAAACATGTTCTATAGTTTTTTTAATACAATCCTGAAATTACAAAATCTAATCCCTACTGTTGTTTGAAACCGGGTCTCCCACATTCTGGGTATAAAGGCGCCTTAACCAACTAGACTAGGAAAATGCCTAAAGTTGTTGTTAGACGAGTGAGCGAGTCACAACACAAGGGAACATTTGCAGTTAAGTTTATTGATATTTAAGTTTTTGAATATAGTAGGTACAAGGGTGCGTCAACTGTAAGGCCATCATCATGCCACATAGCTAGGGAGGAAAGACACATGCTGGATCCAGCCTTAGGTAGGGGGAGGTGCACACTCACTCAGACATAGCTCGCTCACTTGTCTAACCCATCCGCACCAGCGCCCCAAAACGCTAGCGCGCCCACGGAAACCGCGCACTTTTGCCCTCTGCACATCAAAGTTGCAGCGTAGTACAGTAAGAACGTAATCAACATCATTACTGTCACTATCACTTATTATTACTGTAGCATTATTTCTAGGCCTAGGCCTGTTCACAACTAACAATACACGAATTTGTAGGGCTACGAGTGCGACCCTCGTGATCACGCCCATTCCTAACCTCAATGTTTCTCCCAACGCACATTTCTTCTTCGCTGTCACTTCCACTTGGGCCTACTATATCTGCACCGGTTTCTACGCATACAATTGAAATCACAACCTTCACCATCACTATCACTGAAATCTGATCGAAGAACATCCAAAAATTTACTGATTTAGTATTGTTTGTGCCGAGAACGACGCTTTGATTGATCCGAATCTGCCATTATTGACAGTAGACAGGCGCGCAAGTTTCACGTCGATAACAAAGTCGATTGTAGCTTCACGTTTTTGCCGTAAGAGTACCAAAGAACACCACTAGATGTCACTACATGCTTGACGCGGGAAATGCAACAAAAAGTACAACAATTGGCCGATAGGAGCTGATACTACTGCAGTTTGAATGGCAGCGCGCGTAAATGCGGACCAGTCCGCTTATGGCTTCCGTGGCCAGGCTATGATTCGCGGACTAGTCCGCTTACGGGTGCAGATGGGCTAATGACAAATTTGGCGTTTTCCTAGTCTATTATTATTATTATTATTATTATTATTATTATTATTATTACTACTATTACTTATTACTATTATTACTATTATTATTATTATTATTATTATTATTATTATTATTATTATTATTATTATTATTATTATCATAGATACTAAACAAGCTAGTCCGAGCACACCTAAAACCTTTTGTTGGGTATGTAATATCCCTAATATAACTCAGTATCTGCCGTTTAGTTTTACTCAGTGCAATATTATCATAGTTTCAATTAGGACTGAGCAGGTTGATGTTTGAAAATCGGGTCAAGTTCAGCCCTTTGGATACTAAACAGTAAAATGCTTCGGGTTTCCAGGTCGAGTAGGGAAAAACTGTAGCTACAATACTGCATGTTAAAATGTGGATAATAAATTTTACTTGTGAAGAATCTTACATTAAGATTTTCTCAATTCATTTTCTATTATCTTGATTTTCATTTAATAAATCAATAAAATAAAAAAACTTTGTATTAAAACTTTTAAAGTCAACCCACTCAAGTCATATAACTGATTTCAGTGGGGGACAGTAAACCAAAGCGACCAAGCCAACACTGTAGCCCCAACGCAATCGACGAGTGAGCGATAACCAACCAAATATCGATATTTTTAATAGAAATATATAATCAGTGGTATGGACAATGCGAACACCCGCGGATCAACGCCAGAATCAACGGCCGATTCAGAACAATTTTAAATTTATTATGTGCGTCGTTGCTAGGAAGGCTCCAAAGTCACCGTTTACAAGTTTACAAGTTCTTAAGACAAGAACTGATGGACATAAGTCCAAATCAGAAGTTAAAAAACTTCTGACTTTAGCGGGAATAGAACCCTGGACCTGATGCATTGGAAGCAGAGACGCTAACCACAAGACCAACGAGCCACACATTAGTGATTATGTACTAGTTAATTACTAGGGAAACGCCAAAGTCGTTGTTAGACGAGTGAGAGAGCCACGTGTTGAGTACCCGTGAACATTGATTGGATTTAAGTTAGGTAATTATAAGTTTTTAAGTTTAAGGGCACGTCAACTGGCCAGCCATAATACGCCACTTTAACCAATGATAGGCTAGGGAGGTCAAAGGTAGGGGGAAGAAAAGTAATGTTAGCGGGTACACAACACATGGCTCACTCACTCGTCTAACAACGACTTTGGCGTTTCCCTAGTTATATTCTTTATACAAACATTTGTGGTCAAAGACCCTTGTTGAACAGATAGGCTACACCCCAGGCTAAATGGAACGGCCGGTGTATGACCCTTAGTACTTCCTTCAGCGTCAATGTATGAAAAATTAAAGACGATTCCGTCTGGGCTCGGGGTAGAATTGGCTTAGAGCATGGCTCTGCTAGTCGTAAAAGGCGATTCAAGAGAAAAGGTCCACCTCGCAAACATCAGCTACTCCCCAAAACCAGAGGCGAGCTCTGGCAATCGTCGTCGGGGACACCTCCCCCTTCCCTTGAAGACCTCCCCGACGACGGTGACAATGACACAATGAACGATGACAAAGACAATGACGACCACGACGTGAGAAATCCCCCTTCCTCCCCTTACCCATGGCTGGTTCTGACCAGCATGGGCCCCTCCTCCCCATCCCCTAGGCTAGAGTCGTGCATTATGACCTAACGGTTGACGCGTCCTTAATCCAAATAAACCCAAAAAAAATAAAATATTTGGGTCTAGGCGAACAGAGAAAGTGGTTTATAGTTTTTTGGTTTCAGGGTGCGTCAACCGTTTGTCGTCGTCCTATTATGAAAAAGGCTGGTCCCATACGTCCCAATTTAGTTTTAGTTTGGATTAAGGGTGCGACAACCGCTAGGTCAAAAATCACCACTCTTGCCTAGAGGATATAGGGAGGAAAATCCCATGCTGGTGCTGGTCAGAAATAGCCACGCGGGTAAAGGTGAAAGAAAAGGGAGGGTTCTCGCGTCGTGGTCGTCATCGTCTTTGTCATCGTTCGTTTTGTCCTGGTCGTCGTCGTTGGGAAGGTCGTCAGAGAATATGGGGGGTCCCCGACAACGACTACCAGAGCTCGCATTCTAGTTTCGGAAAGTAATATACTACCCTACTTACCAGCTGATGTTTGCGAGATAAAATACGTCGCACTGTTTCTTGTAGATCATCACCAGCCCAAACAAAGAGTATAATAGTATCCTTGATAGCCAGCAATGGCCTAGCATCATTTACAGAATGACAGAAGGCATGCATAATGAAAACAAAATAATAAACAAATTTACTTGGTTCATCTGATCGCAAACTTTCACAGGCTGTGTTCTATTTTACTAATGGGTATTTTTTAAACATTTGCAATCTAAGTTCAAATTTTTCACATTTTTATTTCTTGTGAGCTTAAATCGCAACGAATATTGTTCATTTTGTTAGCAGTTCTAAGTTACCTGGTCACGGATATCTGTTTAAAATTTCAGCTCAATCTATTTGGCCGTTCGGCCGTATGAGCCGGGACAGACAGACAGACATTAATTTTAACAGACAATGCTTCACGGCCAAGGCCCGATCGAGCATAGCGTTAGGAAAGACTTACGTTCGCTACGCTCACTCGTCTAAATACCCTATTAATAAACTATTATATTTCGAAATAAAATGTGCTGCTACTACAATCAATGTCACAAATTAACTTTTTTTTTTTTTACAAATGGAAACATATTGAAAAATTGATTTTGATTTGATATTTAATTTTAATATCACAATAAAGAAAAATAATGAAAAAATAAAACTTTTTGACCCAAAAAATATTCAAATTGTTGTGGAATTAAACTAGGGTTACCATAATTCTGAAAGTAAAAACCGAGACACATGTACTTTCGTTTTGTATGGATCTGTGTGGGCTCCCCGGGGTCTCCGCCGGAGGCAATAAATTTTTGGGGCAATTTTTCCCCCAAGATTGCCTGTAGTGAGATCTGAGACAGGTCAGTTGGGTTGGAGGCTGGCCTTTTCAGTTTCTCTACCTCTACCTACATTCCTAAATTAAAAAAAAAAAAAAATCAACTCAACCCTGACTACACAACGGAGACGGTGCGGTGAATCATTGACAACGACTAGCCTCTAAATAGTAGGGATGACACTGTACTGTCGCCTGCCCGCTGCCCTGGCCTTGAGCTCGACTCGCCGCTCAATGACAACATTGCCTTGGTTACATTACGCGCGCATCCCCATGTTTGCAATAACCTCGATTCCGGTCCCGGCCCACCCTCCGCCGGGGCCGCAAAATATTTGAAAGCAGAAATTTGCTACGACAATTTGGAATTTGGATTTGGATTTTTGATTTCCGGGACAATTTGGTGTCCTGAAAATGTTTTTCGGGACAGAAAAACGGTACTGTCCTGGAAAATCCAGGATGTATGGTAACCCTAAATTAAATTTAACCCTTATTTCTTACGTTTTCCTTTTTTTCCCTTTCTATTCAATGTCGATTCCTATTCTCCATAACACTCGGAGTCTGCAATTTTCCTCCCTCAATTTTCCCTCCCACTCTACTGTAAATGCAAGAGAGGGGTGTGACCGTATGAGGCAGCTGCTTAGGGTTGTCGCGTGTAGTTGTAAAATACACTTGAATGCAGTCAATTAACACGACACGACCCTTCTTAGCCGATGCCTACCTCCTTTCCCTCTCACGATTAAAAAAAAAGGTGGAAAGGGAAAAGTGCAGACTGGTTGTTATAGACCGTAGTGTAATTTTAGAGCCAAAATGTAAGCCTTTTCAAAGTATTTACTACAAATTTGACACTTTAGTGGAACAAATTATAAATTCATAAAAGTTATACTTTTGAGCAAGGTGTGTTTACTGTCCGGCGTTTCACACGATGTGATAAGCGTGCCAGCCATTAAAAATGCTAGTTTGCTGCGGTAGCCGCGACAGTGCCAACAATACCTGCCGACTTCAACTCTGTCCAACGTTTCTCTCGTGGTAAGCGCGATTTGTTGTTTTTTGTCAGTTGACAAACCTTGACAAGAAGTGTTGTTGTAAACATAACCTCATCTGTTTATGAAACTACTGCTGCACCTTTAATCGTAGGGTTTCTAGAAGAAATATATTGTTTGAAGCAACTCTGATTATAAATGTGTAAGAACGAAGTGATCTGTGGGATCCGAGCCAAATTATTCTTCCATCAATGCTACTTTAACCTCAAAGTCACAGCACTGACACGTCGTACAGCTCTACTATTTGACCGCCACAGTAAACAGATCGTCGCACACAACGCGCCTACAGCACCGCGTGAAATGCCAAACAGTAAACAGCACTTTACACATTTGAGGAGAAAAACACTGTTTTTCTTGTAGTTTTTTACATTGACACACACACACTCATCAACATTGAATGATATCTTTGGTAGAGTTAATTAGAAAATCTGGTTGAGTAGGCAATATATTTTGCCAAACACTAAAATCACATAACAGTTTCGATGTCCTAACTATACTAAATTACAATATCATATCCTTGGGATATATATTTTTTTTAATGGTCAAACAGTGTTACTAAGTAGGTGTGGAATCTGAGCATGTGGAATAAATCTTACTTACAAATATCGTGTGAGGTCTTCAATGTCCACCAGCATGGAGTCTTGCTCCATATGGAGGTCATCTCGATTCATCAGGAACTTGACCAACCCTTCATTTAGCACTAGAAGTAGAAACAATAAACATGGACATTTTAGGAAATACACAGACCTAAACAAATTAAGGGACAATTATTCAGAGAATGGGTGGTTATACAACTTTAAATCATGTTATGAAATGATAATTATGATAGTTTACCCTTTCCGTTAAATAAGTTCTATGTTTGGCACTCGTTTGCCACTAGGGTTGCCAACCGGCCGGTTTTTGCCCCACTTGGCCGGTTGCCGGTCAGTCCCTTCGACCGGCAATAGTGTTGCCGTTTTTTTTTACGTAAATAACCCATTATACTAAAAATATTACTAAATATACACAAAAAACTAAAATAAATATTTAAAAACCATCCTAATCATCGTTTCTCGAATCCCAAATCCCACTTAATTAGTAAACATTGCTCTTCTCCACTTCCCCTTGACCTAACCCGCCAACCCACTCACCAGACAGTGAACAAGGCAGTAGGCTGGCCAAAGACTGCCACACTGCACTGCAGTCCACTGTCAATGCCGTTCATACGGGAAGTTTGTGCACGAATCCAACGATGAAATTGATTCTCCACGAAAAAATAAAGTCCAACAAGACTCTCCTTCAAGCAGCAAGATCAACTGCTAAATACTCATTCACGATTAAGAAGTAAACTTGTTAGTTGATCATAATTTCTTTAAATCTGTTAATGCTGTTTACGTAATATTAATTTACTGCTTTGAGAATCGTGATATGACAAAATTGAAATTAAGACAAAAAAATTATTCGTGGTTTATTTGGAATTTGTTATCCTTAGGTCTAAATTACCTACAAAAATATGCCCATTGCCTACTCTAATTATGAATACTCGGCATATCAGCGGATGTAATATTATAATCTAGGCCTATTATCTCAGTGACTTTTTTATTTTTGGTGGTTTTCCAGTTTTGACTGCACAAAAACTACATTGTTTTGGTATATCATCCAGCCCACCACTTTATTCTAAAACGCACCAAACCCCCCGTGCTTGGTCCCTTTCCCACGAATTTACATGAAAGGCCGGTTTTTCCCATGGCCAGAGTTGGCAACCCTATTTGCCACCCATATCTTTTCTGCTTAAGTAAATGATACTGTGATTATTTCAAGATGTTAATGTGCTGCAATTGAAAATAAAGGCTACCTAAGCAGGCAATAACAAAAAGGATATATGTATAGCAAAGCAATGGTCAATTTATACCTTCTATTTGGGTATGCAGATCATTTACAATTACTTGAAGCTGAGCCAGGTTCATTTCGGTGAGAATTTGTCTGCTAACCCGTCTCCTGTCTTCTGGAAATGGAATTCCAACCTGTAGCAAAGAAAACCAGCATGAACTTATAACTACCATCATATGAACAATTGCAATTAGTATCTACTAGGGTTGCCGTTCGATGTGAAAATCGTGATCGATAATCGGAGGCATCGAATCGATTATCATATCGAAATATATCGATATCATAGACCCAAATCGATTATCATATCAAATTCCAAATTGAGCCTAGGAAGCAGAAAAAACGCAAAATTGTAACACTAATACAAGAGATCATTAAGGATTAGAATGTTTAAAATAAAATTGAGGGCTGAATTTCAATTACACAGCCTATATTTTAAAACGTCTTGACTTGCATCGGGTGTCACTGTTTACGTGTTCCAACAGTACGCGCATCTAGCGAGCGAGCGAGAGATAGTGGCGAGATCTCATCGACATTCGAGCTCACAGCCTTATCTCCTCCCAACCTCCTCGTCGTCGTTCTTTGAATAATAAAAAACTGCCACACTTGACTCATCTTGTTAGGCAGCGTCAGAAGTAATGGCAAATATCTTCTTTGGGTTTGGGACGGAAGAAACATCACGAATTCAATATAATTGGGCAGACTGACGCTAGAGAAGTTCACGCCACAACACGTCGAGCCGTACTGAATACATCGCAATCGGGCCGGGCGATGTTTTCGTATCGCCTTGTATCGCGCTGCGAGCGCATGCGCACTGGCGGCGGTGGGCGTGGCATTATACTTGAGCAGCGATTGGCTACTCCGACAACCAATCGGCGCGTTGATACGACAGCGCGGCATTTTTAAGCATGGTAAACCGCGAAAACATCGATGTCACTATTTAAATCGATAATCATATCATATCATATCAAAATATTTGAATCGATTATCATATCATATTACTGATATCGATAATCGATCGATATTTCGATTATCGACGGCAACCCTAGTATCTACCCTAGTAGACATTAGGGCCTATTATTTTATTTTACACCACACCTGGAGCTAGGTTATGAGTTCTATATGATGTTTAAATTAAAGCAAGCAATTTTTTATCTGAGTAGGCATACCTAGATCATTTATTGGTATCAAGATTTTTGGCATGAATATTATTAAATAAATGTAGGCCCATGAATAAACTCAATAAACAAATGGGATACAATTATGTATGTACAATGTACATACTACTGCATTTGAAGGTAGGGCTTATCTTCTTTAGTCTTTAGCCTACAAAGATGAACGTTGTAGGGCTATGCGTAATAAATAAATAAATAAATTGAGTGACAATCACTGCGTTTATCACACAAGTTAAGATGGTTTGTTACGTATAAGAGTTTGTTCAAACTAGTGGTGCTGATGGACACTGTAAATGCATGTCTTACCTTAATATAGTTGCATTAGTCTCCTAAGATTCTACAAAATAGTACCCCAATAGTCGCCTCCAGTCCACAAAAAATTGCAAATAGTCAGAACCTGTCTTGTCATGCCAACCTACAGAGGGATGATCAAGTGCAAAACCATGATCCTCTCCGTGCTCCGTGAGGTCGTAATGTCACAATTGAAAAAGTATATTTTTAAGTCTAAAATCCTCATGTGAATTCTCCAAAAATAAAAACAAAATCCAAAATGACAAAATGTTGAAATATTGGCACTTTCATATAGGTAAAATATTGTTTAGTACAACTACACGCTGCTAATAGTAAAAAAATAAAAATAGTCGCATTTTTACTAGTCGCCAAAAAGTCAACTTGCTAAAAAAGTCGCAAAATAGTAACATAGTTCCCTCAGTAAGTCCTGCGAAAGTGAACTAGTGCTAGAAGGAGAACCTTAATCCCAATTAACTTTTCGTAGTAAACAGACTAGTACGAATAAGCCACCATGTTTTCACTGCGTTCTGAATAGGCAGAGGAAAGCAAAGCACTCTCACCTCCACGGACCACAGTACACTAGAAACTTAGCAAAAATGAAATCAAACTCATTTAAATAAAGACTTTAAATGGAATTAGCAAAATTTTAAATAATTTTGTTTGTGCAGTAACTGTGTTTCTTTGCTTGGATTTTTACAAAAATATTAAATAGTCCTTTTTATTGGTAGGAGTTAGGCAACGTACAGTTCAAACTGCTTACAAAATAAATAAAAATATATACTAAATAAATAAATAAACCAGAAGGTTAAAAGAGTCGTGCAAGGATTACGACAAATTAAATGCAAATGTATGGTCATTGATGAGTCACCCAAACACTGGCATCGAGGTTGGCATCAATTGGGCTTTGCACGCAAATGTTTTCGCAGGTCGCGCCACCATAGTACCGGCCCTAACTGCTATGAATCATCAACATAGTAGGCCGTGGACCTAAATGACTCACTCTGCGTTGTTCTTATGGCACGGCAGCGTGGATCATCTAGACTGGGCTTGTACTACGGTGGCGCTTCAGAGTGTCAGAAAGTGGCAGTGCAAAGCCCAATTGTGAGGGAAATTTTAAATGACTAGGAAAACGCTTAAGTCCCGCCGCATTGTTGGATGAGCGTAATTGGTGCATTGAGCTGCCATGTGTTATGCGGATTTTCAGTTGTTCTGTGAAAAAATCATAACTTAGTTGAAGATTTTTTAAAATTATATTAAATTAAATAAAAAATTAACTTAAATTTTAATTTTTTTTAATTAATCGTAATTTTAAAAAGAGGAAAAAGTCGTAATTTTGAAATTTTCATGAGAAATAGTTATAATCCTGTCAAATAAGAATTTTTGGAGGAAATAATTGCGATGTCGCTGAATTTTTGCAGGGACTTTCCTTATATAATACTAATCAACATACTAAAACTCCCCTACAATCGGACTGGAGCTTCGGCCGCCATATTGGAAAATGGCGGCCAAAACGTGTTTGTTATCAAATAACTCCAAATTGGTAGGAGATAGACAAAATGTCTCGATGGCAAAAATATTCCCCATTCCATTCCCTACAAAAAAGAAGTCTTCTATAGTTTTGGTAGGGGCAAAGGTTACGTCACAAAATCGAGGTTTATATGTTGCTTATTGAAGTACCAGCTAATTTCCTAATTTTCACGCCCAGCATAAAACAATGCCCGGTAAATCCATAAGAAATCGATTTAAATACAAAAGAACTTTTGTACGGGGTTTATGAAAGTTTCCATTAGTATTTTAAAAAATCAGGTCTGCGAAATCGGATTTTGCATTTACCCGGAATTTGTTTTTTTTTCATTGTTGGCATTTCCTCAAAAATGCCATATTTGACTGTCCATTATTAAGCACTAAATAGCATTGGAGGAAAAATTCTTTCTAATCACATTGAAATAACTTCAATAATTATCCTATTACAACCAAAGTTTAAATCCAATATGGCTGCTAATTCATTATATCCACAATATGAATACTGTTTTCGTGCTGTTTTTACACTCTTTTTGTTACAACATTCACTTTGATGTTGTGGATATAAGGAATTAGCAGCCATATTGGATTTAAACTTTGGTTGTAATCGGATCATTATTTAAGTCATTTCAATGTGCGTAGAAAGAATTTTTCTTCCAATGCTATTTAGTGCTTAATAATGGACAGTCAAATATGGCATTTTTGAGGAAATGCCAACAATGGAAAAACCCAAATTCCGGGTAAATGCAAAATCCGATTTTGCAGACCTGATTTTTTAAAATACTAATGGAAGCTTTCATGAACCCCGTACAAAAGTTCTTTTGTATTTAAATCGATTTCTTACGGATTTACCGGGCATTGTTTGATGCTGGGCGTGAAAATTAGGTAATTACCTGGTACTCCAACAAGCAACATATAAACCTCTATTTTGTGACGTAACCTTTGCCCTTACCAAAACTATAGATGATTCCTTTTAGTAGAGAATGGAATGGGGAATAATTTTGCAATTGAGACATTTTGTCTATCTTCAACCAATTTGGAGTTATACGATACCAAACACGTTTTGGCCGACATTTTCCAATATGGCGGCCGAAGCTCCAGTCCGATTGTAAGGGAGTTTTAGTATGTTGATTAGTATTATATAAGGAAGGTCTCTGCAAAAATTCAGCGACATCGCAATTTTTTCCTCTAAACGTCAATATAAGATCTTATTTGACAGGATTATATTCGATTGCGCACAAATTTTACACGAATGTATATATTCATAAAATAAAGGTTCTGTGAAAAAATCATTCCAATAGGATAAAGCATGTAGGTTATAAGTCAAAGAATTGTTTTAAAAAAGAAAAAAAAGGTAAAATTTCGATTTTCATAAGAAATAATAATTCGATTGCGCTCAAATTTTACACGAATACCTAGATTCATAAAATTAAGGTTATGTGAAAAAATCATTAAAATCGGATAAAGCATGTAGGTGTTATAAGCTGAAGAATTTTTTTAAAATTCGAAAAAAATCGTAAAGTTGCAATTCTAATGAGAAATAATTTTCCGATTGCGCTCAAAAACGTGGCAGTTCTAAGTTCAGAAATTTCGAAGGCCTCCATAAAATTTCATTGTAATTGGAGTATCGGTTTAGCCGGAATCGTGTTAACAAACACACAAAAATACATACAGAAAAAAAAAGAAAAAAAGATAAACATTCCGGATTTTTTTCTCCAGTGTAGTGAAATGAAATCTTCGCTTGCTCATCCAATTAGGCTATTATCATTACCAACTAGAGAACAAAAGTCAACCTTTCAAACTGATTTATTGGATATTATTTCCTTTTGATTTACTTTTACTGCGTGGTGGTAGCAACTTTTTATAAGGCCTTAGAATAATAGTTTTTGTTCATGAAATAAGATAGGTAGGCCAAACGTAGGCAAAACAGTTACTTTTGGGTTCGAGTTAATTTTTAATGTTTGCATGCATTCGTTTCTATTTCCGCTTCCGTTGTTGGTAGCCTTATCTAAACTAAGGATGACAACGATAAGAAAAATCGCTGGCCGGTTTAAAACCAGTTTTAATTTTTTTAATGGTTGTGTGTGGGTTAGGGGTGGCGAGGATGCTCGTTGCCTCTACTATATCGGCATATTTACGATTGAGAATGCAGGTGACCTTGGTTGGTTGGAGATGGGCGAGAGGTAAAAGCCAATTTAATTGAGTTGTTATAAGTACTGTAGTTTGTTTTTTAAGAGTCTTCACGAGACAGACATGTACACGGCATACTACAGGATGGGATACAGGGCTACAATATGGGACTCTTCTAACTTCTAAGGATAAACATACGTATAAAAGCATTAGACAAAGTTCAGCGATTAGCAGCAAGGAGAGTAACTGGAAAAGTAAAGAGGTGGAGATGGATAACTGATTCTCCGGGAAGGAGGATAAGAACTTATGACAGTGTTACTAAAATGATAGAAGATTTAGGATGGGATTCTCTGAAGATGCGAAGAAGGAGAAACAGACAGTGTTACTTGTTTCGTGCTACGAAAGGAATGAAGGGATGGAATGAGATTAGTGGAAAAATTGGAAAAGGATTTTACAAAGGGAAGAAAGACCATAACTGGAAGTTAGAATGCAATGGGAAAAAAAAGGATGTTGGGAGGTGGTCATTTCTCAACAGTACAATAATTGTGGAATGGAATAAATTGCCAGCTGCAGCTGTTGAGGAATCCAAAGTGAAAAGTTTCAGAAAATGTTTGGAGGAAGTAGATAAAGAATAATATTTATGATGTCAACGTTTTGTTATTTTTGATAATTGTAATTAATTGTGAATTAAAAAAATTGTTAAAATAAGATAAAAATTAGGGATGGGATAGTGTACACGTGTAAACGTGTACACGTTTTAATGCGATAACACGTTTACTGTCTCTACGAAAATAATAAACGTGTGTGCGTGTCCCCTATGCTGTGTGCGGCCAGCCACCGGCCGGCCCTCGCCTTACGAGAGAGGAGCGCAGACTGACGCGGCGCAGGTGCACTGCGCAGAAGGTGTATAGTGAGACAAGGAGTTGAGTGGAGCGGGAAAGCTCTATCTCTACAGCTCTCCGTGTAGGTCGGACTGACGCTTCGCGTCTTGCATCATCACACGGAACTCGGGACCTGCGCAGAGACGTACTTACCGGACTCGATCGCTACCAGCTGACGCGTGAATAGGCGCTACACCAATAAAATTGATCGCGTACTGTAAATCCATTTTTTTTTTAGCAAGTGGCAAACATAACAATGTGTACGTGTACACGTGTACTTGCGCTGACAGCCAAGAGTGTGCACGTTTAGGAAAGTACACGCAATTTTGCCCATCCCTAATAAAAATGTTAAGGATGTTTGGAAGAGGTAGATATAGAATAACATTTATGATGTAAACGTTTTGATATTGTAATTAATTGTTAATTTAAAAAAAAAAGTTTTAAGTTAAGATAAAAATGTTAGGTAAGTAGCCTACTTGCCACCATGTATAATACATATTTGCAACAATAAATAAAAATAAAAATAAATTTTTTAACCCTCATAGCTGAAGGAGTAAGGCTATGAACCGGTACCCGGGTAGTTGCGTACTCGCCCATTGATAATAAACCAGGTAATGAAAAAGGTCGTCAGGTACTTGTTTGACTGTTTTTTGACTTAAATTCCGGTCAATTGACGACTAGAATTTTACCCGCCTCCTGACGTCACGAGGCAACATGGCGGAATGAGTTTGGATAAATCCTCATTTCGCAAGTTGACGTCTGTTGAACGGTGCATCACTTATAACGCTCGTAACTTTTATTCTATTCATTATTTGGACAAAACTTAAGAGGAATAATATTTAGCAAACATATCATTCCTTCTAATAGCAATTATTTCAAATTTTTAGACGCAGCCATTAACTTGTTATATTGATGTACGCATTATACATGAAACAAATATCAAATAAGTTACTCAACTTCAATTATTGACAAAAAACTACTAATCGGATTTTGACAAGACCTCTTTCAAAAAATGCATCCGACTGTTTAGACAAGAAATAAATTAGCTTTCTAGATAGAAAGTGCACTGAACGAAAATGTACAGCACATGTTAATATGCAGGGCATTTGTGTTTTCATCTAAAATACGCACTTTTGACGTGTGGATGAGCCATGAAAAACTGCACGCTGCTTTAAATTTTTGTCCAGTGCACTTTCTGTCTAGAAAGTTAATTTAGTTCTTGTCTAAGCAGTAAGATGTATTTTTTGAAAGAGGTCTTGTCAAAATCCTATTACCTAGTAGTTTTTTGTCAATTGAAGTTGAGAAAGCTTGATAGTCGTTTTGATTATTTTTTCATGTATGATGCGTACATTGTAATAAGAAGCTAACAGCTGAGTAAAAAAATCAAAATAATTGCTATTAGATGGAATGATGTTTGCTAAATATGATTCCTCTTGAGTTTTGTCCAAATAATGAATAGAATAAGAGTTAGAGCGTGATAAGTGATGCGCCGTTCAATAGACGTAAAATTGGGAAATGAGAATCTATCCCAACACTCGTCACGTGACCTATTGATCGTTTTAAGCTCCGCCTATCACCAGTCGTCAATTACGGACGTCAGTCTTTCACTTGTAAGCGTGCAGCGGCATCAGTAGGTAGTGTTTAAAAATTTCATGAAGTTATATATCTTGAAATAATTTGTGAAATAATTCATGAAATATTTCAATGATCAAAAAGTTGTAATTTGTACTTGAGTGGCCATAGTTAATCAAACAATGACATGTAAACAGAGGCTAATTTAAGGTTGGCCTACTTTTACAGTAATGTCTAGGAGTCAAAATTGTACCTAGTATCTCAACTAAAAAAACACATAATGTCATTAAAGAATTGCTTATTGCAAATTCAACCATTTGTGTCCGAAATTGAGAAGACTTGAAATCCTGGAGCATACCGATCGGAAGCATGTAATGTTAATTTCAAGTGCATACATTATAAATATTTAAATAAAAACTTAGTTTGAAATTTTTTGAAATATTTCAATCAACCAAAATTACTTGAAATATTTCAAATGAATTATTATTTCAATTGAAATATTTCAAACTTCGATCACTAGGCCCTGCCAGTAGGTGATTCGTCGTTAATTAGCACTGAGTTTTGTTTGTGTTGAGCTCAAGTGAATGACGTCACTGACACTGACGAGAGCCAAACATTTGGCGCAGTACGGGGAAGATCCTTGCTGCGTGCACATCACCATTTATTGTAATCAGCCGATAAGTGACTGGCTGAGATATTTATGCATTCTGGCCACATCAGTTCCTTTGAAAAGTACATTTTCAACAGTTGTACACATAGTTCATTGGAAACGAGCATCTCTGGCGCCCGAGACCATCGACATGCTTGCGTTCATGAACAGAAATGGGAACATGTGAGGTGAAAAGTCACTAACATTTTGAAAAGTTTTTTTAAACTTGCTTCAGGCCTATTTGAAAATTAAAATTTTGTAATAAAAAAAAACAATTAAAATGCTGACAGGTACTCGGAGAGGTATTTTCATTAATTTGCACAGCCCTCTGAACCAGTAGGCTACCTATCATAGAAATGAGGATTCCCTCAAAAGTAGGCCCCTATGCCTGGTATTAGTTATTTACAAAAAGGAAACTACTACATCTTATTTCTGGTATTTTGAAGCCAACTTTGTGAATCTTCAGCAAACTAACCTTTTCGAGACTTGAGCGGACCATTTCAGTGATAGGACTCTTTTTCTGTCTCTGTCGTTCTATTTCCATTTGCATGTGTGCCATCTCTTTGGCCTGTGCGAGTGCCATACGTGCCTCGGCTTGAAGCCGGGCCTGTCTTGCAAAGAAGTCTGCCTCTGTCATCGGCTGCAGTGGCTCAGGCTCCCTTCGAAGGGGCAGTGTCAGCATAGAAGTGGACGGGCGGGTTTTTAGGGGAGCTGGTGATGAGCCCGGAGACTGAAATGGAACAAAATAAATATGTAGGTCCTCCGTTGTACCAGGTAGGTACTAGCACTCAATACCTTTCAGTAAGTAGGATAGGTCCATTTATCATTTGAAAGATGATGAATTCTGTAGGGATAGGTAGCAAAGGTAGGTCATAGTCATGGATGAGTGGATGAGATGAGACAGTCGTGGATGAGCTTTTTTGGTTGACTGTCCAATGATTACTAAGTTTTATGCATGGGATGGGATTTCATTATTGTTTCAAGTTCCATTGCAAAATTATTTTTTATCTGATAATTTTTACAAAGTTTTATTAATTGCTATGGACCCTATGGTAATACCAACTAGGAAAATGCCAAAATCGTTGTAAGACGAGTGAGTGAGCCATGTGTTGGTACCCGGTAACATTCCCTTTCTTCCCCCTACCTAAGGCCTCTATTGGCTAGAGTGGCACATTATGATGTCTGTTTCAAAAATAACTTTTCAAATTTGTCTTTGAAAGTTCCGAAAACAAATATTTCTTTCTTTGGTTTATTTGGATTAAGTCAACTGTTAGGTCTTAACGTACCACTCTAGCCTAGGGAATATGGGGACGAGAGGCTCATGCTGGTCAGAATCAACCATGGCACGGGTAAGAAGAGGAAAGGGGGGTTTCTCTTGTTGTGGTTGTCATCATCTTAGTGATTGTTTGTTGTGTCACTTTCATCGTCGTCGGGGAGGTCATCAAGGGAAAGGAAAGGACGACAATTACCAGAGCTCGCGTCTAGTTTCTGGCTGGCTTACTAGCTAATGTTTGCGAGGTGGACTTTTTCTCTTGAATCGCCTTGTACGATTAGCAGAGCCATGCTCTGGGCCAATTCTACCCCGGGCCCAGACAGGGGTTATAAATAGGCCTAGTAAATTAAAATGTTAAAAGTTACTGACTGTGAAAAGAGTAACGCATTAGGCACCTTTAAAAATATAGTTACTAGGGGTGTCAACGATTACGATTAAATCGATTATTAATCGAAAACGATTAATCGATTTTTTACAAAAAAAATCGATTTTAAATTTTTGCACTTTTTTAAATTTAGTTTTCAAGATTTGCCGCCTATTACCCGCGAGAAACGTTCCCGTACGTTACGTTTTCCCGCCAAATACCCCGTGATAACCGCCGATTTAATGTCTTGCTCGCCCGTGAGATACGTTTCCATCAATTTCTAGCACGTGAGATTGTTCCCGATCCACATTTGATTGAAGCGACGTCGCAAAATACATCGTTCGTACCAGCCTTGCCTTGTCATCATGTGCGCATGCGCTGGCCGTGCAAGGTCGGAAGGAGTGGGCGGAGTTAAAGTTGCATTCTGTTCGAGCGTTCCAACTTCCACGCGGCGTAGTTGGCGCGGCAGCTAATAAACACAGTAAACACACTCAACGCGCCTGAAAAGCCGAGCAGTAATTGCACCTTTACGTAACATGGCGTCTTGAGTGTGACTAAAGTGATTGCTCTGGTGTTGTGTTTCGGCCTAGGCCAAGAGTTTTCGACAACATGGCATCAAACAATTGAATTTGATCACCGCATTGATGCCAATTTCATCTCGTATGCTTTATCTACCCCTCCACTTCCTCTTGATTATGCTCCCGAGTCCCGACTGTCTTCTTCGAGATTGTTGTGCATAGATCAAGGGGAAGCGTTATCTGTACCGGGCGCGACGTATGCGTACTTTTCACAGCTTATTCTATGGTGTTTAACGTTTTTAACGGAAAGGATTTCGGATGCGCTCTTAATATCGATTTTATCCTAGAACTAGCGTGGCGTACTACAACTAGGCGGAAAGTTCGACTAACCTAACGAAAGTACACAGAGAACTTTGCGTACGTCGCGACCGGTACAAATAGCGCTTTCCGTGCTCAAGTCCCCGCCACGGCGCCGATGCGAACTCGTGCCTTGCGCGGGCGATTCAAACTAACCGAAACCAGACCGAAGTTTGAAAGAAACTTGCTACTATACCGACATTGTACAAAACGATTAAAATCGATTAATAATCGATTATGGAGGTGAAAGTGAATTCGATTATCGATTATAATAATTTAATCGTTTGACATCCCTAGTTACTACTAAACACTGAACATTCACATTTATGATTTCCTGTTGCTTAACGTTTCATAACAATACATTAAGGCTATTCGAGATGATGAGTGGCGATAGATGAGGGTGAAGGATGATTTAAAAAAATACATGCCTTATGCGGGATTCGAACCCACGTCCTCGTAGAGCCATACGCTTTGTACCAGCGCCATTTAGTTGACAACGGTAATCTTTGGTGAACCTAGGTTATGTTGTAACTTTGTTCCCATGTGTTGTGGTTGAAACTGCTAGCTTATGATGGAAGGCCTAATCAAAGCTAAATTAAAAAGCATGGGAAAAACTCTCGTTTAACTCTATGGTAAGTAGGCTACTTAGGCCTTAATTAAACGCCAGCAATAAAAACCAAAATAAGTGGCTCAATCTCGGTAACCTTACCTTGGCTGGTACCATGATGCTGCAAGGAACAATGGATTTGTCCATAAATGGTTTTATAGGCGACGATAGTGGCTCAGTATCGGAATTAGGAGACTCTGTGTCGGAAACAGTTTCGTTCATGAAACATATTTGCAGGTTCATCCCTGCAAGATACAAAGAAATAGTTTAAGTTTAAGATGGTGTAGGCAGAGGCATACACATTTCAATCTTCCTTGCACTAGCCCTGCTAGAATATCTAGCCCTAGCCTACAGACTTTAGGGAACAAGACAACAAATTTCCAAATTTTAAATATATGTATCCTGTCCTTCATAACCTTGACAAATTAGGCTTAGGGTAGGTAGGTACTAGGTAGGCCTACACGTTTTCTCGGCATAACTTTTGCATCTAGAAGAACACCAATTTAAACATGAAAGTGGCTAGGCCTACCCCACTGAGCTCTATATACTTACGTGGAGGGCGCATGCTATACTGTAACCATCACAACAACCTCTCTGTGAAAGCCCCCTCCTGCGAGACACCTGGTCTCTTTGGGGGATAATACTAAAACTTGTAATATGTATTTAAATTTCTTAAATAAAAAAACATGAACTAAACTGAACTGAAGCCAGTCTTGGGCACGTTCCCCCCAAAAAGGAACTTTGAAACGTTAAGTTACTTCAGCCTAAAAAGGAACTGAGACGTTCCTCGTTCCTCAAAAATGAACTTAGTTCCTTTCACGTTCCTTATCCCATCATCACTGATTTAAATAATAATAATAAATGTGATTGGAGTTAATTTATCATTAATCTTATTTATTAAAATGAGTCCTAGGCCATCTGACGAGGGTGGCGCCATTTTCGAAAACACAAGATGTCGCAATATATTTTTCATACTGCAGTTTACGATATCAGGTACTGGAATTCGACGGGATTACGACTGTGAAAGGAATTTTTTTAAGGAACGTTAAATTCGTTCCAAGTTCCCACGAAATAGTAACTTTGACATTACAAGTTCCTGATCTAAAAAAAGGAACGCATTACTAGAAACGCGTTCCTCCCCAAGACTGCTTGAAGCCAACATGGGCCTATAGCAATGGGCGAAAACGCCGAAAAGGCCTAATCCAATGGGCAGATTGGGCGGCCATTGTATAAGTCCCTCGATTATATTGCGATTGCACCGCCATCTAGATGTAAATCTTAACGTCAAGATGGAGGTTTGTGGCTAGCCTTTTTGAGGTTATGTTGACTAGTAGACCTACATTACAGTTGTCTATTATGAGGGTCACTCAGGATGCCTAGGAATAGTTTTTACTGCAGTTTTACACTAAATAAACTGATAAACACAGGCCAGTGACACAGGTGAACAAATCTATTATGTTTAGTTCTTTTGAATCTGCCTCTGATTAGGGACTTTGGGGATGGCGGACGGCCAACTTCCGCCGACTTCACTTCTCAACGTTTGCCAGGTATGCATGCGCCCTCCACGTAAGTATATAGAGTCAGTGGCCTACCCTTATTTAGTGAAATGCTTTCCGAAACAAAAAAAGTTTTTGGGTACGGTATGCTATTTTTTTTTTAAATTTCCAAGCTTTTTTTTGACAAAAGTGGCCTAGTTTCAGGTGCGCTCTTTAAACAATTTCCTAGAGCTGGCAATGTACGGTTGGTAATTGCAAGTGAGACTCGAGCATGGTGGGTGGCATGCAATTAAATACTGTAGGGAATAATAGCTTTCACTATTAATATGATCTAGTACTAAAATAACTTATGGGTGAACTTATGGGTGAAAACAAATGACTATGATTTTGATTTACAAGTTCCATCACAACTCACTGCCATGCCACCAGCACTGCAATATTATGACCAATGACCATCTATAGTCTAAGTTCATTATTCCCAATAAAATATCATTTTTTGTCACATAGGTAGGCCATCCTACTAAACCCTTGCATTCTATTTTAAGTCAAACCCAATGTGTTCAGAAGAGCATGAGGTGTTACTGTTATACTGTATGTCTACAGTCTACACGGTTTTAGCTACACCTAGTGACTAAAGCTGTATTTAGACGGTTCAATGTTTCATTCAAGCCATTGAATTCAAGGGTTTGATTCATGATTTTTCATTCAATGGTATCGTTTAGACAGACAGTCAAATGAATTTTTCCCAGGCCTTGATCAAAGGGTTTTTGATTCAACCCATTTAGTTTAGAGCATGTCCTATTTTCGTCAAAGGTTTGATGAAACCGGCCAATCAGGAGTCACTTCGTAATGTCATTGGCCCAATCATGGTCAGTAGGCCTACTACAAAAAGAAGATAAGGTTGGGCGTTGTTTACATTTCACAGCTATTTTTAGGTTAGGTTAAGTTTGGCTGTTGTGTTTTCCACTTTTCCAAAGCAAAGCTCATCACAGAAGACAGAAGTATACAGGATAATGACTGTTTTTTCAAACTCACTTCTCCAACAGAGTAAAGTAAAGAAATTCAAGACTTATTTGTGTTGTTGATTGACACATGGATTGACATTGGTGCTTCAAATGTTTCTTTAGGTAGGCTCTACAACCTTCTAGATATTTATCACAGGTGGCTAGGACATGTACACACCTTTCAATTAGTGATGACATCGGGTCCAAAAAGTTCAAACCAGTTTTTAAAGGTAAATTTTTGTACAATGTATCAGTCTCAGATGGGTGTTTTTTGGAAGCGACTGAACGGCCGGGAGTGAGCCGACTGCGCTTTGTTACATACGACTGCCGACAGTCAAGTGTCATGTAGCAGCCTTGCGCATCAAGGCCGTTCGAGCGCTTGATAATCAACGAGGAAGGATAGATAGCTGGCTACATCATCACGGGCTACGTGGAAATAGACCACACAAGAAACGGTGCGTAGAATTACCATTTTTGAGGGAAAACGTGTCCGTGAAGTTCACTGTTGTATAGTAGAACTTAAAAAATGGAACCGGTTTGAAAAGTCGAAACCAGGTTGCTATAGAACTAGTTTCCGGGTACCAATATCCAATGTCATCACTACTTTCAATACATTGAGTGTAAATAGCTGTTCAATGTTTCCTTAAATGGGTTTTGAATCAATCCCGTGAAATCAATGGCTTGAATGAAACATTGAACCATCTAAATACAGCTTTACAATTAAAAATTGAATTACCACTCTGTAGTCTCGCCTGTAAGCTGGGTTTCCTGCCTGGCCTATCTCCTCCGTAATACTCGTCTGCATCAGACCCCATCGCCAAGCGCCTTCGAATTTCTTCTCGATCATTGCGGCGCTGCAACAGTAAGTAAACTCAAATTAATATAGGGTAGGCCTACATGCCTGAAAATCCTAGTTAGGAAGCTGATAGTGATACCTAACGCATGATGTAAAAATCTCAGCTAGGTCTACCCTATATATACATAAATTATACAGATTACAGCTGGTAGTAAGGCAGGGCTAGTCCTAAGATTAACTTAACCATAGACGACTCTTCATATATCCTTACAGATTGTGTAGATCTAGGTCTGGTTTTACTGCTAGGACTAGTATCTTCATTGACTGTGATGACTCGAATAAACCTATCCACTATGTCTTCTTCCTCATCAGAGCCTTCAGTCTTGGGTGGAAGAGTTACCCATTTCATTTTATTGTCAACGAGAACAGGCCATTTCAACTGAGTGTCTTTTTGGCCATTCTGAGTGTAACTTTGGTAAACAGAAGGTTCACTTCCATGTCCATCTTCATCATGGTCATATTGTGGCAATGACAAATAATTGGATAGGCCCAGCGATGAGTTTTTCAATGATGTTACTAAGTTGCCAGAGAACCGTGACGTTTCGGCTTTTAGGTTAACAACCCTCTCAGAGATTGTTGACGAATGCGATTTTAGGGATTCTGTGACTTTGGACGATTGTGTTTTAATGTTTTTCATCAAACCTTCTAACATGTTAAAGGATTTGTAAACAGAAGCCTGAACAAGGAAGTAAGCAACCCCCCATAAATCACAAAATTCGTAGAAGGCTTCGTAGGCTAGGCCTAGATCACTGGCCACTACAAGCTCGTAAAAATCGAGATATATCTAGGCCCTAGTTGTTCTCCTTGGCAGGCCTAGGGCCTATTTTCAATACACAATACTTATAAACACAACTGTATTTGAAATAGTAACTTAAGTTACAATTTAGAAGGATTCAAAACAATAAGTCACAATGTAAACAACTTCTCTGCGTCAAGTGTGCAGCAGGTGGGTGGGAGGCTCAGAAAACGAAAGTGGATCACTCTACTGTGTAAATATGGAAGCTTTTTCACAGCCTTATAAAATCTAAAACTTTCATTTCTAAGCGCTACTTTTAAATTTAATATATTAAAATATTTTCTTATGCAAAAGGTTACAGTGTAATCTTTGTCTACTTGTGCAGTTGTGCATCAGGAAAAACTGACACAAAAGAGGACAATAAAATTATAAACGAAAAATTAAATAATGATTCAAAGTAGTTTAATTTTACCATTCTCTTTCAGAATTACATCATTGAGTTTAGATTATTACCTTTGATGATATTACCGTTGAGTGACTAATTGGATGAGCGCAGCGAGCGAAGCGAAAATTCTATTTCACTACACTGGAGAAAAAAATCCGATATGTTTTTCTTTTTTTTCTCTCTTTTTTTCTGTTTGTATTTTTGTGTGTCTGTTAACACGATTCCGGCTAAACCGATACTCTAATTTTCTGGAGACCTTCGAAATCTCTGAACTAAGAACTGCCACGTTTTTTAGCGTAATCGAAAAACTATTTCTCATGAAAATCGCAATTTTACGATTTTTTTCGATTTAAAAAAAATCCTTCGACTTATAACACCTACATGCTTTATCCGATTGTTATGATTTTTTCACAGAAACTTAATTATTGAATTAATATTTCCGTGTAAAATTTGTGCGCAATCGAATAATTATTTCTTATGAAAATTTCAATATTACGATTTTTTCCTTTTTTAAAATTACGATTAATTAAAAAAATTAAATGTAGTTAATTTTTTATTTAATTTAATTTAAAAAAATCTTCAACTTAGTTATGATTTTTTCACAGAACAACAGAAAATCCGCATAACACATGGCAGCTCAATGCACCAATTACGCTCATCCAGCAACGCGGCGGGACTTAAGCGTTTTCCTAGTATATAAACTTTGCACAATGCGTACGTTCAGAAATGTTTAAAATTACTTTTTGTTTGTTTTACTATTTTCTTTGCGCCTGCCTTCTTAATATACTATATATTGCTATATATATATACATATATATCCCGGATTCGTTCGAATTCGATCCCAAGGTGTCGTCCATCAACCCGTATGAAGATTTGTAGCAGTATGCATTAAAAGTAGTATCGGTAAGTAATTATGAAAGAGAAAATATCGTCGGGTAAACTAAAAATATGTAAAAAAATAAATTAAATTAAAAAATTAAAAAAATGTATATAATGATAAATAAATACTTTACAATGAACTGAATACAAAAATTAATAACAAACAGTACGACATAAGTTATTATGCACTGTCAAACTGTCAAAGTAACAACCCACCACCATACACAAACTCGCACGTTCGTAATAATTGCTTAATTCTAATTTATTTATACATTCGGTATGTCATAAGTCACTCATAACACATTGTGCCTATACTATTATATGCATAAATACTTTGTTTGTTTGTTTACCCGCCGATATCCTCTCCTAATTACCGCGAAAAATTGTGTATCTACTTGAAAGTTGAAAGTAATTGGCATATTACTAGGAAGCTTCGCAAACGCTTTTTTAGTAGCGTTGATGGATGAGCTTTCTTTGTAAGTTTTTAGTTTGCATGGGACCACTTTTCCTTTGCAAGTGCTTTTTGAATGAATTGTAGGTGATTGTTGTCAAGTTTCTGTTGTTACTTGAAAATTGTTATTATAAACCTAAAAAACTCATATTAAAACCTTTATTCTATGGATTCTGGCTAACTCTTTGACTTTTTTTTTTAAAAGCAATACGTCACCATTACCTAAATGTCCATGTAAAATGTGAACGTTGTAGCCCCACACGTTTGATCAGAATCGGCCCAAATGTCACGAAAATATCGCACTAAAAATCGAAAAAATCGTAAAAGTACGATATTCACGAGAAATATTTATTCGATTTTGTACCCAAAAACGTGGCAGGTTTAAGTTCAGAGATTTTGAAGGTCCCCTCCAATTTTCATCAAGATCACACATGCCGTTTGCCCGGTAGAGAGCAAACAAACAGACAAACAGACAAAAATACAAAAAAAAAAACACCCGAGCTAAATTTTTGGGGGGTCAGTGAAATTGAAGTCTTCGCTTCGCTCATCCAATTATCCCTGGCAAAATCATACATATTATTCCTCCAAGCCATTGGTTGATCTCAATATAGCCAAATTGAAGTAAAAAGAAAGAGTAGTGATACATTTTTGGTACATCATGACACACCATTGAAATAGGAACATACTTCTTTTCCTACCATAAACTGAGGATGGTGAGGAGTAGATATGTAATTTTCGCAGGAAATTAGATTTGGGCATAAAATATTTACAGGATGCACACGCAGATGTATACACTAGGAAAACGCTGAAGTTCCGTCGCGTTGATGGATGAGCTTTTTTGTAATTTTTTAGTTTGCGTGGGATCTATTTACTTACCAAGTGCCTTTTGAACGCATTGTTGGTGATTGTTGTCAAGTTTCTATTGTTACTTGTATAAATTGTCATTATAAACATAAAAAACTCATATTAAAACCTTTATTCTATGGATTCTGGCTAACTTTTTCAACTTTTTCTTTCAAAAAGCAATACATCACCATTACTTTAATGTCCATGTGAAGTATGAACGTTGTAGCCCCACCCGTTTGGTCAGAATCGGCCCAAATGTCACGAAAATATCGTACTAAAAATCGAAAAAAATCGTAAAAGTACGATATTCATGAGAAATATTTCTTCGATTGTACCCAAAAACGTAGCAAGTCTAAGTTCAGAGATTTCGAAGGTCCCCTCCAATTTTCATCCACATCGCATATGCCGTTTGCCCGGTAGAGAGCGAACACAGACAAAAAAACAAAAACAAAAAAAAAACACCCGAGCTAAATTTTTTGGGGGTCGGTGAAATTGAAGTCTTCGCTTCGCTCATCCAAAAATACTATATCATGCTATAATACTGACAAATTACTTTGTTCTTACTCCCTCCATTGAATGTATAAGCCTTTGAATATGGAGTGGGTTATATCAAGGCCGTCTAGATATATCGCTTCGCTCTCCAGGCCTGCATCTGGCTGCCGATCCTCGCTGTGACGTCACGAGCGTAGGCCGACTCTCAGCTCTACGCGCTATGCTGTAGCATTGCGCGCTAAACAACATCTCCCAATTTCATTTGTTTCCATGGATTTCTGGCCATCTGATGCATGCTACTTTCAAATACCTACTTTACAACATAGTACTGTGCTGTGTGCACATACTTGAAAAAGTTTGCACTTCCTGTAAGGTAAGATAGTAATCAAAATTCCTTTGAGAATCCTAGTCCAGCGTTGCTTGCATTGTATATCAGGTCCATTGAGTACATATTTTAATTTCCAATTTCCAAGTAATAATTATTTCCTTCTGAACACACATGAGTTATTATGGTAGGTATATTTCGTCTTCAATACAGATTCAATTAGTTCACGTCTCGACATAGTTGTGTCAACATCTTCTCCAAGCCGAATTTTGTACGCGTTTGTGCGGGCAGAAGAGTTAAAAGTCCGCGTGAACTCAAGTGCATTTTGTATAATGTATTACATCGGTGTATTCCTAGAGAGTGATAATAACATTTTCGTGTGCAAATAGTGTAATACCCTAACCATGGACCATAATAATGTGACTGTGACAAAACCAACTGACGGCATTTTATTCGCAGGCGTCGTAATACCATACACGTACATTCTAATGGCTTATTAAATTTTGAATATAATCTGCACTGTACAAATAACTAAAAAGTGTGGGAGCAGTGCCTGAATATGACTGATGATTATACTTTAATGTTATGACATTATTTGAATACAAGATAATCCAATTTATACAATTGGCAATTCAACAAAATGTTTTAAATATACGTATCATTCGAATATACGTACGTGAAAGATCGATGGTTAAAACGAAGAATAAAACGTCAATATAGTTTCTCTTTAGGTGCCGCTTTACACTGTCACACGATGTAAACGCGGAACAAAATAAGTTCCAACAGTACCATAAAACTATCCTTAACCTTGCGGCATGTATATGAGGGCACCATAAATGAATAATTGTAATACATCAGGCAAAAATTGTGTTCCGCGTCGTGTTATTCCTATACGCGCCATGCTACGACCACTCGCCAGTCGGCCTACGCTCGTGACGTCACTCAATGCAGTTGCTGGCCTGTACAATCACGAGGGCCTCGGTTATATACTCAAAATGCTTTTACCTACTCAATGGAAAATATAGTTTAAAAAAAAACTCTTGTAATCATTTTTTTTAAATGTAATAAATAACTGGTACCATGTTTCTCAGTTTCATTTTTCGGGAAACAGTAGGCCGTAGGTGTAATTGATTTTATGAAAATCAATCCAGAAATAATTACAAAATCCATCTCAACTGAATTTCGAGACCGGATCTTTATTTTGATTTGATTGGGAAGCCCTGGTTCGACATCCGCTGAGATGGGTTTTTAATTTCTGTATTGATTTCCATATGAAATTACTATATTGTTGACAATAGTATTTGTTTGACGAGAGAATCTCTCTGCTCTGCGAATACGAGAGCTTTGGTCTTTGTGTGGCTCGTTGGTCTTGTGGTTAGCGTATCTGCTTCCAATGCAGAAGGTCCAGGGTACGATTCCCGCCAAAGTCAGAAGTTTTTTAACTTCTGATTTGGACTTGAGTCCATCAGTTCTCGTCTTAGGAGTTTGTAAACGGTGACTTTGGAGCCGTCTTAGCAACGAAGCACATAATAAATTCAGAGTTGTTCTGAATCGGCCTTGTTGATTCTGGCGTTGATCTGCAGGTGTTCGCACTGTCCATACCACTGATTTCTATATTTCCTTTTATAAATATCGATCTTTGGTTGGTTATCGCTCACTCGTCGATTGCGTCGGGGCCTACAGGGTTGGCTTGGTCGCTTTGATTTACTGTCCCCCACTGAAAATCAGTTATATAACTGAGTGGGTGGACTCTAAATACAATTTATTTATTTATTTATTTAAATTATTAAGTCAAATCGACATTTAATTTAAATTATAATATTTCGGACTACGAAAGCCTTCAAAATCTAATTAATATGAAGTGCGGTTTTATCTTACACTGTTCAATACAATTAATATATATATATATATATATATATATATATATATACATGTATATATATATATATATATATATATACAGCTTTTCCGTAAACAAATTTAGTTTTGTGGAACTCATTCTTCCAAGCTGATAACTTGACAAGTTACTGTGATATGATAGTAAAAAAAGAAAGAAAAAATAATTGATTTTTACTATTTATTTGTGGTTCATTGTCTGTGTGTTTGTGTAGTGTTAATTTATCTTTAGTTCTTATTTATGTTTTTGCTATTCTCTTTGTTTGTTCATTATTGCTTTGATTATGATACAATCAATGTATTTTCAATGATATTTTTCTGCCTAGATTGTCTGGTTGCTGTCTACTGGTTGAGCTGGCAATTTGAGTTAAGTGTCCTGTATCATTGCTGTGATCAGTGTTTGACGAACAATTTCAAATAATTATATGTCTGATTATATATTAGTGTCAATATCAATACTAAATTGTTATCAAGATTTGAACACAAGAATTAAGATTCGCGTTTCGGTGGTTCCTTCCGCGAAAGTTTGATTACTCCCTGATTTGCTGTTCCTGATTTTTGGCAAACCTCATATTCGTTTGAGTGGGATCGTCTAATAAATCATTTTTTTTTCTTTTCTTTCTTCTTTTTTTCCTTCTTTCTTTTTTTTTTCATTTCTCTTTCTTTTTTCTTTTTTTTCTGCACCTTTTTTATATTTGATTCATTAATTAATTGCATTAATATCCTTTTTATTTGTTATCAAAATTGTTGTGTTTTAATGCATTTTTGTTGTAATGTTACTATTTCAAATATTTACTAAACTGTATAATTCATTGTTGTGTCTGCATCTATGTATTTAGATTTATTTAGTTGTCCTCCTTTGTAAATCAGTTTTTTAACTGTAGGGTATAGGATAGACTTTAAATAAAAAATAATAAATAAAATAAATAAATAAATAAAGTTATAAAAGATTATCCAGCCTTGAATTCAGAACCATGAGTGTTACTCTTCTCGTAATATTAAAGTGGTTTGTTCCTTGAGTGCTTGGAAATGTTTATCATAGCTAGGCGGATAAGGCTAACAATTAGGGGTTTTGTGGTAGAGGTCTGAATTTTGGACTGTATACTCAGAACAATATTCTAAGAAAATTGCCTCGAGGTGCCATGACAAAATTCGTCCGGTTAAGGGGTGGAAGGGGTTGAAAATAATGGCATTTTTAAAAAATTCGAAAATTCAAATATCAAACTAAATTTAATCCTAATATTACAAAATTAATAAATATTGTAGATAAAAGTCCAAAATTTAATAAAAAAAATACATATTACCATATATGTATATCTAAGCAGATTTTACACCCTTTGACTTTTATTAACAAATTTTCGCACTGTGCTGGGAGGATTGGCCTACCAGACGTGGGTTTTGTGATAGGGCCGTGAATTTTCCCTAAAATACTCAGAAGAATGTTCTCTAAAAAATGGCTCGAGGTGCCCTCAAAAAAGTTGCTTGCTTATAGGAGAAAAATGGGGTGTACTAAAAGGGGTTGATAACACTAAAATAAATAAATCTGTATTCAAATATAATATTAAGGACGCCAAATTAACATTTATTGTAGATTAAGATCTTAAGTTTAATTTAAAAAATTAAAATTTCACCATATATGTAAATCTGATCAGATTATGCGCCCTGACCACTTTTCATAAATTTACTCAATATTAACGAAAGTGTATCGTGTGACCACTTGTTTTGTCCCAAATTATTCCTATATTACGAATTAGGACGTTAAGAACATTTTGCCATGCCTTGGGTACATTTTCACACAATGGACTTTGACCCATTTTCACACATTTACTCCAAAATAACGAAAGTGTATAGTATGACCACTCGTTTAATCCCAAATTATGTCAATAATACGGATTAGGACGATTTTTTTTAACACCTTGGGCACATTTTTTTTGGGCTACAATCACATTTTCAAATACAAATGTTTACAACATTTAAGTTTCATTTTATTAAATCGTACAACGCGCACAAGGTAACATACTCGTAAATAATTTGTCAAATTTAGGGCTGCTCTATAATAGCCTGGCAATAGCTTCCCGTTATCGTTACAGTTAACAGGCAATGTTAAATCATAACCAATATTCCTGTTACCATTGCAGGGCCTCGTTCCCGGGCTATTGTGAATATTCCTTGTGTAAATAACTCAATAAAAATCTAAATGAAAATTAAATTCGGAAAGTGTTATGGAACAAATCTACGACTTCCCGTGCACTAATATAATAAATATACTGTACCTATTTGTATAACACCAATAACTGTGCTTTTAAAGAAGATTTTTGACAAGTTTATATAACTTATTACCAATTTTACTGATCTTTTATTCAAAACACTTATAACAAGAAAAACAGTATTAAGACTATATAAAATGGAGGATCGATTGACCAAAAAAGACTCATCCATCAACGTGGCTATATTATAATAGCGTTTGCAAAGCGGCCAGTATTCACAGTACATGATTCACACATCATGAATGTACTATTTTGATCTAATAGGTGTGTTGACACTCGACTACAAAACCACCAAATTGTTAGGTTACTCTAAATAGGCTATTTGACGCTTATTGTTAGAAAATGGATCAGAGTCCATTGCGTGAAAATATGCCCAAGGTATTACAAAAAAAAAAATCGTCCTAATTCGTATTATTGACATAATTTGGGATTAAACGAGTGGTCACACGATAAACTTTCGTTATTTTTGAGTAAATTTGTAAAAAATAGGGGTCAAAGTTCATTGTGTAAAATGTACCCAAGGTGTTAAAAACTTATTTTCGTCCTAATTCGTATTATTGGCATAATTTGGGGCAAAACGAGTGGTCACACTATACACTTTCAAATGTGTGAAAATGGGTCAAAGTCCATTGTGTGAAAATGTACCCAAGGCATTGCAAAATGTTTTTTTTCGTCCTAATTCGTAATAAAGGAATAATTTGGGACAAACAAGTGGTCACACGATACACTTTCGTTAATATTGAGTAAATTTATGAAAAGTGGTCAGGGCGCATAATCTGATCAGATTTACATATGTGGTGAAATTTTATTTTTTTAAATTAAACTTAAGATCTTAATCTACAATAAATGTTAATTTGGCGTCCTTAATATTATATTTGAATACAGATTTATTTATTTTAGTGTTATCAACCCCTTTTAAGTACACCCCATTTTTCTCCTATAAGCAAGCAACTTTTTTGAGGGCACCTCGAGCCATTTTTTAGAGAACATTCTTCTGAGTATTTTAGGGAAAATTCACGGCCCTATCACAAAACCCACGTCTGGTAGGCCAATCCTCCAGCACAGTGCGAAAATTTGTTAATAAAAGTCAAAGGGTGTAAAATCTGCTTAGATATACATATATGGTAATATGTATTTTTTTTTATTAAATTTTGGACTTTTATCTACAATATGTATTAATTTGTAATATTAGGATTAATTTAGTTGATATTTGAATTTGCGAATTTTTTAAAAATGCCATTATTTCAACCCCTTCCACCCCCTTAACCGGACGAATTTTGTCATGGCACCTCGAGGCAATTTTCTTAGAATATTGTTCTGAGTATACAGTCCAAAATTCAGACCCCTACCACAAAACCCCTAATTGTTCTTGTATTGCCCTCTTATCCGCTTGACTATCAGCAGCCTTAAAACCTCTGAACAGGAAGTAATTACATTTGACTTGAAATTATACCTTACGATTTAATATTCATAACATTAATTAGTCGAGCTATTAAGGATATTATTATGCAGACTTCGGTTAGTCATAGCTCAAGTTGAGTTATCAACTTTACATTTTCATGGTTTATTTCAATTTAGATCTTGCGATGGCCACAGTTTCGTTCACGGTCAAATAACAGCAATCGCCGTTGTTAGGTCTTATAACTCGTGACACATTTATTAGCTACTGGCAAAATATGCCACTTACTAAATTTAACTTATTCTTTTTAAAAATGTATATTATTTTTAAGTAGGCCTACGAACACATGCAATAGTAGAGTAAAGTTGTCTAAATGTATATCTATATTTTCTGAATTTCGGTGAAAAATGCTTTCAATTGATGCTAAAGCATGACAAATGTATCCTCACTTTGAAATTTGTGGAGATAATTAACCAATTAATAGTTAACTACTAAGAATTCATCGTGGAGCCAGTCTTTTCGAAATTTTCATTAAAACATCTATATAATTGCAAATCTTTACGCTTGGTATCATATTTTGCACTATAGTTGTGTTTGAGAAGACAACTTGATCGCACTACAATTGGCTTGTTCACTGCGACTTTTACTCACCACGCTGCGCTATTGTACTAACCCCCCACCGCCGTCTGAATGCATGTAAACTTTGTAAAGGCGGATGTAGACGGCGGTGATAGCCCAACTTTCGGGTGTCATGGCTGCTCATAGCTGTTAGCAGCCTACTGTTACTGCTGTCAGTTTGCATAGTTTTTTTTTAAGCAAAATCCCCAAATTGCTGTGTGTATTCGTGTAAGGAGAAAGGAGGCATACTGTCGTGTTTATTACTACAAATAAATACAATCACATAATATACTGACATGTGTCTTTATTAGGCCTCCTGCCTACGTAACCTCTCTCATGTCAACAAATCAACACTGGCTAGGCCTAAGCCTAGGCCAAAGATCCGCCGTATGCAAGTAGGGCCTAGGCCTATACTTGATAATTTATAATACCATGATATTGATATGCCTAGGTCTACATCTAATGCTGAAGAAAAGCCTAGGCCCTAGTCCTTAGTAGCCTTATTCCAAGTAGGCCTAGGTAAAACAATAAGTAAACAAACATCGAGGAAGCATACAGATTTGACAATGCAGAGCCTGCTATACATAGTTTATTTCAAACGCCGCCACGGTCTCAGGGCAGGGTCCACTAGATACCTAACAAGCAGCTCGGAATAAGTGTCTAGTGGACCCTGGTTTTGGGGGTTAGAGCAGTGGCGCGATCTGCGCGGAGCTTTGCGTGAACAAGCCAATTGCTTTGTAATGGTACTGCAACCTCGTTCCGTCAACGTAGCAATCTGCCTCCTAGATGTTCGTCGTGGCTCCTCGTTGAGCCACGACGAACATCTAGGAGGCAGTGGTGGTAGCAATATTCAATCGTTGACAAACTTGCGTTTAGTATTGCCATGGTATTATTGTAGAATAAGCATTACCTCTTCAAAGTATAGTATACTGAACTGGCGGATAGCAGACATACTGCCGATGAATTACTAACGACGGCAATTTCATAAAATGCAATGGCGTCATTATAATTATTATTATCCTGTCTTCACAATCTTTGAGAAGATTTTTTACTACGAATTCATTGTTAGGAAATATTATAAAGTGCTTGCAATATTTTGCACACGTACAAGCTTCTAAAAACACAAACATAGAAAGTAAATAAGTATAGGTCTAGTGAATCTAGGACAATGAAGTCAATCGTTATGTTTGCTGAACACGCCAAAATGGCATATTCTGCTGTAAGTGTTCTGATGTTAGCACTATATAAAAAGTCTTCAATCACACTAGAGAGGGGTAAACGCTCTAAGGCCACTTATTTTTATCCTATCACATTGTTTAAATTAGTGAATGCCATATTGGCCAACCAGTGACCTGATTTGAAATCGGGGCCCGCTTGCTGGTCACGAGTCACTCGTCGATTACGACAGCATCTGTATTAGTCATGTATAAGCCTACATTAAGATTAAAAATTTGAGCACCCGTTCAGTCACAATAGGAGAACTAAGAGGTGCATAGGTTGTTGCACATTATTTTATGCCCCCCCCCCTCCCCCCTTATCGGCGATAAGAGGGGGAGTCGAGCACGTGACCACAGGGGTTCGGGTTCACGAGAGGCACGCGATTGCCTCGATGGCGGAACCCGAGTGAGTTCAAACAATATAATCTAACTGCACATCGTAATCACTAATGCATCACTAATGCCAAGCTTACATGAGCAGAGCACTTCAATAAACAATGTGCATTCAGTGTTTCAACATAGATTTTTTAATACGGGCCGGTATTTATGATTGATTGGTATACTTAAATACATATACGTTAAACGGAAACCCACACGAAACGTGAGTGATATTTGAAGCTAGTCAAACCAAACGTGAAACGATATTTGTACCTAAGCCAGGATCCGAAACTGGGCAGAGAATTAATATTTTATCGGACCAACGCCAAATCAACTAAGACATAATATATTTTATGAATATTCGTAAAATTGAGTTGGTAATAATTGACGGTCCTTTGACATTATGTCACTAGGTGCGCGTTGTGCAATGTTATCGACCCATATACACATTTTACAATACATCGACAGATAATACAGCTCATGCATAACGTGTGAGATAACTCAAGCGTAACGCGTAGGACTGATTCGGGAGGGCACGGGTTCGAATCTCGCCCTACAACAATCTTGACTGAAAGTTTTCCGAGGTTTTCTTCTGCTGGGATTTAAACAGCCCTCGGGCACCCCCTTTATAATTACCCTAACACCCTGAGTAAAACTGATGTGTACTCTGCAGCGGGCATCCTTACTAAAAATGATACTAAAGTTCCAAATTTTAACAACAAGTATGGCCTACGTGCCCTGACTTATTCGGTCCCTTCTATATTCAATAAGCTACCGTCTTCACTTAGAACCCTGTCGTCCATTTCTAAATTAAACAGATCTAAAAACGCATCTTCTCTCTGACACCTTTAGCATGTAATGTTTCTCATAATTTTTGCTGTTCCTATTTTTAACTGTTATTACTTAAGTTTTTTTAGAATTTCCATGATATTGCCATCGTTGTATACGCAATCTTTGCCCTTTTGTATTTTCTGTTTGTGAACGTTCGTTTCTTGTTACTGTTGAACTACATCATTACTTCTAAATATTTCCCAAGCGTAATCCTGTTGCTGGCTTTGTGGCTCTATGAGTCATTCCCCCTTATTGTGTATGTGTGATGTATTTCTTCTACAAATAATAAATGGAATTAAAAAAAACAACAAAAAAATTGTACAAGCTGTACATACGTCGCCAGACTGACAACCTACATGGCCACAATAACACACGGACTTTCGGCAACAAAACATTCCGTACGACCGCGCGTATTGTGCATTAGTATAGCCACGACTTACTCTACATATTTTCACCCACTATTTACGATATCCAACTTACATCGTCTGCGTCCCCGAGAGAGTCGAGCGACTCGTTCGTGTCGTACGTGAGCGTATATAGGTCAAAGACGAACCGGGAGTCCTTCTTGTAATGTCTCCGTCCATCTTTGAGCATCGTACAGCACACCTCTCTACATGATCGCCACTGTCGCGTATGCAGCGAGAACTTCACTTCTCTCCCCCGTATATCCTGTTAGTTTTCCTTCCGGTCGCCGGAAACGAATAGGCCTTATTCCCATCCACCTACGCAATCCAACCCGTCAATAATATGCTCTATCGTTCAGCAAGAAACACAATACAACACACGGTGCTGGCTGGCTCTACTAACCACTGACTGACGGATGGTTACGTTGCTCCCAGAAAACTAATTTTCACACATCAGCGCTCTTCTGTGACGTGACGTAATTGTCTTCATTTTTCTCGACGGCGCCAGCGAAAGTGGAGGCAATAACTCTTCAATCCACAAATTGATTGCACTGCATTTTTTGTTCTACTGATTTGGCAGAATGTGTTCATCGTTTGGAATTTAGCAATTTTGTAAAAATTATCACTTAAATTACATTAGTCGAGCAATTTGTTACAAATAAAAATTATGCTTGAATTTAGAACGCGACAAAACTAAAAGCTTATAATTACATTTAGAAAATAGTTAAACAGCGTGACTGACACCCGTTTTCGGCATTACATTTGGGAGTTCATCACATAAATAAAAGGGCGTGTTCCATGTTGAGCGTACAATATTGCCTTCCATGTAAGTTCTACCTGGCACGTTCCAGCTCATATTTTACACTCACAAGAACCCCATTTCATGTTTACACGTGGATTTAAATTAAAAAAATCTATCGAGTCCACATTATATTCCTCGTGAAACCACCAGTGTAACGGAAACCAGTAATTTCGCTCTGATAATTTCCTACGGCCCACCCAATTTCGAATCTATCGAGTCAACATTGTGAACAAAGAAGACGGTATTGTCTTTAATTAGCGGTAGGCCTACCTGAAAAGCTTCCGCGTTTCATTTGAATCGCTTGGTATCGATTGTGCTTGAATGAATAATGGGCCCAACCCGCTACATTTGATTTGCATATGAAAGCCTTCTCGCAGTAGTAATTGCGTATGCACCAACAGATAGCCGGGACTTTCAGGCTGTCGTGGAAAGCCTATATTGATCTTTTACTACGTGTGTACATTGTAAGTTGATGTGGCATCACAATGGTAGAGTAAGTAAAATATAATGTTTTATTATATGATCTTTAGTGATCAAACCGTTAGCATTTTAAACTTCTCATGAATGTTTCGAGATATATTTTATTTTTAATGTTACTACTTAGTACATTGGGTTGATTAGTACACGTGAAAAGTAAGAATAATCTTTTAGCCGTCAGCATGAGCATAAGACACTAGGTGGACGTGGGTTCGAATCCCACACAACCATAAGGCATTAACCTTAACAGTCATCTATCACCATGTCATCGTATTTAATACCAATATGTTTAAATTTAGAGAATTGTGATAATATAGACGTCGTACAGCAACAAAAATTTCATCAACACGTGGTATCTGCCATAGACGTAACGAACTCTTGAGTGGAGTTAGTGCTGAATTTGTAATTAGGTTAATTAGAGGAAGCGTCACAGAGCACTTTCGTAAGTTGCTTGTGCTCCGCTCTATTGCGACCAGGTAAAGACAGAGACAACCGATCGTTCGTCGTCGTTTGCACAACAGACAATGTAAACACGCGATTTCGTTTTAACATCATTCGTTGAACACACAATAAACTTTTATGCAGATAAGATGCTAAATAATTGATGTGTCTTGCACACAAAAGATTTAAACTTTGCTTTGCCATGATGCAATCAAGAGTTAATTTTGATTACCAATATCAAAGTCAGTATACATGATTCCAAGATTTCGTTTAATCAGTCGCTTGAAATCGCTGAGGCCTACATCAATGATTTCTCAATGAGTATAATATTATCTTGGTTTTTTAAGGATTTGACATGTGATAATTTCCTTTCTTTTGCAATTTCAATTGTTGAAGGACATGACTAGTGCATACGATTTGAAAGAAAACGTCAAACATATTATTTTCGAAATTCCAAATATTATTTCTCCAAAAAAACATTTAAAACGTATTTATTTTTCTTATAATCAATGAACGCTTTTAGGAAATTCATTCCACTCCTTTATATCATCATCTCATCGTCTAGACTTTAGAATACCATCAGGCATCATTGCATAAAAAGTGACTGAAAGCAACGAAAACACCACGTTGTCTAAGATAAAGTTATCTTTGACTTTTCATTTTAGGCCCACTGACTTCACAGCAACACTTTACATTCATATTATTTATTGTTTATGTATGTTATCGCCGGAAACGCATCACTAAAGCAGTCTGTGTCTGATTGTTTTACATGTCGGTTGCATAATGTAATGACAATGATAATACAATCGATGCAATTCCACGAATTAAACAGCGATTGTTAAATTCCACGCAACTTGAGCTAATCTGCATGGGACAAATCGCACGTTCAAGTATAGGCTATTTACACGCAATTAACACGGTATACATGCCAATCGACTTTATTCAATCGTGCAATGATATCAACACATGACAATGGTTGAAATATTTTTATTTATGCACTTTATGCCTGTATTGCACGCGACTCGATCTCATTCACCATCGTGGCGGAGTTTCAGTGAAGCTAAACTCTGCCAACCTCAGGTGGTCCCATGTGGTCCATTCTAGAAGCAATGTTCAGGGGCTATCTTTTTTAAAAGTAGTATCTGGTTAACGCGTTAAGCAATTACTTGTTAATTAAGTATATTATAGCATGTGAAGTATGACAGCAATATTACTGAGAAATAATGTACGGTAATAGTTTTATCCAATGATTTAATACCTATAGTAGGCTAGATCCCCAGTCATTGGTCCACTGGCGTGTCAATTAGGTTAAAGTAGGTTGTAACGATTTGTAGCCCAAATATTTTTCAAGCGTGATGTCAAGTTGACAGGTAAGCATATTAGCGAAATGAAACAAAACAAATCCAAATGATTACTAAATTGCCTTATGCAATAACTTCTTATTGTTTCTGTTTGTGCATTCCCATGCTGCACAAGCTAAAACTCATACCAAAACAATCCAGAAAAATACTTAATCGCATCTAAAACATAATGTCAAGCATAAATTGAAACGTCAAATCGCCATCTTGAATAGGTCAGATTGACGCTTCAATTTGCTAGGCCAGCGCCTGTGCGGACGTATTGGAGACTGGGGATCTAGCCTACTTTAGGTGTTTGATATCATTGGTTTTATCTTCTTCACAATTTTCTTGATTTTATACTGCAATCGCAGAAAATATTCACAAAATGGTTATTGCCGAATTAACTCAGTGTTTTGTTTATTAATATCGTCAATTAGAGTATTTTTGGACATGGCCATAACCCTTAACAGATGGCGGGACAAGTAACTACAACAAAACTAAACCAACTAAAGGATACTTAAATGTTTACATTATTCATTTTAACTTCTGGAATTTGTTCGTCAGAAAGAGTTTTCTTCTGGTCTGATTGTCGAGAGCTATATCTTCGTACCAACGTACTTAGCCCAGCTTTATTTACCTCCCTTATCATTTAGAAATCAACACACTTGGACACGACTTGTGGGTTCAAGAAAGTTTAAAATAGCTTGAAGTTAATTTTAAGAATCAGCAGAATCTCAAAGTGAAAGGTTATAGTATTATAATGAAAGTCAAACCAAACGAACCGAACTTCATATAGCTTTCATTAACCTCGTGTTTCGTTGCGCATCAAGGTAGTACTGATTGTGATGTATGTATAGTGTAGTTCACCTGATTCACATCGCAAGAGTTCGACGGTCGTCGTTTCGATGCCCGCCACGGAAAATCCCGACTGAAAGTTTTTCCAAAGATTTATTTAATCAATAACCTAGTTAGTCACTTGGCAAACATAATTATTGTTCTGGCAGGTTTCCTAAGTTTTTAAAGATAAAAAATATCTTGATTTACCTTTGTTTTTTATACTGGTTCAGCTGTTCTCGGTCGGGGAGATGATACCACGTGGTCACACTGGTTATCTACTGATGTCGAGCACTATCGACCGTGTGTAGTGTGCATGTAACGTGTGCTACGCGCTAGGGGCAAGGTCCTCCGAGGAGATAGGGTCATCTACTGGTCAAGCTAGGGGTGGGTTCACAAGGGTGGGAGAGACAAGAGTCCAAAATAAGAACTAAGGGGTTGAGTGGGAAGTATTCTTAGGTCCGCTAGGGAGGAGAGTGGTTTTATAGGTTAAATGAATGGAAAATTTCCTATATTCCAAACCAAGGCGAATGGGGGGGGGGGGGGAGTGATCACTTTAAAGTTAGTAGTAGAGGTAGTGGTTTTATTGGAAAATTCCCTACAGTTTAAACTAAGGGCAGTGCGACTTAATGAACCTACAATAGAGACAGGGAAGTATTTATAAGTCGAGTGAGAGGGACATTTTCTACAGTTTTATGAGCGAGCTTAAATGGAGGGAATGACAAGTATCACTAGGAAAGGAAGGAGTTTTGTTGGAACGAATAAGCTATAGAGGAAAGTCGTGGAAAGGTGAGGTCAGCGGAGGAGGGGTGATCACTCGAGTCACATGGTGAAGGAAGATTTTTTGGATATATTTTATAAGAAGCGCTGTCTCTCAGTCGTTCCCCGCTGGCCAACGGATACGGGTTAATTGATAACAAATGGATGTACCGAACACTGTCTAGGCTAAGGTGTGGTGGGTAGGGGTAGGGGAAGGGTAAGGAGAGTATGGGCTTACAGATCACTTACAGGAGCGACGAGAGGCAGGGAAGCGATTTAGATAGTTACAGCAATGATTAATAGGTTACAGATAGTGAAAAAATAATTCGAGAGAGGGAATAATGGAAACAAGGTCCCAAGGGGAGTACAAGGAACACGAATATCAAAAGTCAATACAGTGGGAACTCTCTACTAGTGCAGGTCAAGCAAGTTGGAAAGGGGGGAGGGGGAAAGGGTCAGAAGTACAACAAGGAGAAAGAGCTGACGCTGAACAATAGTACAAATCGGATAGAAAGGAGGTAAAGAGGCTACGTGCGTTGTTTATCCGATCCAATCCGGATCCACTTTTTCCTGTCCATAACCGAACTATGATTCGCATGCAGCACACTTCATGCACACAACTCGAAAATATGTAAGTTCATAAGAAAACGAATCGCACCATTTCCGTTTCACCATTTCTAATTGTCCATTAAAATGTAACTACAAAGTACAAATGTCCGATGAATTAGTTTTACCCGCGTTTACCCGACACTGGACGCGCCCGTTTCACTTGAACAATAATTACATTTGCACGTGTATTCCCGACGCCGCATGAGCTAGACGTGTCACAGCGTCGCGACGCCCTGCTAACTACTTGTAGGATGCAAAACTACGGGTCCAACCGTCGTGCAAAACACATCAAACTTTAACGTCCGTCCTACCTTCCCGTGCGTCACGCAATAGTTCCTAGACCAACCGGCTTCATGTTGAAATACACTGCGCATTTGTTTCGCATATATACCACCTGGCGTAGACACGCCATACGAGAAACTAAACTATCCCGTCTCTATGGAAAGATATTGGGAAAATGAAAAATGTAGTTCATGCATAGAATGAACAAGGTTCGTGGAGAGGGTAAGATCTCAAAGACCGTAATACTTTTGCATAATGCAACATGAAAGCCTTTTATACTCGAGCAATTTAAAATGGAACAGCGCTCGACTGGCTAAGAAAGTACGTGCATGCATCGCGTGCAAGGGGGGTGTTGGCTGGCAGCAGAACCATTCTGAAGTAGAGGTAGGACTAATTGGGGGTACAGCCAAAACGTGATGTCAGTTTTTATGCCCTGTTGGCACGGAAAACTTTGGGATAAACAAATGAAGACCGTGGCTGAAATTTAACGGAAGGGTTGCTGTGGTATAAAATACTATTTCGTTGTAAATTGAAAGAGATGAATAAAGATAACTAAGGTACTCGTTTTATACTGCTACGACTAGCTTTATTAGGTGCGAAATAAATAATAATATTATATTTCTACAAAGTGATTCATTCAGTGAGAAATAAATTAAATAAAAAAAATGTAGTGACAAACAACATAGGCCTAATAATAGATGTTCAGTTTATTTCAAACATGGAGTTTGATGTTTTTTTTATTCTGCCTAGACATTTCACTGCTTTACATAAAAATATTTTTCGGTATTATAAAAAATGTATATGCTACAATAACATCGGTAACATTATAATGAATGTTGGTGTATATTCAGCAGTTCTAAAGCGATCTCTATCGTCAGGCTAGTGAACTATGAATTGTATCATTGCAGAGTGTAATAAAATTTACTTTTCCAGTTCACATGGAAATATTCATTGGGAGCGAAACATCTCTTTGTAGTGAGTGCCACTAAAAGCGTATTATAGTTTCTGAAATAATGTTTAACGACTTTTTTTAGCCTGAATCTTTCAATGTGCCTAGCATGGAGTTTATCTTTCATCTATTTATGAACGATTGCACTTTTATCAAATCGTGAGACGAAGTTTCGAGAATAATTTTACACGAGAAAAAAAGTTTGACACGTTAGAAAGCACGAGTTAAGATACTTTCATGTGATAACTGCTACAAAGTGTTGTGTTATGTTGGAAACGTATTAACCTTGAATTAAACATCCATAACTCAACGTTATCGCGTGGAAATGTGACTGTTTCTGAAGTTGATCTAAATAGGAGCTCAAGGGAAATAAGAGGAAGGTACCGGTACTTTTAACAATGTTTGTGTCTAAAAATATAAGTTGAAAGGTACTGCGAAGTTACCTAAAATCTCAAGCATTTCATATTGATTTACGGATGTAGCAAATAGTGTCTGTCCACCCGTTATAATAAGAGAGTAGAGCTCTCAGTGCCTTGAGCTTGAATTCTTCATGAGTAATGGAGTCAGCCGTCGAGCGCTAGACGATAGCGTAAAAATAGCAAAATGAAAACCTTTAGATGGAAAGATGTACGGTACATCCATTCAGTGAGGAAGAATATTTCGATGATACTGGGAGAAATGGAGAATTGATGGTGCATCTTCTTTGGACAAAGCATGATATAAACTAGCCATTCAATGTTGAACACAAAAGACACTGTCTATACTGATGTAATGGTGTGTGAAGTTACCTTGGCAAGATCTGCAAACATCGGGGACTGTAACAGATCTTCCATGAACGGATCATCCTCGACAGACATTTCAGTCATCATTGTGACTAATACTTTATTTATCAACACGTTTTACAGCACCAAAACTTTTATGTTTACACTTAGTCACATTAAAGATGTCATGGATCAGTGACGAAACACCTGGACCTGACCCAACATTTTTTTTTTTTTACATGTTTGGCACCAACATTTTATAAAACTATCGACGTTTTCTGTTGATTTTCCGTAAAGAAGCACAGTTAGAATACCAGTAGTGATTACTGATCAGTTAACAGCGGACTGCCCGTGACACACTTAAATCTTATCAAACTAGCTTCACTGTTATGAAGATAACAGATGTTGTTATCACAGCTAGCGATCGCTTTCTGAGATTACTGCCTCAGTCAACTACTTTCATTTCTTCCATCAATATCATGAGATCGGGCTCATCGCCTCGAAATCACTGCATTAACTTCTTGGCAACGCATCAGTGATCTGAACTAGCTCCATCAACGACAATGTCAATAAACGGTTCTGTTTGAAATGGAATTCATCTTCTCATTTCTCTTGAGTCTCATCTTACCCGTTCTTATAAAGATTCGTTCTCAGCGATCAAGTGAAACTCGATAGGTAGAGATAGAGAACGAGAGAGCGCACATTGAAATGGCACCACAAATTTTGCTTTAATTGATTGGAATTCTTAACTCTTCGAATTTAAATATTTTATTTGTAAATAATTGATTTCATTTAATACATTTTTATAAACTACATATTTAATTCATTCAGTGATTTTTTGATGAAGTGAAATCCACAGAAAATCAGTTAAATATGACTGATTGGGTGGACTCTAAATACGAATTTATTTATTTATTTAATTGATTGTTGAAGATGAATTCCTACTCAAAGCATTTAGCTAAAGATAAATTAAGGTGTAATTAAATTAATTACCCAGTGGGATGAAAATATGCATACTGATAAACTAGGCAGAAAAGTGCTTCAAAGTAAACACTTAACAATTACAAATAACGGAGTGCATTGGCCACTATATATTCTAAAATAAAACAAGTAAGAAAGAAAAACAAGACGATTGTCGTGGCGAGTTTTTAATTTTAGCAACTCTTTATCTCTAGTATCTATCCATCTGCATTACTCTACTAATGGGTACAGTTAATGGCACTTTAATTGCACGCTTAAAAACAGATCAATTGTTGTTAGTTGCTACTAAGATAAAAGCCGAGTTAAGAATATGGATTGCTATGGAAAATAGCAAAAACAACACGCAAGCAAGATAACAGTTTCTTTCCTTCCGCTTTGCCTTTTTCTTTTGCCTTTGAAGGGGATGGATCCAAAAGGAGAGGGCTGTAAACCCCAACTTGACTCTTTGGATATTTTGTAGATACATCGCTGGTTATTTATTATCATTTATCAACAAAAAATTGAAAAATTTACAACGAACAAAATTGACATAATGACTTGAATTTGTATGTTATCTTACGTGGGAATGAACGTGAACAACGCAAATGTCGTACTTTTACTCGCAATCACGAACAAAATTAACCGTAAATACCTCTTTCCAACACTGCAACGAGTTTTGGTGTAATTTGTAACAAACAACAACGCTGGTTTTGGCGTTTGTTTTAAAATTATACTTATAACGCCCGCAATTTTCTATGACAGGTCTCTTTTTCATCACAGAACAAAAATACAAAGCATGCTAAAAAAAATACTCCCCATAAAATTTAGATGGGTCAATTCTCAAAACGCGCACATTCATTACGCTGTCATTTATTACTTTTCTGATATTCAAAATAATAAAAAACAAATTGAAAAACATATGTTCACCGCTGATTTGGTTATATTCGCCGAGTATGATGGATTGTCCATCAGTGGCGGTCAGCGTATAGCGTGATCGTACTCTAAATCTTACTATCAACTGCAGGTTATCAAGTTCTAGTCGATACACAAGCCCTAGCTCATTACCGAGGTCATCGTGATACTAGATAACGCCCACAGAGCCCACGCGGCACGCACTCTTATTGTGTTCGATAAGATGGTTCTAGGTTGCCTCTCAATGCAATAATGCATCGAAATACTATTCTTTTTTTGGAATTGCAAAAATCGGAGGCTCATATAAGATTCGGGATAATTTTAGAATAATAATTCAAAGAGTAAAATGATAAAAGTATACTTCGTGTTTGTATAATTTTCTTGAAATCGACTAGAATACGACAGCATTTTTTTTTAAGGAGCCTTAAATTATTGTTCTTGTTTCCCATTAAAATATTAACGTTGATATTTCAAGTTCTTTATGATGGAAAATAAACGCGTTCCCATAAATGTTTCCCAGAATAGACCTGGTTCCTTCCCAGGACTGGTGGTTTGCAACAATAACAGTATCAAATTAGACAGTAAGGCTCTATTGGAACTCATAAGTAACTTCTCTTAAATATCCCATACAAGAGAACATTAGTTCAAAAATACATAAACAGGTTTATGAAGACTAAAATAATTTGTAATGGTGTCATATTTTCTGATAATTTAAATACTTTGTAAAACAATAATACGTAGTGAAGTTTGAGGTCAAGGTCAGGGTTTGAAACTGTGCAAAGTATTTGTTATGTGATGAATAGAATACGACACCGCCAATCGATTCATTTACGTTAATGATTACATGGGTTTGACAACGAGACTAATTAAGACGAGCAATTCGAAAACAACACAATCAGGACATCCCCGAAAGAAAAAAAATATAAAAATGGGAACACCCAATAAACACGTGTTTTAAAATTTTACTGTTCGGTAAGTACACTAGGAAGCTACAATACCGCAAACAAATATTTACATTATCATATAGTAGTGAGTTATCGAGAAGGCTCTCTAATGGTAGTGTGTTATTGAGAAGGCTCTCTAATTGTAATGAGTTATCGAGAAGGCTCTCTAATTGTAATGTGTTATCGAGAAGGCTCTCTAATTGTAATGTGTTATCGAGAAGGCTCTCTAATTGTAATGTGTTATCGAGAAGGCTCTCTAATTGTAATGAGTTATCGAGAAGGCTCTCTAATTGTAATGTGTTATCGAAAAGGCTCTCTAATGGTAGTGTGTTATCGAGAAGGCTCTCTAATTGTAATGTGTTATCGAGAAGGCTCTCTAATGGTAGTGTGTTATCGAGAAGGCTCTCTAATGGTAGTGTGTTATCGAGAAGGCTCTCTAATTGTAATGTGTTATCGAGAAGGCTCTCTAATGGTAGTGTGTTATCGAGAAGGCTCTCTAATTGTAATGTGTTATCGAGAAGGCTCTCTAATTGTAATGTGTTATCGAGAAGGCTCTCTAATGGTAGTGTGTTATCGAGAAGGCTCTCTAATGGTAGTGTGTTATCGAGAAGGCTCTCTAATGGTAGTGTGTTATCGAGAAGGCTCTCTAATGGTAGTGTGTTATCGAGAAGGCTCTCTAATGGTAGTGTGTTATCGAGAAGGCTCTCTAATGGTAGTGTGTTATCGAGAAGGCCTTCTCTCTAATGGTAATGTGTAGTGACCGCGCTAAAAGCTTACAGTCAGTGGTTCTCTGATCAGTGATCAGGGTTATCAATTACCGAACATACCACTAAACAGCTGGCGAGGTCAGTAGATTGTACGTAACATGGTAGATATTGCTTGTATTTGAAGTGTATCCAGCAATGGCACGATCGATGACTATGGTAACAACTCACTACAATGTTTAAAAAAATAAGTGAAGTCGATTAGATGTACCTATAAGTATATAGATATAGAAGATGTGATGTACAGATGATTTGATAAATTAAGTCTGTTAGATATGATTTCCAGAAAATATGAATGTTTTCAATAAGACCATGGCAATGGTGATTACTCTAAACCTTTATCGAAAAAAAAAATTGAACACGGAAAGAGTAAAAGTAGTATTTTTGCATTTTATAGTGGCATGTTTGTGTTTTTCGTAAAGTTTTCGTTGTTTTCCAATCCGCAACAATGCCCTCGTTTTGGCTGATCTTGTTCAATACACGACGGGTCATCATTGATCGAAAAGTCATGCACGTGTTTCAAGTACTATGTGGAGTGCAGCAAATAAGTCTGTGACCTGTCTGGCAGTTATAGGTTATAACGTTATTTGAAATAGCAAGACAGACAGTCGCGCCTCCTTGGGGACAAAGTTATATTACTGTACCAGACGGCACGTACACCAAAGCTAAGCTAGACGTTCGGCCATGATTTAGAGTCGTGTTGTTTCATTTTGCCAGCGCCTTAGATCGATATTAAAGTTCTCTTCGAAGAACAGAACAAAAACAGTCCCGAGTGATAACGAAAATAATTGATTCGTTCCATTTAAACATTTCCGTTGTAGAGGGAAAGAGCAGAACATATTGGACGTTTGTTAGTTCGTTCGTTCGTACGTTCGCGTGTTGCGATATTTCGAATGAGATTTCGTATCGAGTTATTGTATTTGTTGTAGTATGGCTTTAGAAACGTAGTATGATTGATGAATAAAGTGAATTGGTTTATTTTTACCTCGGACGTAACAAAATACAAATACAAATGAAATCCTTCCATATTTTATTGCAGCCTATCTAAAATACAATATTTAGTTTTCTGATTATTGTTTAACCATGCAAAGGAATTATTTATGAGAGATTTCCCTTCCATACACCTATTTATAAAATATTTCTGAGTTACTGATACCAGACAGATGCGCTACAAAATGACCACAAAGCAATTAAACAAATAACACTTTTCCCTGAATACCTGATCTCGATTAATAATGTAATACGAACACATGCCTTGCTGATAGTCAGATAATTATTTAAAAACGCGATGTTGATTTGTGAATAATTATTATGAATGATTATTTTGAAATATGCTTCTAGTTCGAATTAAACACGAGATTATTTCAAGTGCAAAATTTTTCCGTCGGTAAGCTCTATTTATTAGGGCTAAATATCGATATCACACGAAAATCTCGATAACAATATGTCGAAATCTTATTATATCAAATTATAAAACGAGTGTTCTCCATTCAACTCGAACGGCTCTCATTCTGTGATTCTGTCTGTCTGTCTGTACGTCGAAAATCAGCCGAACCGCTGAACAGATTGGGCTGGAATTTTAAACAGACATCCGGTACGAGTTTACTGAGAACTGCTAACAAAATCAGCTAGATTCATTGCGATTTAATCCCAAAATAAATAAAAATGTGATTTTTTAAAATATCGATATGCATTGGTTTAGTAGCAGCTAGCGAGACAATAACTTCGTGACTTGCATGGCCTATTGGTAAGCATTTAGCCTTACCGCACGGAGGGTTGGGGTTCGATACCCGTTCGCTCGAACTTTTTTATATTTTTACACATACATATAATTTTTGAGGGGTGTTAAATGGGAAATAAAAATTCGGTGATTTTGTTTTATCTTGGAAATTTGTCAATGTTTCACGCTGATACGTTTTGAACACGATTCGCATTTTAAATGATCAATTTAAGTAATTAGGGAAACGCCAAATTCGTTGTTTAACGAGTGAGTGAGCCATGTGTTGAGTACCCGGTATCATTCCTCATACTGGGCTAGATCCAGCCTTAGGTATAGAGGAGGAAAGGGGATGTCCCCGGGTACTCAACACTTGGCTCACTCACTCGTTTAACCACGACTTTGGCGTATTCCCTAGTTAAACGAGGGAGCGGAGCGACCGAGGGTCTCCATTCAACTCAAACGGTTCTCATTCTGTGATTCTGTCTGTCTGTACGTCTGTACGTCGAAAATCAGCCGAACCGCTGAACAGATTTCGCTGAAATTTTAAAACAGACATCCGGTACGAGTTTACCGAGAACTGTTAACAAAATCAGCTAGATCCATTGCAATTTAAGCCTACAATAAATAAAAATGTGATTTTTAAATCATCGATAGCATTTGTTTAGTAGCAGCTAGCGGGACGAAATCTGCTTGGCTGACATAGCACAGTGGTAAGCATTTAGCCTACCGCACGGAGGGTCGGGTTTCGATACCCGATAGTTCGAACTTTTTTATATTTTTACGTCCACATATTATTTTGGAGGGGTGTTAAATGGGAAATAAAAATAAGGTGATTTTGTTTCATCTTGGAAATTTGTAAATGTTTTACGCTAATACGTTTCGAAACACGATTCGCATTTTAAATGTTCAATTTAAATAACTAGGGATACGCCAAAGTCGTTGTTAAACGAGTGAGTGAGCCATGTGTTGAGTACTCGGTATCGTTCCCCATACTGGACTCGATCCAGCCATAGGTAACGGGGAGGAAAGGGGATGTTCCCGGGTACTCAACACTTGGCTCACTCACTCGTTTGACAACGACTTTGGCGTTTCCCTAGTATGGACTACAATTAATAATGTGTGGCTAAAAAGGTTTGATATGGTATCGCCAAAAACGACTATCAATGTTTACGTACTCGCGCTGAGTAACCTGGCACCTCCACCAAAACTAAGCATGCGAACCGCGAAATTTGCCAATTTTGTATGTGTATTTACAGTATTAAGGGCTGGCACATTTAAATTTTCAAGAAACTTATCTTCGTTCTAGGTTCTATTTTAAAAAAAAAATGGATTTTACTTGATATTTTGATATGAAGTTCAAATATCGATATAGAAAAGATACCCGCATATCGATAACGCATCGAAATATCGATGTATTTGCCAGCCCTATACTATTGATGATGAAATGATGATGATTATCAGGGCGGGGGTTATTCATGTACATGGACTTCAATGTACTGGTTGAAACAGGCTCCTCCTTCCAACGACTTCTGGCTTGGGCGATCGTGCGACAAGGTAGAGGTATACTCCAATCGGGGTTTGTAAATATTTAATTACATCATATGCTTGGTTGTTTCTTGTACTGCGCAATTTCTCATAGGATATTGATTAAACAATAGTTGGAAATTACTACTTCGATTGGAGAAATATGCAATAACGAAACTAAGCGATTTTCAGTGCAATAATTGTTAATATATATATACACAACTCATGGAAATACGCTCTTATAGGGATTTACCCCTTTGAAATAAAACATTGTTCTTTTACATAAAATCACTGATTTGAGATGGTCAGCAAAAACTATGTTTACGTAATAAATTTAGAATTTCATCAAAGTATTCTCAATTACTTGTATCGTTGGTTCCTTCTACTACAGAGTTGAAAACTACTTGGTACTACTTTGCAAAATGTGTTTCTGAAGTAATAGTATAGACTAATATAACGTGACTGCGCCAACAGCCTTTTCGAAGCCCAAATTTATAATACTGTTATTTAATAATTATAGGATGATTACATTTGCTTACAAGCAGATGCGTATTTCAGCCAATGACAGACTGGAAACTATAATTTTTAATGTTTTTTTCGATACATTAAGTCCGAATCGTAACGAGATAATGATCTATGAAAGTTCAAAAGAATTTGCAGTCGATCTACAACGTAGTAGTTCACAATGTTGTTTGTACACGAACAATGATTTTTATTTTTAGTGGTGTTAAAGAAAAAAAAGAAAAGAATTGTCTATACTGCAAAGGCTACATATGGATTAGAATTTTTGATTCAGAAAAACGTTTCGATTTTCATTCAAAATAAGCACACGGCACAATGCATTGTCACTAAACACACATTTTGAATTCAGTACATGATTGTATAGGGAGGCTTCGTGAGAAGCGTTTTAGACGAATTCCTGTTTACAGGGCTGACTTACATATCTTATGCCCTAAACTTGGCATTGTCAAAATAATGAATGAATGGTTTTAAAAAAGGGAAAATGATAATGATATTTAAAAATAATTAAATCTTAGCTAAAATGTCTAACTTGGTGATATTGTGATAATTTCTAAAAATCATCGCTGCCCTTGTTGCCCCAATACACAAAGTTGCATACCTATAGAAGATCTTTCATGTGTGAAGGAAAATGTATATTCGAGTGCCAAACATGAAAGGCACGCAATTAACTAGAATGAACTAAAAGGTATGATTACTTATTTGATTGTACAAGATGGTTCATTTGATTGTACTTGTACTGTATGGAAAGCTCTAGTGTCAAGGGCACCTAAATATTATGCATGGGTTTTGGTTTTCAGGAGTACGAGACCCTGCAGTATCGTTAAGGTGACTCCTGACACCCTGAAATAAAACGACACGGCATGGAGCTCTCTAAGTCTAAACTCACCCTTCTTTCTTCCTCCCTTGCCGCTCGCAAATGGCTCTCGATCGCATCCAAATCGATCTTTGGCATCGCCGTTTCGATGTTGTACACATCGAAACCACCTAGAAACGAAAGACATTTCCTCAAACTGCCTCGTTGCATTATTCAAATGGGTATTAGCTAGTCAGTAATGTTCGACTCGAATGTGTATAGGTATATACGAGATGGTTCAATAATTCGAAGGCATGACTTTCGAAGACTGTGTATTTAATGGAACGAGCGTGATAATGGTTCAAGTCACATTACTGTGTGTATAAGTCATGCACCTGTTTGAATTTAACACTTGGTGCCTTCACATTAACGCACACATATAAAACACCCATGTAATGTACTTCCATTAACCTTAGTACTTCCATGAAGTTTAAACAATATTGTTAGTTAAGGATTACAATGATTGACAATTGGAAATATGAGAATAGTCAATAATGCTACAGATATTGAAAAAATGTTTTATCGTGCTATTTTGGTTATAACCTTAGCCCCTTTTTGTATCAAATTTCAATGACATTCGGGTAACATAAAGTCTATAAGCCAATATGTCACAAAGTGACAAAAAATATTTATGTATATTAATTCAATTAATTCTATGCCAATAAGTATATGTAAAGATTTATTGATGAAAAAGGAACAATTTAAATTGTATATGCATGTAGGGTATGCTACCACAAGTCAGTAATAGGCTAATAGCAACACGTAGTGATTGGTACATAACTAATGTCGGTACTGAATATGTTTGTGTACTGTGTATTACATAGAATTAGCAAAATAAACTAAAGCTATGCAAACACAAACGTCTATCTATTTACACTTTATAACAAGTCCCATGATTGCTTCCGGGAAGGTAACGCATCAAATGCACCACAGAGCAATCCCAGCGGCTCGCTCGCAACTAGCTCACTCTACTAGTGGACGCGCGCACTAACTACCTCCATCTGCTGCATCACGTCACCCTGATTGGATGTGGTTTCAATTACCCGGAATGAGGCAGTGTTCTGGGATTTTATTCGACCAATTCTAATATATCAGGGTTGTTTAGAAATATCAGGGGATTACCACTAGTTCCAGTGAACCAGGTGAAAAATAATTAAATTCACCCTCTGCATTTCTGTTGCAAACATTTAACAAACCGTACCGTACTCAATTGGACGGAATCTAGTACATGTTTTAGGATTATATCCAGCTAGGTTGGGTAGTGAGGCGATAACAGGCGAAACGTTGCTGTTAGTACCATGAAAACACATACACAGACACATTGAATTTAATCACTTCTAAGTCTGCTGTGCTCGTTTACACATTCAATTGTTATTCATTGAGTACATATTCAAAGTCAAAGGTACCATGATAAAATAAAGCACACACTAATATTAAAACTGCTATGAAGTCAAGTTTGACCTGTAATACACATTGACCTTAACACATCATCAAAGTTATATTAATAATTATGTAAACACTAATTTTTTCAACGTCTGAAATATTAAAAATAAAAAATGCAAAGCTCGAGCTAAATAGAAAACAGTACGTATGAGTGATTGATGTATATTGTTTATTCAACGTCATTGTGATTGGCAACAAAGGGTGGATGGTAATGCTATGGATAAAACGTATTTAATAAAATACCGACTACTTCAAACCACTTTGTGCTACTTACCCTCAGTAGTCATATTATTGAATGGAACATAAACTTGTATGTCAAACATTAAACAATCGCTTTTCCCACAAGTTTAATGCTACAAATTATTTCCACTACACAAAGAGTTAAGTTGGCAGGAATAAAATATGATGAAAACCGTTCGTTTTGTATGCACAACCAATACTTAAAACTAAAAGAAAGCACACACGATAATGATGACTGCTCTGCTTATTCATCTCATATCTGTTCGCACTGCAATTCATACAGCAACTGGAATTAACATGACAGCATAGTCTATTTGTAGAAACCATGCCTTTATTGTGAGTCCATTTAAACTTGGCAGTTTTTTCATTAAGTCAACAAGCATGGTATGGATAAGTCATATGGCAGACACACAGCTCGAGGGACGACGTCATCAGGGGGGGGGGGGGAGAGGAGATAAGGAAATAAGTTCTTCATTCGCATATTAAGGTCAACAGTGCTCGCAAAACAGCGCAGTTTTAATTTAAGACGATAGCTTGTTTAATATTCATACAAATTAAAGATAATTAACAGATTTACAAAAGCATTGTTTAAAAAACAACAACATTGAAACGTGTTGTTAACGCCTAGGTTACGAATTCTTGACTAGTTTTTGACAAACACACGAACAATCATCAATAAACGATTTTAAAATGATATTAATAGATTATGATTGACACCAAATTGAAACCTTGAACTAAAATGATTTATTGGTATCATGCTTATTGTAGGGCTGCTTATTGATTAAATTCAATTGGTTTTGACGGAATTCAGGCAATGCTTCCGTAGGTAGGGGCCTATGTGTATCAGAATTCAGAAGTTCATAAAACTCTACTAGTAAATAACTCAACGCAATATGTTTTGTTGTGTGCATTGATTTTGTACGTTAATTAGCATTGGATTGGACTGTTCACTGCAGTCAAAAGCCTTTTCGCATGTTTTGCTATGTTAACGAAAGCTAAATTCTATACTAATTTTAAAGATTTATCTAGATCCATATTTTCACAATATTTGGTTTTTTACTAATACATTTTTTCACGTACAACATTAAAACTTTGTTGGGTATTATACTGTCACCTCGTTATTAATTAATTTAGATATATATTGATTATTTAAATATTATTCATCTATATAAAATGGCATTTGTGCTGAACGCACTTCACAAAACACCAGAAAAATGCCATTCCTTCCAAGATTACTAAATTTTATAATTCAAAACTTTGAAAGAGAAACTAGAGATTTAAAAAATATGTCAATCACAGATTTCACCTTATGACTGGGGAAAACTTCTATCAACCCTTCGGTCCGAATTCATTTAATTTTTCTCGCAATGTAACCAAACCTATATAGGATCTGAAATCAGAGTTTCAAAATGTGTATACTTATAGAAACCTCGAAATGCTTTAGTGAGGACCTACAACATTTCTGTCTGAATGGCTTATTTATTTAAATTATGAATGCAGTAAATTGTGTGATTTTCATTGCGATTGATCGTTCAGTGACGTTTGAAAAAGTTGAATATCAATTTGATGATCATACATTTTTTAAATAGTTTTATAACATTGGATAATTTCTTGTGGACTGTTATTAGTTCAATGTAGAATGAACTATATAATATCTACGCTGCTGGAAGATGCAACAGGTAATCATCCTTCACCGTCTCCCGAAAGTATAAGGCTATTTGCCGTCGCGTGGCACTCATACCAACGTCGTAATGTTTGTTCTAGCAATGGGGTCATACCCTTGATAGAATTGAATGGCGTAAGATATCGATCTAATGGATGCACCAAGCGTGCCATAGCTCTTTATTGACGCCATTAGATTATATAGCCTCGAGGTTCAAGTCATAACTACTTAGAAGAAAGACGGATTTCCACGACCTGTTTGATTTTAAAGGGTTTCTACAGACTTGAAAAGGCTTTCTGAGATGATCTTTTGTGTAGCGAATGACATAGTCGTTTGGATGTCATTTTGCGATGTACGTAACGAAGTTGAGTTCTTTTACTCATTCGAAAAATAATGTTTTTGTAAATGTTGTTTGAAAGATGGCAAACGTATGCCGAGGCTCGAATCTGAAAGAACTCCACTTTTTACCAATCGAAAAAATCCATGATCATTTTGATTTTTTCGTTTTTAAACACATTTCCGTTTAACATACTCCCATTGTAATGAATTTTTCAGAGAACCTTCGAATCTCTGAACTTGAATTAGTGTATTTAGCGCAATCAAAAAATGATTTCTCATGAAAATCGCAATTCCACGCTTTTTTTTCATTTTTTAAATTACGATTTTTTTCGTTTTTAAAAAAATGTCTTCGACTAAGTAATGATTTTTTCACAGAACAACAGAAAATCTGCATAACACATGGCAGCTCAATACACCAATTACGCTCATTCAACAACGCGCCTGAAAAAGCGTTTGCGAAGCTTCCTAATGATCATGCATGATAAAATGCCTTCTTTGATAGACGCTTGCGTTTACAGGTTCAGGGTATATGACAGTTGTAGTGCAATGAACGTTGTAATTCCTTTCTATAATATTTGTATAATAGTTTGAAATTACAATTGTGAGTTCATCGAATAAAACGCGCTTCTTTTTATATCAATGGATATTGGTAACAATTTTGTTTCAGGATATTGGGATGTTTATCAGATAATTGACATATTTGATTACGCACACAGCGTCTATGTGCACTTTTATTTGAGTCAGGTATTCACATTTCATTAATTCATTACCGTTTGCTTAGAGCTTAGAGACGTCCGTTTTGATATGACTATTTCCAATACCAAAGCGCTGAAATGTCACCAATATTTCGGTATGATATTGGATACTAGGAGTAGGATGAGGAGGGGGAAATTATGTTGTAGTGTCACACATTAATGTCAGGTAGTTTCGGGACAACTTGACTAGAGAATAGTAAGTCAACTCACCCAGCATCTCCGGGGAGGATCGCTTCTTCTCTCGCGCCGCGGGCATGGACCGTCGGTTAGCCAGCATCAGGTCCCTCGCCCTAGGACCGAACTCTCGACGCCGCACGACGCCTCCCGTCATGCTCAGCGGCAGAGTCATCTCCGACATCCCCTTCCCGATCGCCATGCTGTGTCGGTTCTTCTTCATGCTGTAGTTGAGCTCCATCTTCTCCTTCTTACGAGGAACCACCGAGTCCTCGTCCTTCTCCTTCTCACTTGCCGTCTGCTCCTCTTTGGTGAACTTCTCTCGCTCGTCGATCACCCTATTGGAGTCTCCTTCGTTTGCGCATCGCTCCATGGCGACCACACTCTTTAACAGATCGCACTTGGGCAGATCCTCGCCGACTAACTCCTCCTTGGCATTCGAGAGGAACGCGTCGGCCATTTTTACTGGAGGAATTTCGTCAACAACTTCAACCATCTCTGTAGCGTTCATGGTTTCTTTCACTAAATCACACGGATTGTTATTAACAGAAATAATGTCTCGAAACTCTCGAACAATTTCTTCTGAAACTGATTTAATATCTTCAATTTCTTTTTCTGGTGCAGTTATGTCATTGGTTTGTTCTTCTGGAGTATGCAAAGGAACCAGTCCTCTGGTTTCTTTAAAAGTCAGTAGAGGTTCACCGCCTTCAGTTTGTTCTTCTGGTGTCAGTAGAACGTCTCTGTTATCTTCTCGACCAAGTAGAGTTTCAACTTCTTTGGGTTCTTCTGGAGCTAAAAAAGTTTCAACTTCTTTAGGTTCTTCCGGAGTCAGAAGAAATGGAACTTCTCTGGTTTCTTCTGCAGTGAGAACAGGTTCAACTTCTTTGGGTTCTTCTGGAGTTAGAAGAAATGCAACTTCTCTGGTTTCTTCTGCAGTCAGAATAGGCTCAATTTCTTTGGGTTCTTCTGGAGTTAGAAAGATGCAATTTCTCTAGTTTCTTCTGCAGTCTGAGTAGGTTCAAATTCTTTGAGCTCTTCTGGAGTTAGAAGAAATGCAACTTCTTTGGACTCTTCTGAAATTATAACAGTTTCGTAGTCTGCTCCATCCAAAAGATTCACGGTTTCAAATGAATCATTTTCGGATTGTAGTTCAGAAGTAAGATCGTCTTCTTGCACTACGTTGCCACTTTCATTCAATGCGTCTTTGTCACTCTCATCAACTACATCCACTAATTGAACGTTCAGGTCCTTCTCTAAATCTAACAGAGCAGCGATCGGATCAACAACACAAACACACTCCTCGGGCTCCACTGGAATGTTAAACTTTGGTTTGTCGTAGAACGCTTTCTGAAAGTTCTCAACACTATCCAAATGATTTACGCTGTCGATCCTTGATTCTAGAGGCTCTTCTCCGTCTTCGGGTTCAGCGAAATCCTCGTCGCCATTGTTGTTGTTATTATTGTTGTTATTGTTGTTGTAGGCGTTGTTGTTGTCGGCCTCCTCGTCTGCCTCCTCCGAGTCCGATGAGTTGAGGTGGTGGGCGAGGTGCTGGAAACCGGGGTAGTTGGGGTTGACGATGCCGCGGCCGGAGGATCGAGGAGGCAACAGGTTACCGTCGTCAGACAGAGAGTCCGTGTCGCTCAGCTCCTCGTGGCTGAAGCAACGGTACTCGTCGCCCTGGGGTGATGCGTCCAGTGAGCTGGAGCTCTGCGGGGCGTCGACTGGAACACAACACACACACTAGAGATTAGGATAACACTTTTAACAGCATTGTGTAGGACTTTACAAAGTTCAAAATCACAATCAAATTAGCACGAAAAAGCCACGAATGAAGCCGAAAATATGCGTTCATACTTTTCCAACTATACGTCTACATTTTCCCATTAATAAATTGTTGTGCATACTCAAAAAGGTAATACCAGTCCTCGTACATGATAATTGCTTATCAATTTTTTACCCCGTTTTTTTCACACAATACAAATAAACATATCGACCAAAATTGAACGTTTTGTAGAAACTTTGAGAACTCAAAAACTGACGTAAATGAAAAAAATGTCCATGCACAAGAATTAAGGATGAAGTTATCCATAGTGTGAAAACAGTACGAACATATATTATTTTTTCTAAATGTTATTCGAAAAGTACGAAAGTACTGCACTCGAAAGTCTAAATGAAAGGTGGGTCAGTGATATTATTAAAAAAATATGATGTGCAAGTGTTTTTAGTCAATTTCACGATATATGTGCAAACGCTAATTTCACGATGCTCAAATAACCATTGGCACAGTAATTTGGAATCAAAATTTGTCTAATGAAGAACACTTCGATATAGGTTTGAAAACAGAGGCTTGGTAAATCCAATTTCTTAAACTACTTAAAATTAATTTATAATTTATGTATGTATTATTATCAAACGATGATAACAGCACCGTTGAACCAAAGGTGGACAATATTTTTGTAGGTATACAGAAACACCTTGAAAAAACGCCTTAATTTTGCGATATCTTTCTTCATATTGTAATAGCAGAAAGTCAACGTCAGTAGTGTAGTACAGTCTACATATTTTCGATATCAGAAATATGGCGTAAACGTAATATTGACATAATAAATTGATTGTTTTAAGTAACGAATGGCACTCCTTTGCCTTCTCAATCTCACAATACCATCGACAATATTTTGATGGCGCCCCTTCAATTTTCATGCGAACCGTTTTGATGAGCTGCATTTTTGTGTGTATGTGTGAAAAACGTGTTTGTCCTCTTAATCTTATTGTGCGTGAGCATGTCATTGCGTGTGTGCGTGTTTGTGTGACCGTGAATGAATTGGGTGTGTAAAGTTATGGCCGGTGTCTATGGGAAATAAATAAACTTGTATTGATACTATTTTCCCCTTTATTGTGTTCTGTCTCGACGTTTTGGAAGTGATTAGAGTTCTTTCTAATCAAGAGAATAGATTGCTCGGGAAGAAATCAATCTCTCTCCCAACAATCAAACTTCCTGATAAAGACGTGCCCTTTGAGGTCACGAATCACTGAACACAGACAATAGCCGGTGATATTTCGCGATCTAATGCAACTTGACATGATTGTTGTGTGCTCTTTAGCAGATGTAACTTGAAATAGTAACACAATGAACTGCCTTCGGCTCGATTATACCATTGCGGTATATAAAATACATATTTTAGTGTTTTAAAAATATGGATCACCGTTTTATTATGTTTATTCCAAGAAAAAATAAACACATTAATTGATTACTTTTTTATTTAAGGCAAGTTAAGGGTTACGGAAATGTGTACTTCTTCAAGACCACTGAATTGATATATTTGAATTCATGAGTTTAAAAGGGAGTTGAGGACATGTATTTTAATGTTATGAATGTTAATCGTACACATATAGTAGAAGTTGCAGACGCCGCGAAGACTATACAGTTTTATCTAAAATGCGTAATTTCACCCGAGATAATCAATCCTTGTATTTCTTATGTGAGCTCGAGAAGGTTCTTCTTGCTCTGAGTCACTTTTATGAGAGCAACATTTTAATTGTTTTGATAATGTTTCACTACGAAAGTGTGTATGTAGTTGTTGCGGTTACTGATGAAATGGCAGAGACCGTGAAAAATGGCATTTAGTGGCAAATTAGTTCTGACTTCTGAGAGTAAGTCATAAAACCAGTTTTGATAATATAATCTAAATGGAATTGAAGTGCTATTAAATAATTACTTGTCAAATATAAATATAACTTTGCGTATCTCGCCAAAACCTATTTCTTTAATCAAACGTACACAGTGAGTGAGAACAATTATTATTCTATCAAGTTGAGAGACCCGTTTGGTTTTCAAATACTTCACACCGTAAGTAACCACGATCTATATTGCTGACGTTTTTTCAACGCTCCTTTTCAACAAAACTGGTCTGTGCATGATTTAAAACAATACCAGTTTAAATAAAAAAACAAGCCTGATTATCGCTACTTGCACCAAACTGAGTCTTCGCTATATCCAAAACCAACTTTTAAAAGTAAAAGTAAAATATCGGTTTCAGACATCGGCGGAGCAAGAACAGTTCGGTTGTTATTATGCCATGTGTCTTCACTCGGCTATAAATTACCCTCGCATAAAACCTTGTTACGCTGAGAATAGTATACATACGTGCACAACTTACTAAAAATACATCAGTCTATAAGTCTATTATCGTTAGAAAATTGTGAAATATAGTGTTTGTATAATTTTACGAGGAAAACTATAGAGCAGATGACAAACTGACAAGTAAACTACCCTCCCGGTGGAGTCTGTATGAATGATCGAACAAAGTATAGCTATAAAATTATTAATAATACAGAGAAGCAACTGACAAGTAAACTACCTTCCCGGTGGACTATGTATGAATGATCGAACAAAGTATAGCTATAAAATTATAAACATATAGATAAACTTTTCAAAACAAGAGCTCAGAGAGCACTCGTATTCCATTTTCATGCAACTAGAAAATCCACTTGCAGCGACGGATCGCGCTGTTTGTTGCGTTCTAGATGTGGTGAACACTGTTTATGCAACATTCTTGTGTAAATGTAATTCTTACACATAATTCTTGTTTGTTATTTTACGGTTTATTCCATTTTTGTACTGTAATGCTTGTTTATCTTATGGATATAAGTCATTGGGTGGAAATAAGACTACAGGCTCCCACATTAAATAAAACGCGCTTGAAACAACTGTTATGAATAATAAATAATAATCAACATATTAAACGAAAATAATATTGTTTGACGAATCATTTCTCTATGACAACATGACTACTTTCGAATATTCGTCAGCCAAAAACGAATATTTTTATTGCATTGCTTATTTTAAACTTCCAATCTCGTTGCTCACTGAACGAATAGGAAGCTTAACATTGCCAAATGCCACCCCGTTCTTGGCCGATCATCAAGATATCACCGCGGATAGATAAATTTACAATCTTGAATAAAAAAAATGTAGGTATGCCAAATGACAACTCACATTGAAAATTTAATTATTAATTAATTAATTTCGAATAATATATAGTTCAATTGATAACTTTTTTAAAAATACATGGGGACAGCGTGTTTTATATCTGAAGACACGAGATTTATACAAGTGAATATGAACTTTTCATAGCTTTTTCATAGCTTCGCAACTTGTTCTCACTAACATTAAAATTAATCGGTGGTATACAATCTTAAGAAGTCGACAATAGGGAACCTAAGTTTTGAAGGCGGGAAGGAAATTGGTTCTCTCTGGTCTCAGCGCCCATAAAAATTAGCATGGTTCGAAAATGTAACTCGCCGTATCTTTTGACTCGCGCAAAAGAAATCTAAACCAATAACATCACAAGATGCATAATTTTGTGAAGAAGATGATGGCATTCTACTTTGCTCGATGACGCTTCCTAAATTCAAACTATTATGAGTTAAATGGACTCATGTTTGCGCGCTGTCGCAAATGTACTCTGACTGAGCGGCAACCTAAGCGAGACGCAGCCAAGTTGTGTGCAGCTGTGACATCCTTGCATACCACGCGCCTGTCCATGGTTGCTAAATGTACTTCGCATTCAAGATTTTGTTGGCACATTAAAGGATATTTTATTAGTAATGTATAATCTAGTACAACCCAGTGACCTCACAGTAGCCACAAAGCAAGTCGTATACCAAATGTTATGCTGATGCCACGGGACAAAATGTTTTTACGTGCTTTTTCATGAGCAGTTTGGAAGGTTTGGCAACAGTGTAAATGTAGAGTTCACTTCAACTCAAAACAAATGTCATTAATATTGTGATAGAGCAGAGTTAGGGCCTATGTATATCCACGGAAAGAGAAAAGATTATAGTTTCTTACAGTATGAATATAATTCCGGTCCGTGGTCGGGTTCTCGCGCTATCGCTTACGAAACATTTAGCACGGGTTAATCGCCTATACCACGCTGACCGGAGAGAACCGGACAACGCCCACTTAGGTTCCCTATTCAATTTCTATTAAAACGGTATCGGCAACTTATATACCTTTTACCAAGACCATTACTTACATACACGAAATTTCGGGTGATCCTTCTTCACCCATTATCAGGGATGCGTGCAGTCGGTGAAGAAGTTGCTATAGTTGCCTTGGTAAAGGTTTCTTATATTAGGTTTTATTTTGTTCCGGGCCAATTAGATTGTTTAAAGGGGTATTTAACCGCTAAACTCAAAAAATATATTTCATTCAGGCTAACTAGTAATGAATTTAGCAATTAACAGAAAAATTATTGGGACCACCATGACCTCCCAAAAAATTGTCAAACATGACATTTTTCGAGCTAGGTCCCATCGGCAAAAATCTCCCATAAGAAATAACATGGGGACGATCTTTATGCCCCGTGACCTTGGAGGATTTTGATCCAAAAAAATATTGGCCATTATTGACGTACTCGACAGCCTTTTCTGTAAATTCTCTATATTTTGTTTTGTAATTTGGGCAAGTAGTTCGGTCAAAATATGCTGATTACCAAGAAGCGGTGTGATTTTGGAATGCATATTTTTGAGTGTTTGAGGGTATATTTGGGCACAGTTTCAAGACACGATGTTATAAAGGGGCATTTTAGATTGGTACTATGCTCTAGTATCTATGTGGACCAAAAAAGAAGCAGGTTAAAGCCGATTTAGGAAATTTTCCAAAACACCAATTTTCGCCAATTTCTGGATCAAAAAAGTTCAAAAATTCGTGTTAAATCACAGTTACAAGATATAATTTTTTAAACGGTCATTTAAGTGTAGTATTGTGCTATAGATCACGTGGTAAAAAATAATTTTTGGGTTTTTTAGCCCCTTTAATAAAATATGACATTTAACTATTTTGTCCAAGTACACTCATTTCTTAAGTAAATAGTGTAACGTGACGCTGCTGGATAGTGGGTCCAATGTATAATCTCCATATCAATTCGCAACTTGACATGATCGAGACGAGATGCTTGTGGTATGCCTCATCTATATATAAAACACTTTCTCTTTGATTTTATTTGTAAACATATCAAGATGTACTTACACCGATTTCGCGCATGGAGTGCAGTCACATGAGCTACAATCTCACTATTTACTTCACCAGGTGCGTTTAGAACAACGTAAAGATGAGCTCGGAGCCTCGGACCAAGTTTTAACGCAAAATGCAAAGGTTTTTCTGGATCACTTTGAAGATCTAACGATTGTCATAAAAGGTTGTATTTTATTATACACCAGAACTTGTTAACCGGAAAATATTAAAACAAAACCACTCAACTGAACAATACACGGTTAAAAAATTATCCAACACAAACTCACCCGTTGCGTTATATTTCTGCCACATCCGTGGCCGTCCTCAGACGCGAGTTACCTCCACGGCCACGGATGTGGCAGAAATATAACGCAACGGGTGAGTTTGTGTTGGATAATTTTTTATCCGTGTATTGTTCAGTTGAGTGGTTTTGTTTTAGGTTGTATTTTGCTCCAATGGCAATTTGGAATCGGTGTTTGTCGTCGCGATCAGAGGACATTTTCAAAATATTTTTGAATTTTTTCATGCAGTAACTGACCGGTAAGAGACCACCAAAGAGTTTTAATATTTGAAATGTCCTCTGATCGCGACGTGCGTATCCTTTGTTAACAACACACAACACAATTTCCCAAAGTTTCAATGTTTTGGGGGTCAAATTTGAAGGTCAAAAGGGGATTCAGAATTTATATGGAAATTCGCTGGTTTGGGCAATAGAGCGATTTTCAAATGCACATTTAACATTGTAAAAATGTAGTCCCGAGTTTTTCTAACCAATTTAATGAACGTAAAGTAGTTTACCGTCGTATTCGCCTAGGCTGTCATCTGGAGACGACTCCGACAACAGATCCGAGGATGCGCTGTAGCTCGTGCGATGCTCGCGTAGTTGTTGTTGCTGTTGTTGTTGCTGTTGAAGCGAAGCGGTGATGTTCTGGTTGAAGTTGGACCCGTTGAGTGTTAAGTGATCTTTCAGAAGCGTCGTATTCGGTGACGTCACGTAGTTGCTGGCCCATTGTGTGCTGAAAGAGGACGATCGTTAGTGTTGTTTGTAGCACAAGGGGTTAAAAGAGGATAGAGGACATACGTTTTAGGCAAAGTCGTGCTCGTTTGGCTGATTGGCATCACAATTGGCTTGTTCACTGCGACTTTTACTCACCACGCTGCGCTATTGTACTAACCCCCCACCGCCGTCTGGATGCCTGTAAAGGCTGATGTAGAGTGTAGACGGCGGTGATAGCCCAACTTACGGGTGTCATGGCTGCTCATAGCTGTCAACAGCCTACTGTTTTTACTGTCAGTTTGCATAGTTTTATGTTGAAAGCAAAATGCCCAATTGCTGTGTGTATTCGTGTAAGGAGAGAGGAGGGCATACTGTCGTGTTTATTACTACAAATAAATACAATCACACATAATATACTGACAATGTGTCTTTATTTGGCCTCCTGCCTACGTAACCTCTCTCATGTCAACAAATCAACATTGGCTAGGACTAAGCCCTAGGCTTTGCTGAGGCGTATGCAAGTAGGGCCTAGGCCTATACTTGCTAATTATAATACCATGATATTGATATGCCTAGGTCTACATCTAATGCTGAAGAAAAGCCTAGGCCCTAGTCCTTAGTAGCCTTATTCCAAATAGGCCTAGGTCTAATCTCAATAACAGTGCTAGGCCCCAGGTTTATAGACTTCAAGGGCGCCATCCACGTGCTTTCAGCTCTTATTAATTTTCCTATCGTTCACGTTTTCATTGTTTAAAAGTTTAAACAACCAAAATATGCTATTGAATAAAATTACTTGAAATTGGCCGTACGACTACTTATGTAAAAACAATACGTAAACAAACAATCTAGGAAGCATAGGCCTACAGATTTGACAATGCAGAGCCTGCTATACATAGTTTATTTCAAACACCGCCACGGTCAATGACATAATATAAGCTAAGCGCTAGACACACAGTATAGCCGTGGGGAGCATAACAATTTGAACCTGTCTCTAGTAGGGAAAAACCCACCGCCGTCTAAATGTATCGTACCCTTAAATTTAACAGCCTTTGTGTTAACAAGCGGTGTAAAATCAAAACCGCAAGATGGCGATTTCTCGTTATTATTGAAGAAAACAGTCTTTCTTCCTCAAATCTCTCAGTTACTCCGATTTCCGAACAAAGCAATTCAAGTTGGTGGACTATCATACTATTGTCTATCTGCATTAGGCTTTTAGTAATCAAAACTAGTTATTTGTGCGGAATATGTGTCTGAACAAGGTCGTGCAGGTCTAGGGTTGCCTAGGAGAGGCCTAGGGCTTGTCAAACGTGTAATGTTAGCATTAATTGAATGTAGTTCTATAGCCTAATGGAACTAAATGCTTACACTGTTGTATTATAAATAATTTTCTTTATCTGGGCCTAGGCCCGGGACGGTTTCTGGTTTGTTTTATGAAAGTAATGACAATTTTTCTCATTTCACACATAGAAGCAAAATTTAAAATGTCCGCCATTTGTTTACGTATTTGTTTATCCCCGCGACGTTCAAATAATCCACTGCATCTTAGTTCATTCAACTAGATGAAGTATCTATGTTGCAGTGAAGTGATTTTTCCCTACTAGAGAGGCTTCAAATTGTTACGCTAGCGCTCGTTTGGAAGGATAGGAGACTGAGCGTCTAGCGCTTTGCTACGCAAAGCTTATGTACGTCATTGGCCACGGTCTTTGGGCAGGGTCCACTAGATACCTAACAAGCAGCTCGGAATAAGTATCTAGTGGACTCTGGTTTTGGGGGTTAGTGCAGTGGCGCGATCTGCGCGGAGCTTTGCGTGAACAAGCCAATTGTTCAAAATGTAGGCTTAAAGGGGGCTCAAAGTGGCACTTTTCGAAAAATGGTGTAAGTAAGTTAAACGCTACACAAGTAAATTGATTTTTAATTTTTCGGATTTTGTTAAAAAGTGTAAACTGTGTTTCTGACCGTGTTAATTGACATACACATGTTTATTTTATGTTATAACTTATACGTATTGGATTTGTGCTCGTGGAGTGTTTATTCTGTTGCAAATAAAGGCCTTGTTGATAACAATAATAAAATTTATGTCGTGAACAATTGCTGGTTGATTAACAACAAATATTGACAATCTATGACTGTAGGGTGTCCATATATCTTTGCTTGTCAAATAATGTGCAAAGTTTCATATACACCGGATGTTTCCTGGGCGAGCAAATAGCTATTTGCCAAATGCTAAATGTGTCCTATTCCTTCTTAAGTTTTCGTCATGTAAAGGATTAGCTTTGGTTGGGAATTGTATCAACATTGAATATGACAAATATTATTTTTGTTTTTAGTTCTTCATTGAAGTATTGAGAAGAAGATGAAGTGGATGTTGAAAATAGTTGTGTTCATTAATAAATTATTTATGGCACGGTCTTACTCATGGGTTCTTATATTAAATTGGAACGATTTTCAGGGCAGTCTATTTAGACCAAATAAGCAAATTCGCACCGTACGTAGATAATATATCGAAGAAAATAGACATTCAACTTTCAGCATTTTATCTGTAAGTGATTGGGGGGGGGGGGGGGGGCGAAGAATAGAAGAAAATCATCAAATTGCGGTGGCAAATAGATTCACAAGGAATAGGGCTATTCTAAACTCTTAGAGATTAACTACATGTAGGAAATGTTTAGATGGGGTTGAATGTGATTCTTTTGTGGCAGGTCGGAAAGTTTTGTTAAAATGTGCGTCAATGCTAATAGAACGTGTTAATACGCTATAATAGCGTACACAGCAGTGATCATAAATGATCAACATATTATTTTCCCTCAGTTCAACGAGTAGTTTATAAACTAGCAAAGCTACTAAGAATAACTTTCCACAGTGCAATTTTCACACAAGGAACTTGGCCGTGCGTTAGTTTTGGTTCTTTGGATGTAATATCCAAAGTACCAGAATTCTCTTTACCAATATTCGATACTTTCTGAGATAACCCAAGGTGAAGTTTCAGTCAAGATTCAAACCTTGCAACTACATCGAGCGCATCATAGCACCGAGACCACCTTCCCTTACGGTTACGTTATTACACCGTATACTGGAGTTATACAGCAGAACATTATTTCTTTTTACCATGTACTAAAATGTCAACATTCTGATATTTACTTTCTGGTGCAATTCCTCGATAAATAAAGTCCATAAAAGTTTTATCGACATGTCAGGGCCCTTCAATGAAACTCAGCGGGGAAACACAAAACTAGTACACGTAAGGTGAGCTTCAAAACATACATTCATTGCTTATCATAGAACGCGAAACATCCCTTATATTTCCCAGATCCACTGTCCACTGTCTTTATCCGTAAATGCAAAGCAAATGCTCACTCCTTAAAAGTAGTTCGATCAATCGCTATTTAGAGTATTTTAATTGCAATGTTCCACCAACTAAAGGATATTATTATTTTGTGACACTTGCACGGTTGCATCTATAATGTAGTATTTTTAAACTTAGAACGTTACAAGTTGAAAGCCTTATAAAAGTTTTTCAAAGTTCAATCTTAACTCCCTTACAATTGAATCCATCTACACCACTATATTTTTATGATGCATCGTCTTTCAATTCACAAAAATCCGATTACTTTTCAATATTATGTTAAATTGTTAACGGATTCATCGTATTTCAATTTTTCTATTGTTCTTTATGCAGGTAAAACACTGACAATTTGTACCGTAAAACAGTAATATAAGATATTTTATAGAAGTATCCAAAAATGTGATTGGCGATGTATGGTGGATTGATTTTGTTACGCATGTCTCACATCTCTTGAAATGTTATGGGAAAGTTTTTTCCGTGTTTTTCCACAGCTAAGGGGGATATTCGTATTAAACAAACATAAATCGGTTTTCGTGGGCTTGACCATTAAAAAAAATTGATGGCCTATTGATAGAAAGATATGGAAGAATGTTCACGCATCGTAAAGTTGATTTGTTGTTATGATCTGTCATAAAAATAGATTACAGTGTTTACAGAAGCAGAATATCAGCTAGCGAGAATTTATCAACCACCAAAAGGTGCATAGATCCACATTTACGCTGTGTAGTAAACCACGAAATAACGACAAAAAGTAAAAATCCTTGATTATTTATGGTAATGAAAGTTGGTGCTTATACTTGGCTGTAGGTGATAAAACTCCGGCCACAAGAGAACTTCGTAGATAAATCTGTGGCGAAACAGTGAACACCTATTAGCTAGGCGAAGTGGCCTAACAATAAAGCACTCTAGAACTTACTGTGGTTTATGCACAAAGTTTCAAGCATTCCGATACTCTGCTATTGCGTTTACCTATCAAGCTAAGTAGGCGCGATATTGTTGCCGACACGAAGTAACTGCTACAAACCAAGACCAACTGTAGCTAAACCCACTCTAGACTAAAACATATTGCATTTAGGTAAAAGCACAGGACTAGAAAATGTTTTGAATTTTATAACCCATATATTTTTTAAAGTTATACTTTTTTAAAAGAAAATCATCAATGGTTAACGAGAGAAAATTAATTGCTTACATATTTCAATTAAAGTTGGTTTGTCAGTAGACGTCTGTTCGATTTAGATAGAAAGCTGCGGAGGCTAAAACATCTTCATTTTGTAACTTTTAAATAGTCTTGACGTTTCTATTGTATTATGCACATTCATTTATCTTGAACTGAGATCTTGGCATGGTTTACTGAAGTTATTTTAACGTTGAACAAAATTGCACAATTATTGTTAAACCCACAAAAGTCTAATTCAACAACTACCCTTAATATAATGGTAATCAATCTTTCGAAAATATAAAAAGGACCAAACAGAAGAAATTTTAGCATTAATGTGCATTGTTTTCTTTGTTTAAATCGACATAAAACGCATCTATAACTTATAAAGTTTGCTATTAATGTGGCCTACGATACATAAAGTGAATTACTTATTCTACACATAAAATGTAATAAACGCCTATAGGCTAAATGAGTTGCACATCATAGAAAAAATCAGGGTGCCCAAATGAGAGAGGCTATAACTGAGGGAAAACGGAAATATTAAGTAGTAGATCATAAAATGGGCATTGTATGAAGGATGTGGGGGTGGGTTGCTATAAAATGGTCTATCAGGGCAGAAGTACTGTAGTGGACTAGTCCATGATGTAGTGTTGTTATTGTTGTTGTAGACGAATGTCGCGAATCGATATTCGTGTGTGCGTGATCTCTTTGATACAAATCAACAGTCGACTAGATAATTAATGGACGACTGGAAAGGGGATCTACACGTTGCAAATAAAAATTATTAATAATGTTTTGATAGTAACGTAAAGTAATAGGAACATGGCCGTTAAAAAGCTAAATGTAGATTCATACTTCAATGTTTTCATTTAAAGTGGCAAGTACAATATTAAACTGGTTTTTAAATTTGGGATCCACGCAAAATAAGTACTCGGAGAGACCAACCCCATAGTAAAGTTTCATAAACAAATATCTTATTTTACTAATTGAAATATTAAATAAATGTATGGTTCCCAAATTGTTAAGTTCATTTCATTTTTAACTATTTTCAATTTTAAGCTTCACTAATCACTTGAGAAGTTGCGATTCTAAATTAAGCAGACAGAAACGAGTATTTATGATAATACCCGTTAGGAACAACACAATTAAAGATAAAAAAAATCAGAGACATAAAAATAACGTTAAATAGATCAAAAGACAAAAGAAAACAAATATAAAAATAACAGATTTTGGAAGTCATTGGCTGCTTTCTTAGGGCTTCAAGTCGCAACGGATATTGTAAAAGAGATCTGGTTTTGTTCGATCAGCGCTTATAGACGTGTGAAGTGACTCATGAAATTGTTACAGAATAAGGGGGGGGGATCAGTTTCCCTGGAGTTTCGAGTCGTAATGTTGGCCCACCTGTTCAGATCGGAGGAGTCCGAGAGCTTATCTTGCTGGTTCCGGTTCAGGTCCCTATGGCCCACGTTGTGGCTGAAACAGATAAATTTCCCTGCAGGTCAAAACACAGTTACCTAGGCGTTTATGAATGCCGGGTGACGGTGAGAATGGAGATTTTAGGGGGTTGCCAAGAGAAAAATTAGGAGGAAAAAAAATCTGTAAATGCAAAGGTATGCTCCAGTGCAAAAATTTACTATAGATCGTCAAAATGCCACGAATGTCAATAAGTTAGATTTATGGCTTACTTTTAAACAGATAACATACAACATTCAAATTGGAGGAGCTAATTTCCAAAGAAAATAGCCAAGTCTTTGTCATAAAATTACGTAATAATGAACACGTTTTCGCAATCTGCTAACATTTTGAACAGAATACGAAATTGAATCAGCATTTGTGGAATATTACATAGGTTTTCGAAACAACGCAAACACAAGTAATTAGAAACTGTACATGGCCTTTATGTCCTCATTCCAGGCAGTGTTGAATTCAGGCATGCTCAAGGAGGGGAGAAGCCCCCACCCTGTTGGGACTACGCCCCCCCCCCTTTAAATTATGTCACGATAAGAAATTAAATTTGGTATTAACTGGTGGAAATAACAAAATCTATTCCTGGAGATAACTTGAATTGAAATTATTTGCAAACCACATTAGTTTTTACATGCTCAATTCACCTTCTTCATCATCATTGTCTAATGGCGTATTCCATTGGCATGCACTCAGTGCGCACTCGACGAGTGCAAATACGTCATAGCACTCGCCCGGTGCGAAGCAGTGCGCCTGTCAGTGCAGTTCCCAATGGAACACAAAAATGTGCAAATCGAGCAAACATGGCGTCCTTTCCAAACGCTGATCAGCTGATGGGAGTAAATAAAAGTGACAATAATGAATAAAATACCTTATCAAAGCCTGGACTTAGAACTAGTAACTGGATCAAAGGGCCCGACAACAACAACTTTATTCAAAACTAAAATGATAACAAAACAAATTATTAGTCCTAGGCCTTACTTCGCATAATCATGATTCTTGGCTACACGGAGTATAGCTCTAGGCCTAGAGCTAGGGCGTTTGGGTTTATAAAGCACCATTATAAACCCAAAGGCTAGGGCCTAGAGCTAGGGCCTAGGCTAGGCCTAGAGCTAGGGCCCTAGCCCCGGGGCTTATAGAGGTGCGTTATACCCAAAGCTCTACCTCTAGGCCTAGTCCTATACATACATAATACTCATTGTCTGAATATCTGATAAATAAATAAATAAATAAATTTTATTTAGAGTCTACCCACTCAGTTATAGAACTGATTTTCAGTGGGGGACTTTAAATCAAAGCGACTAAGCCAACCCTGCAGGCCCCGACGCAATCGACGAGTGAGCGATAACCAACCAAAGATCGATATTTTTAATAGGAAATATAGCAATCAGTGGTATGGACAGTGCGAACACCCGCGAATCAACGCCAGAATCAACAAGGCCGATTCAGAACAACTCTGAAATTTATTATGTGCTTCGTTGCTAGGACGGCTCCAAAGTCACCGTTTACAAACTCCTAAGACAAGAACTGATGGACTGAAGTCCAAATCAGAAGTTAATTAACTTCTGACTTTAGCGGGAATCGAACCCTGGACCTTCTGCATTGGAAGCATATACGCTAACCACAAGACCAACGAGCCACACACAAGACCAACGAACCACACAAAAAGACCAACGGCATCGTAAATTATGAAACCCTATAAAATTGTATTGTTCACTTCGTTTGAGTTTAGCATTATTATCTCCATTGCTGCTGTCTGACGTTTCCATATCTCCAACAACAAAAACAAATGTCCCGCGTCAAATTGTTGCACTCGATTTGTCGCACTGACCCTTGAAGCCAGTGCGCCTCAGTGCGGGTTTTTATGCACTCGCCGAGTGCAGTGCGTCCAATGGAACACGCGAAAGTTGACGTAATGCGAACTCAAAATCCCAATGGAACATGACAATCGCACTCAGTGCGCACTAGTGCGGCCAATGGAATACGCCATAACACAACCGCACGGTAAATAAAGGGATCAAAGCCAATAAGTTGTAACATGGGCTGTCACTGCCAGGCGTTTGGCTGTTTGAATGTGTTCTGTCCCCAAACATATCCGGAAACAGGTATTTTTGAAAAAAACAAGTGCATATAGGATCCCCCTATTGTCACTGTCAATTATTGGTGCAATAAACACCGCTGCTGATTTAGATGAGAGAAGAGGCTGTTTACTTGGGTCAAAGTATAAGGTGGGGTGAGGTTTGGCAAAATAATGGCGAGTGGAAATGAACTTTGTGAACATGTATATAAGAGCTTAAGAAGACTATTGAAGTGACCATGCACTACGACTCATTATTGTACACAGTGAGTAAAGGAAGACATGCCCCTGTTTGATGAACCAAATGGCAAAGCAGTTCGTTTTTCGTCTTTGTTCGATAAGTGTTAATTTCTACCGAGCGATTTGGCATTTGGCCCCAGTATACACTTCTAGTTATTTGTGTTCATTTTATTCCATTTATTGTATCATCGGTGGCATTCGGTGTCGTGTGCTTGCTATGAAGTGGCTAGACAAAAGTGTGCATATATAGCCTATAATTCTAAAGATTTGTGTCGTAGTGCAAATACTGGAATATGAACCTCGTTCTATAAGTTAGCTTTAAAATGTCTAAAAATATATTATAGTCGTTTGCTTTTTCGTAAAACCAAAAAACAGTAAACCGACTTTCTGTGAAACTTTGTTATCTATCGTCGTTAGTTCGTCTGCAGAATCAATTAACATTGAACCGATTTGTCATCAAATGGAATATAGTTGGGCGAGTAGGCACACATATTATAATTTATAGACCCCTTGTCTCATGCACAAATGAAGGAAAACGTCAATTTTACGAACTCCCCCACCTTACTTTGAAACGCCCCCCCTTGTAAAATGTCCTGAATTCAACACTGATTCCAGGTATTTTATAACTAAACAAACAGTTAACTTTAAATTACAAACAAACTTCTTAAAATATACATTTCAAAAGAGCTTTCCATGAAAAATTAGCACAGTAACTTTTAAAAATATGTGTTATTTCTAAATTTGTGAAATGTGAATAAAATCTCAAAAAGGTGACATTTATGTGACTTGGAATAAGAAAGCGACAATGACAACAACGTACGCCCCGAACATCTGAGGTCAAGAGGGTCGTGTCAACCTCAAAGAGCAGAGGTCTTCTCTCCCTCTCGTGACGTCATCGAGGTGACAGTCGTGACGTCGTCGATGCAGCTATAGGAGATTGAAACACTTGCGCGAGGTTTTGAGAAGCTCTTACGCAAGAGCAATCTACCTCCATGCGCCGTCGAGGCGGTAAATGGGATCCGACATGGAGAGGTTTACCGATTATCGGCTGGACTGGAAGTATCAATCGATTCGTTCATTTGCGTATAATACGTTGATGGTTGAAGAGGATAAAACTCATTTTTAGTGGAGGATGAATATTATTGCTTGTTCTTTAATGCATGATTAGGCGATCGCTATTCTTTCGTACTATACTGAGTGATGTCAAGTTGTGAGAATACCAACTTATTTCATGTTCAATCAACTATCAACTTCAATCAACTTCAATCAACTTCAATCAACTATCCTCCATGTAGTGATAAATTCACATTACTGATATTTCCAAACGGTATGTTCGTAATTCCTTATCCCTGTTCCCCTGTTCTTATCCCTGTCTCTGTTCAGGGAGCTCGAGCAGTAGTGCCTCAGATCTTCCAAGACTTTCTTAGGGAATTTTCGATACCCGTTTCGATAATAGATGATCTTTCTCTATCAATTCTGAAGGCTTTGACCATTATTTTGCAAAACCATTTATATAACAATTGTAATTAGTTTATAATTTTTGAAATGTATGTTTTGTTTATTTACTAGCTGGATCCTTGTGGTCACCAACAATGGTTGGTCTGCAGCCAATAAATTGTTTTTCTCTCGTACGGGTGGATTTTTATATCGGTTATTTCTAAAAGTAGTAAATAAATTTTATAATTTTAAACCTTTCAAAAATGAATGTAGAAGACTTAATACAATAAGCATGACGTGTAATCATTTAGAATTTCATATGGATAAAATACAACTAACTATATCCGTAACTAAGTTAATTATTATTAGCATGCACATGCTATCAGCGAATAGCTTTGATAATATGATTTGATATCAAGGAAATCCTTGGCCATAAATTTAAACAAATTTTGGTAGTTAGCTGTAACTTTCTTTTAAATTAAGTTATTATAACTTCTGACCAGAGGGTCCAGTTTGAAATACAATGAGCACTAATTTAGAGTAATTTAGGAATCTCCATAAACCATATTTCAAATATTGTAACGGATACAGACAATGTTTTAGCTAAGGAAAAGCATGCATATATTTTAAAGTGAACAGACAATGTCACATATAATGGCATTTAGTAAGTGCAATGAGGCATACGTTTTAACTTCTAACTTGTATTAAATATTAACAATTCCACCAAAGTGGAGTGTTTCCCAACTATCCAAATCGAGCTATAAGTTGAGTTGTTGTAAGAGTTTCAGAATATGCGAATCGAGTTTATATTCTAAAATCTAGGTTTAAAAAATGTATCTCTAAAAATATAACAATCTACGGAGCAGATTTTAATGGTATTTAATATGTATGCCATTATTACATTAGATTTCACGAAAATAATGCATATTTTTACTCTTCAAGAGCATATTGGAATGAATTGAATGCAATTAATCGTTGTTGACAACGCGAGAAGAATGTTTCAAAAATCGACACTGCAAATTTCTATGTCAAGATTGATTTACGTCATAATAATATCGACTTTCATTAATTTCAGTATCAACCAAATTTATATAGGAACATAACTGCTTAATAGGCACACATTTTCTGAAAAGTACCCATGTGTTTAGAAATATTATTTTGTCTTTTAGATACTTACAATTGGATCAATTGAATTTCGGCAAAGTATTTTTACTTCAACAACAGTAATAAACGTGTCTCACATTTTCCGGCGCAAACCTCCGCGGGTTGAGTTGCAACTTCAAGCCATAGACTCGAAACTACGTGTGACCGTGGTAGCGGGTGTGTTGACTATTTCAATCAATAATTCAAGTGAAACTACCAAGAATTGATGACAAAATGAAACGTGAAATTGCCCTGAGAACTTGCACTGTCCGCGCACAACGAGCGAACAAGTGCACTGGGTATTCTTCCTGTAACAATCGATAGTACGGAGTATTGTGTGGGCGAGCGTTTGTGCATGAAAGTGTGTAGGCTGATCGGTGTAGTTTGCGAGATGGGATGATTCGCCTATGTTTAGACCTTCTTGTGTGATGAAGATAACAAGGATAGCCTCCCTAGTTTAAGTGATTGCCGGCGCTTCGTTCGCGCTTCATTATTTCATCGGAACTCAACGTGCAAGCGAGCTGCCTTCGAGACTAATGACTTAGGGGGGGAACGGAACAAATTAAATGTAATATCAGGGTTTTTAAAACTTTGAATCATTACATTAGTCTTTGAACTTTAAAATGAAGTGAACACTCTAATTTTTAAAGAATTACCGAGAGTAATAAACGTCTCGCGGTTAATCTATTCCAACAACTTTGCAGGAAATTAATTAATCAATGAGTTCTAGAAATTTTAGGGGAGATTGTTAATTATCAAATTATATTTTTACGAGGGTTTTATAGATCTCATTATGAAAGTTTTGGCTTGATTTTAGCTTTGAATTTATTAGGGGAACGCGATGAAAATCCATTCAAGTTAAGCAGCAGACCAATGGGTGATGGTATCACGCAAGCTCCACCTCAACATCGTTCTGGTGTAACACTCTAACTTTGGGCTTCTGAGGCGACCTAACTAAAAGGGATCATCGACGGGAGAAACTTTGGGTATAGTGAGCTGTGAAGTGAAATAAAGAGACGGTGAAGAGAGACATTGGGTACAACAATGATGAGACGGAGGGACATCCCTGGGATCAGTCTCTGCAGTTACCTTGTGACGCAGGGACACGGAATAGGCCTCGAGCCCCAGCCACCACGCAAGATCGAACCATGCGAATTTCCAAGAGGAAATTTTCGTTCAGATTGAAGATTTGTAGATACTACAATGTTCTACAGTTCGATTTGTAGTAAATGAACACAGCACAACACAACCTGGACACTATCTGTAATAGTAGGCTAAATATAATATAAAAACAAAATTTAATCTCAATCGGTTATATATAAAACATAGTAACTGTTGAATTATTTAATTTATTTATGGCCAAGTTATTTTATTTTGTTTATTATTACAGGTTTGTGTTCAGTACATTTATTGTGCGTGCCTGAAAATATAAACATACAATAATAAAACTAATGAGAACATAACTTCAAAGAACTTGTTACAAAATAAGAACTAACACTTTCAAAGAAACCAATTTATTCGTGATGGTCGTTGTCACACGCAAGTGGCTAGTAGACTGCAGTTGTGCAACATTGCACTAGAACTTCTAGATAGACACGATCCATAGCGGGTCACACACTTTTCGAGGGCCTAAGGCAGTCACGCCACGAGCATTGGACGCCAGCATGGACAATGTTAGTTTGGAACAAATGTAGTGTGTTTTTCGGGGCAGCTTTAGTGTGTACGTGTGCGAGTATCGCGCCGTGATAAATATTCCCTCCAAGTGTGTCCCACCCGAACACAAGACAGTAGACACAGAAGGAGTGTCCAGATTGGTGATCAGGCGAGTGCTTCTTAGCTTGGCCGAGATGACGAGTGGCTCAAACTTCTACTCGGCATATTTGAAATGGCAGCAAAGAAAGTTCCAAGTTTTCTAGTGTTTCTAACATAAACCTTGTTTGTTATATACCGCCCTAAATCGCCTGTCCAGTAGAAAAGTGTAACTTCAAAAGTATCCGAGAGAAAATTGTAGAAAGTATATAGTATGATGTGGACGGTCCGCGTATACATTCTTGTTTGGCAAGTGTCCAATATACGGAACGAAAACAGCCTCTGAGGTGTTTTGATGGGTTTTACTCTTGTCTATACAAAACAGGAATAAAAAATTTATGAATGAACGCTTCAGTGGCGTACCTACTTAATGTATTGATATATTTCGGTTAAGCTATATGGAACACAACCAGATATTCGATAATATTGAATTGGCTTGAACCATCCAAACGCAACAAACTATGTTTGTTTAACTGGCTGTAGACAACTTTCAAACCACGCAACTTAAATTCGCTATTATGAGCAAAAAACGTTAAATTACTGAAACATTCAGACATGTTTTGATGAAAACAATGTGTGATTCACACGAAACGTGAATTTTTAGGAAGGAAGTTGTTGAAAATAATTCGAACTTCACTGAAACTCTGTATCAAATTTCATATTTTGAATTGATAACAATCCACTGATGCCCATTGAAAATGTAATGTCATGTTTATATGAATCTATCAATTTATATAGTAAAATTGTAACCTAATAACACGGTTTGTTGGATTTCTTAATTAACATCTCAATTATCTTTCAATCACTTACATGTGTAACCTTGGTCCGGGAATTGCAGCTACACTTTCTGCCTCTTTCAGTCGCATCTTTTCTTCTTCCTGTAAAGACAAAACACAGCCATTATAGCATGATTTAAGCAAGTTACAATAAAAAGCATCTTGTACCGCTTACTCGTAAAACAAAATGATCTCGAACGCTTTTAGTTAAAAAAACAAACAACAAAAAAAAACGAAGTCACTTTTAATTCATTATGTACATCAAAAATAATTAGTTTTTAAGTTTGGGTAATGACTTTAATTAAATCTTTAACTCTCATGATAGAGTGAACGCAAAATGAAATTAAAAAAGCTGTACAGAACTACAAATGACATAAAAACGTCAATATAATAGTTGATTGGAATCAGAAATATGTTTTTTTACCTTTTCGAATTTAACAGAGACATTTCAAAGTAAACGTATTTATATTATGCACTAATAATAAAACATAAAAATATCAATTGTCAGTAAAGTATGTGATACAATTTCTTGCTTGAAGTTTCGTTGAAGTAAAACACGAGCTTCTCCGATACAAAGTTGAAACGTATAGGTTCGTAAACCGGACCTGAATTACAGGCGGACAGGATCACGGAGCGAATATCCGTCCGTTTAGCCGCACACTGAGCGAGTGCCTGGCTCAACACTGTTCGTAAATTGATGCAGTGACGTCATTTGTTAATCGGATTATCTCATCGGCACAAAGAGACGTCTTCCCGGCAGGCGCATTCTATGCAGGGACGTGGGACTGGAGGTCCATTAGGCATGGCTAGCTACATTACAGCCGGGCGTAAACGCAATGCACTTAACTAACTGAATAACAAACGTATGGGGAAACAACTGAAGCTGCCATTGACTCGCTTCAATGTAGATCCTCGATTCCACGTAGAGAGCGAACACTTCTTTTTTAATTGGTAAATTAATAAAAAAAAATTGAAGATAACAAACTTAGTTTGATTATACTTTGTTATCGTAAGTAACGGTTACGAATAAGAATATAGCGAGCAAATTTAGTTTCAACTCGTTCAAACTACTGCCGTATTCGTACAGAAAGTTCGCGATAAAGAAAAAGTTTAAGTCACGTATGCCCATTCTTAGCAATTACGATTAGAGGTTACACAATTTTGAATTTAATTGGAAAATAAGTAATTTTACATGGTTTCACAGTAAATGCCGAAATAAAATAACAAGAGCATATTATTATACTCACAAATCTAATACGGCCTCGGCAACGATAAGTGCGCAGATGTCCTAATAGAGCCATACGATACAGCAAACAGAGTTGGGGTGATTTCGAGGCGTCACCCAATCACCGTAAAACGTGATATGAACTTTAAAAAAATGTCATAATCGGGGGTATTTAGGTACATGACAACACATGCCAAATTTGATTGGGGTATGAGATGACCATTCCTTCTGTGTGAAAAAGTGAGTTGAAACACGCTCAAAACCACTTTAAGGATGTTAGTTACTACTGGCTATACTACCGCTGATAAGTCACTCAACGCTACTACTGTCTAATTCGTCAGTTTCAATTGCCTAGCGATTCTGTCCAAACGGGTGGGGCAACAACGTTCATATTATACATGGGATATAGTGCCTTTTGAAAGAAAAAGTTGAAAAAGTTTGCTAGAAGACATAGAAATAATGGTTTAAATATAAGCTTGTTACAGGTATCAATGCGTACAAAAAGCAAATCTTTGGGCCACGAGATATTTAGCATCCTATTGTTAATTGGTACTACTTTACTAAATTATTCTATTTCAACAAAGAAAAATATGCAATAGATCTTGAAAAAGTAATAAGATACCAGCATTCAAAAACTTGTAAAAATACAGCCAAACCTTACACACTCAAAAGTAATGAGATCTAAAAAGAAGGGTCAAACTCATGTACCCATCTGCACTTGCGCATTCTTAATTCATAAGCGTACACTGCCCCGTCGTAAATACATAATATTTGAACAGCTTGGCAAAATAGAATTGTTAAAATGGTTATCATGCTGAATTTTCAACTCTCCTTTATCTTGCTTCAGTTGTCTTAGAAGTCGACATTACTTTGCAAGTATCTCCAAATTCCAACGATACGATTACGATTTCAAATTGTTATTGTGTTACTGTAAAGAGAATAACTTCACCCTGGACGTATTGTTTGAAATCAGATCACCTCTAGTAAACTCTTTTACACATAGTCAAACAGCAATGAGCAATAGTTACTCTTTAGTCACTCTTTGTGATCGTCGATGATCGTTAGAATTTGTTTTGCTAAAATGTATTATTAGTAGGCCCTATGCGACATTAAGCTGGAAATGTAAGTGTCATTTTGGTTGTAAATATCAATTTCAAATTTTAAATAATTTGTGTAGTAAGTTCACATGTAGCCAAATCTTTTGTCATCAATAATTTATAAATGTTTTAATTAACTAAAAAATATTATATTTTATCAAAATAACAATATTTATATCAAGTTGTAAGTTTATCCATCACATGTCAGTTTTAAGCACTCTCTGAACATGCTAGGCCTAACTGACCATTGGTTTTACACCTTTAATATTTGACAGAGCGAGTGATTAAACATATGGATTAAACACCATGCACACATCAAGTACATAATATGTACAAAATATGTGCAAAAAGCTCCTGTAATTGTTGTATTATATTATATTATTATTGTATGTATTATATTATAATACAACAATTACAGGAGCTTTTTGTGTCAGTCTACAAACAAAGCAAATTTATAAAACTAAAACCTCATTCGCTCTAGTACAACATGAACCGTAGACTTAATTAAAATTTCTCATTAAAACTGAACACTCGTGTTTACTTTATTAACAAAACAAACCACTGAAAGCTTGGATAAACACATACAATGCAACACACACGAGTAAAATATATATTCCGCAATTTATACAAAAGAAAGATCCGCACGAATTGCAATACACATGGCGTATCTGTCTGTATATTATAGTTTGGATCAGAAAGTAGCCCAAATTACGCTGGCTGGTTTATTTTTAGTAGCATTAAAAAAATATTACGCACGTATTATGCCTTAAACTATAACTATACTCAAGGGTATGAGACAAGGCAAAAATAAATCAAAATCATTGTTTGTCTTTATTGAGAGACATTTTAATTGCATTAATAACTTGTCGAAACTCCGATTAAATCATTATTGTGTTATAAGTTAGTGTTTCTTGTTTATACGATAAACTCATCAACAGTTTCTGGAAAATAGTTTCGTTACTAATTTACAAACTCAGCTCTACCCAAAAAGTTATACATTTTCGAGGTGTATATAGACGTGTATACATCTAGTTCATATGCGGTGAAGGATATTATTAGTTATTTCTCTGTGTGTATATTCCAAGTTGGAAGTGTGCTTTATCTTGCTCGATCTTAGCTCTTCCCGTGCACAATGTGGGAAGTTTATCCCTATCCCTGAAGTCCCCGGGGAGAAGTCGCCCTCAGGCTCATCCTCTGTCAGCCTATGTAAACACGGGGGCGCCGAATACACCCGTATTTGAGTTGTAAAGCTAAGGCCCGATGAAAGTCCCACAAGAGTAATTGGCCAACTCCACACGCAAGACGGGATCACATGCCTGTCTGCAAGCCTGCTTGCAGATCGAGATTACTGTTAATTAAGATGAAGCCTGCGAGATCTTCCTACGAATAGTCTGTCTGTCTTCAACTCAAGTAACAAACATAAACGCAGCATAAATCTTCACGTACATCGCTCAAAGGTGCACATATAATTAAGGCAGTAGGCCCCTATGAATATGTTCCTCCTACAAACTGTCCACAGTGTCTCGCCCTATGTTAAAAGTGTAAAAGTAACCATGAACTTCTTCACAAAAAGGTAATCGCAGGGTTATCTTTAGGAGGGAAAATTTGTTGTAGGGTAAAACATTGTGTAAACTAATTACAAATAAAGTGAACGAAATGAATAGCAAGTACATAATTCTAGGTCCTTCCAATAGTTGAGATTCTAACATCGGAAACCACTATTTTCTCGATATAAATTTTAATTTGTAATCTTCATATTATACAGAATTATATGACAGTTAAATAACACCAAAGGCTTTTGTTATTTTACAACGTCAGTAAAGCCTAATTCACAGCTAGTTCGAAAGCTAGTGTAACGGCTTCGTTCTCCTCGACGTCTGCTCGGCAGTCCGGGATAGTGGAGGAATTTATATGACTGTCAAGGTTACACCGTCCTTTGGATGGGACGTTAAGCCGTTGGTTGATACTTTTCGAAAGGAGAGGCTACGTGCCGGTACCGGGTTTCCCCTCCTCCCTTCTGTTCATACTTCATCCTCATCTTGCACCACTCATCGTCTCGAATAGCCAAAGTGAATTAATATGAGACGTTAAGTATTATCCAATCACAACTAGTTCTAAGGCGTAAGGCATAGTCGTAAGAATTGGATTCTGTGAAATTCGTTATAACGAAGTGTACACCTTATACACCTTACGACTTAGGGCGAGTTGTAAACAAAAAAATGAAACACATTACTCGGCAATACAAAAAATTACGTCCTTCAGACTTACAGTCTTACGCCTTAGGATCAATTGTGCATTAGGCTTAACAGATTTCAATTTCGTTGGTGGAGGTGCCGGGTCCGCGGTATCCCGACTTTAGGCGCACGGGGCTGGGCGCCTCCCTGGCATCAGAAACATTATGTATCATACTTGTTCAGAGGTAATGTCAACAAACAGACGTATGACTGTCGGGGGTCGTGTTCGGGTTTTATTGAGAGACGTAACATACACACAGACGGACGGATGTACAGGTATAAGAAAGAGGGGTAAAAAAAACGAAAATCTTTTGCAACGAGCTTTGTGATATGTCAAGCAGACGATGCCAAATATAAAATCAAGTCAATTAACTATCACATCTCACAGGTTTTTATGTCAAAATTTTATACTGATGTAACAATTTAAAAAAATATACAAAATAAAACAACCTGCATTAGGCTACTATATGTTCTCGATTCTTGAATCACCTGCGAATATTTTGGGTCAAACTTCTACTATGCGCTTCTCTCACCAACATTTTACACCGGTTATTTAGGTTGAATATTTCAAATTAGAAAAGGGAGATATAAATATATCATATATCAATACACTTAATGCTTGTAAAAATGTATCCTTTAATTTTGAAAGCAAAAAAAGTTTGCATATCTCGACGTGTTAGTGTTAGAAGCTGCAAGCGAGTTCACTTCCGTCTACCAAAGTCCACAGACGTCTCACTCGGCCTAATGCCTGTGCGTGTTTGGACGGCATGGTTTACCGCGGCTCCCGATTCCCAGCTTGGTAATAGCTTCTGGTTGAGGGATATCGCATTATGGAGATTGGGAGGCTTACAAGTTTTAGCTATGCCCTCAGGTGAAATAACCTTCCTCCCCTACATTGCCCCAGCCCCACCGACTTATCAAAACAGGATGAGGGACGAAAGGAGTAGAACATTTCCATGGCTTCACTTCTTACATAGGAAGCTTTAGTTTGCACATATTTTACACGGGTACGCCCGCCTATCGACGCCCTACAACGACACCGTCGAACTAGCTACATAGAACGGTCGTCCGATCGCTTATTTTTAACTGGCTAACCAGGCTGTTATGGTAGATGATTCAAACTATCATACACTTCGATCTTTGCTAGTTTGCTAAGAAGTTAGTGTTGTCGGCCTCTCAAAGGATGGTTTATAAATAGCTAAACATTTATGTTGAAATCCTGTTGGTTGGCGCCTGGTGGTCTATTTCATGTGGGTTCTTAATTTAGTCGCAAGAGTGAAGGAAATAGCGAATTAGTTATTGTAAGGCACCCAAACCACGCTGGAATAAAACTAAAATGAACTCATTGAATGAATCGCATTCTTTGTTCTGCGAGACCAAACTGTTCTATTAACAGCAATATATTGCACGTCCTACAGTATACACACTAATGAAGCATTATCACACTAGGTAAGGCATTGGCTTTTGATACGATCAGTGTTGGATGCACATAACCCTATTTTCACTTTGCTGTTTACAACTATTCGTGTAAAAACTTGTGATTATCAGGCGAAAAACGGATTAAATAATAGTGTAGCCCACATAGTGTATTTGTCTATTCAGAAACTTGAGATTTCATTGATATACGTGATACAACTTACAGACGTTTAGTCAAGACATATTGAGACGACGCCTGATTTTATGAGTCAACAAAGGTGTATACAAGTAAATAAGATTAAGAATTATTATTATTTCCGCATTTGATATTTATTATCATTGTTTCCAGCGATCTTGCGAAAAGAAATACTTGGGCGACATTTACAAAGCTCATACTTTATAGAATTTCTTTAAATGTGACATGATTTACGTAAAGTGTACCTATGGAAGAAAAATACAACACCTATATGCATTATATTTCCAATATCTCATAATAACCTCTCTCTATATATAACTTGTATGTGAATGGTGAATGAACTTTGGGTCTGCTGCACATAAATTGTGGACGTTTGGTACTAAAATAAAGCCCAACAAATCTTTCTCTAGAGACGAATTGTTTCTCGAACCCACACGAAAGGTTTTTGACTCGGGCTAACCCCATTATCTTCAAGACTTGAACGGCATGCCGCCAGCTAAAACTGAACAGAGACTTTACCGTTAAACACAATTTTTGAAAATTCTCAACAATTAAGAAATTATTATTTTTATTTTATTCAAAACATGTAAGCATGTTTGTGTGTACATATTATCTATACAAAGACGTGTACAGAGGTTTATAAATGACGTCACAAGAAAATAAAGATGGCTGGAAGAGTAAACACACAGAAACAATAGGCCAATCATCTTGACAACTCTGCGAAGAAAATATACAGAACAAACGAATTTATTAAAGAATAATGAATAAACAACAGTGGAGGGGACACTAGAAAGGGTGTCCGGTCATTAACGCTTGTCAAGATAATATACCAGAAGGGGGAGAAAGGATTTTGTTTTTAAGAGTGTAAAACCCTTTTTGACGTGTAAAAAATTCAAATCTAGAATGTACAAATTCCGAAATAAAACACAATTCCAATATTTTCAATATGCTACAATGTTCACGATTAAGTTCGTTAAAGATACACAAGGCACGAATCACGTACAAAATAAACACCTCGATCATGTGTAAAGCGACGTGCCATGATAAACTTTCAAAACTCGCCGACGACTGTAAAAAAAACTCCACCATTAACATCATTTGAGTATCGTCGAGCCGACATATCGCTCGCTAATCTTCAACTCGTTCACGCAATCACGCACGCGCACGCACACTCGTCCATCAGCGACATAAATACCCCTCGGCGTCGGACGAGTGCATGCTCCATCATCCAACAATTACACTAAGCTTTGACAAGTATGGAAATCAGGGAACGAAATCATCCATAGATCTGTTCATTACGCTTTATGAGCGTAGCGTACGAGATACTCTGTTAATATCATGACGTGACTAGGTGTCCAGATTTTCAAACCAAAAGAAGCGGGACAAACTTCGGCGGCTGTAGCTGGGGTCTGGCGAAGCCAGCCGCCGAGCCTTTTCGCCGAAGGCTAAAATTTTTTTCACCTACTACAATTATTTTTGTCATGTTTAAACTGTAAATGGCAACTCGGGGATTACCTTAATGGATAATTACTATAGAAATGTTGCTTTGCAGATCGTACAAACACTTTCATTATCAGTCTCGTGTTATAACAAGATAAGGAAAGTCTTCTTAACATCGTCATTGAAAACACGTTTAGGCGTCGGCATTTTACACACTCACGCGTACGAGACGAAAAAACTATCTCGTAAAGTGAGGTTAAAAATATGTTTTCTAATCAAAATTAGCTTCCCCACCATTTAATTGCTGTAATAATAAATAAATATCGAATTGCGAACTATATATTCTATCTGCTAGAACACAAACAGTTCTTACAAATAAGCAGGCGAAGTAGGCTTGCAAGCACTCTAAATTTGTTTGATATTTGTTTTCTCACGGCAGCATTTACAAAAATCTGAGCAAGCAAGGACCCAAGGAAGGTTTGTTTAGGGTGAATTATCAAATTAAAATATTAATATTAATGTATTTATTTATTGTGATACTCACAGTTATGTTTTATCATGTTGCTCGGCTGCAAAACGACAGTAACTTCGTTGGGGCTCAGGACAATTCGTGTAACTGATGCCGTCAACCAACCCACCCCCCGTCTACACTCCGCCTGCTGTGATGACGCATTCATTCGTGCAAAGTCAAGGCCATCAGAAAAGTGTAGACAGAATACGCGTAGTCCGTAAATTTACAGCAGACGAGCCACGAGCTACACGTGAAATCGGTATATTTACAAAAACGGGACAAAACAGCGTCCCGTGAACAGTTGTCGGGACACCGGGACAGGTCCCTAAAAAACGGGACTGTCCCGTTTTTAACGGGACGAATGGACACCCTAGACGTGACAGCGACGTCCGAGTTGGACATGTCACTTGTGATCCTGGGTGATGCGGCTGCATAGGCCACTAAAATGGCAGACCTCGGTTTGCATCTGGTCTGGCAAATTATTTGTGTTTTACTAAAATATTTTTGAATACATATTAGAATATTAGAACGAAGACAGTATATTTATAACTTAATGCATACTCAATATGTTTTATGTTTGAAAATGAAACATTAATTCATTTGTTTTATTGGTCACTTATGTCCACACTGAAATAAAATTGCACGACGTAAGTTCCATTGCATACGTGGACATCTTGCAATACCACATCCATATCACTGTTCTATTAAATCCCTTACAAAACTTAAACAGTCAACACTCTTATAACTTTATCTGGGGAGGGGCCTCTATTTCACGCGAGAAAATATAAGAATATGGGTTAAAGAAAATGTCTCCGTTTGATAATACTTCGTTTTTAGTTCTTGCAAAGTTGATAATGCTGTTTAATTGACTATTTTAAGTTTTATATTTGTACTTTTTAAAGTATTATGTTCTTTTGTGTACCTTAGTAGATCTATTTAGGTTTTGTTGGTTTGTTTATACAATGTATTTTGGTATCTGGTAACTAATAATTATATTCCAATGTGTCCAATATTCCATCACGCTTGTGGAGCTTGCGCTGTTGGTGGTGGTCTTAATAAAATTGAAAACTAAAAATACAGATACACAAACAAATGATTTAAAAGAAAGGTGAATTCGATAGATAGATTTAAAAAGTTATTTTAGAAATGGAAAAATTCAAAATTCAAAATAAAATAAATGCATTTCCTATTCTTTAAAATACATAGGTTCACGTTCATGCCCTTATTAACACAGGAAGAAAACAACTCTTGTAATTTACATATTCCAAATGTTCATTGAGGTCAGATAAGACTTGTAGGCACTCAACGCTTTGACACCTTGTGCAGCGCACGTGATTACTACGGCTGACGTTGAAGGCAGTGGCGTGTACACCTACGCTCAGCGGATGGATTTAGAGGCTACTAAAAGATTTTACGACTCGCTTGTATGTTTATTTATTTAATAAGTTAGGTGGGGAATGCCTTACTTGAATTCTTGAACTGTGAAACGTAGAGAAACAACACGCCAAGTGTTTGACTCGGCTGCCAAAGATGCTACTGCTAGAGAACTTTGACACTAGCTGCCGTTTAGCAAGATATAGATGTAGGCCTATGCGTGTGTGAGAGGGTGCGTGTGCGTGCAAGTGCCTGAGAGTTCGAGTATGAATGAGGATTATTCATAAACACGCCAGCAAGAGAGACACAATAAATCATACTTCACTTATATTGTATCAACAACTATTTTGAAAGATTTCCCAATGTGTGTTATTTGTGTATTTCCATGTTTTCAGTAGATTGTAATTGAAATGTTTCCGTGTGCATGTCAATGTGTGCATGTGAATAAGCACATTCTGACTAGGCCGGTAAGTGGTAAACCCGGGATCGATCCCGGTATGTTTTATCTCAACTGGATCGTGTCAAGTAAAAACACATTCTTGTCTAGCCTATATTGTATACCAACTCTTATAAATACAAATCATTGGACTTTTCACTGTTATATAACAAAATACTTATTTATTGTTTTTTTTTAATAAATATTTTGTTAAATAAATATTTATTATATTAAATATTTATTTATTGTTTATTTTTAAAGTAAATATTTTGTTAAATAACAGTGAAAAGTCCAATGATTTGTATTTATAACGTTACTACCTGTTATATAGTTTCATTTTTTTTTATAATATACTAACTCATTCACATAGCTAATTTTCAGTGTGATAGCTTTATTGCAACTTACTTTCAAAACAAATTTAGTTAGTAACTTTGTGTGTGTGTTGCGTATGCGTGTGTGAGTGTGCGTGATCATATTATAACGCAGCATGAATATGTTGGCTAATAATCTAACTCTTTCAACTGACAACCACAGCATGGAGTATAGATACGATTTCACAAGAGTAATATATTTTTAAACGGCAATGTGTCTATAAATAAATAATTCCTTATATTTTACGATGATATCCCGAGTGCAGGCCTGTTTTCAGCGGCATGTACGCTAGACACGGCGCCATGCATGCGCGCCAGCTGATTGGGAAACCCTGTTACAAAGCGCGAGTGTCACACATGGGTCTCTACACCTCTGTACTTGTTCAACGCTTCAATGTTCGCTCCCTACCTCTCGCTCCATAGAACACAATCATAATTTTAATCAACACTCATAAAGACGAGCTCTTATTCGTCTTGACAAGCAACCAGCCTCTATCTCTCTCTCTGTCTTCTCCACTCCAACGCGTCACTACGGAAATAAAACATGATTTGTAATTTGCATAACATTACAGGGAGAGCCGACACCGGCATCTGACAGTCACAAGTGTCTTTGTGATTCAGGGCACACGAAACACGATAGGAGAGAGGGAGAGAGAGAGAGAATGACACTCAGTCGACAAGATTGAGTAATTCAGATGCAAATCCTAAACTACAGCCGGGATTAGTACAACACGAAATAATTTTATAACGAAAACAATGGATTTTGAGAATTAAAAACGTGGTAATTGTTTGAAGTTGGCTTGTTATCCAACAAACAAAGTTTGTTTCTCTAAACAATAATCCCCCGACCAAGGATTATTACAAGAGCCGCTAATGTCTTGTGTATAATTAATTGCGCTAATGCGTCTATTCTCGTGCTAATTGACAGCGTGTCTTACCATGTTGGATTCTGTGGTCCAGCGTCGTCCGTGTCCGCATGGTAGCCCGCACCCTATCAGACACCGCCGAAATACTCGCCGCCTTACTCACTGCGGCGGACTGACTATCTCCCCCCTCCTGCCGTCTCCCTCCCCCCTCCCACCCACAGCCGTGGCGTCATCGCGCGCCGAGCGACGCCGCCACCTCCACAGACAAGATCACCGCACTCACGAGAATGATAAAAAATGTGCTTAGGACTTGTTTGATAGTGGCCTTCCATTTATATCTATGAAGTTGGACAGATGGTTCTCGTAGTGTGCAAAACTTATTTGAAAGTTTGGTTCATTTCGGGCAAAGAAATGAGAACGGGCGAGAGGCAATCTTGTCGTCGTGTATGGGAATGGGAGCGCAGGGTTAGTCTACAGGTGTCCGACCCACATTGTTTCAACCCCAAGTAGTCGAGCAGCGGCGCATTCTTCGGATTACAGCGACAGCGAGTAATACAAGTGCGCGCTTCGCTCCAGACTCCACACCAATAAAACCCACGGCTCGGGGTTTCTTCAAACAAGAGTGAAATTGGCACCAACAAGAAGACTCTTGCTACAGCAAATCCTAAAAGTTTCTTCGGTGAAACCACATTACTGATACAAGAAAAGTTTTCGCTGGTTGATGAAAATGCGATTAAGGAAAATTTATAATCATTGAAAAATTCTCATTGAGACTCAAATCCAAATTTTTGCTCTCTCCAGGAGTTGTATACTTGTATCATGTGCACGCCAAGCTAAATACAGTTATTCTATTCTATTCTATATTTACTAAGGTCGACAGTGAGAGTAATTTTGATACTTTTCCAACCTGTTTTATTTATATCTTATGGCTTCAATTTTTATATTTTTTAGTGCAAATTACTCTAATAGGCTACACAAGGCTTTTATCACTCTTATTTACTTGTAGGCGCCTTCTCACTGACGTTGTTCATCGGCTTTTGTTGCACGAGTTAATAAATAGACCCCCAAATTTCGTGTCAGTTAGATTATAATTACAATTCATGCTCATCTGACTAAAACATCAGTCTTATTTCGTTTATTTAATTGCATGTGTTTTGGTTTCTTGTTACAAACGGGCATACATTGCACAAGTGCAATTATCAACACAACGTAATCTTACTATGTATACATGTGAACATACTTTGGGCGTACATACAAATGGTGTTTATTCTGTGCTGTGTGGGCGTATTTTGATTATTTCAAAAGAAACTTTAGTAGAACAGGTCAATGATATTTATAAATTAATTGAACTTAACACTGTTCTTAGGTGAGAAAATAAGCTTTTAATTATGTTGCAATATTTCGAAAGTTTTACTTTTCTTCGACAGGCAGACATTACAAAAATACAAACATCTGAACAAACAATAACCACAGCTATGTGGATGAAAAATTAATTGCAAGAAGTTGTATTTTTAAGTAATTTAACAAGGTGAAAGAAAAACATTTACAAACGATCTATCCCTAGCTTTAATTAATTATTAATTTCAACTTAAAATAATTTATTTTATTGTATTTATTTATTACTATATATTTTTTCCACTATCAACTAAAACTATCAACTCAAACTATAAACAATGAACTTTCAACTAACAACCAATTATCTATCAAGCCTATAACTACTATATTTTTTATACCTAGTTGTTTTGTCATAAATTAAAGCTAGGGATAGATCGTTTGTAAATGTTTTTCTTTCACCTTGTTAAATTACTTAAAAATACAACTTCTTTGCAATTAATTTTTCATCCACATAGCTGTGGTTATTGTTTGTTCAGATGTTTGTATTTTTGTAAATGTCTGCTTGTGAAGAAAAGTGAAACTTTTCGAAATATTGCAACAAAATTAAAAGCTTATTTTCTCACCTAAGAACAGTGTTAATTAAGTTCAATTAATTTATAAATAGTATTTTGAATGTTTAAACAATATTAAATAAGAAATGTTTGCCTATGTTCTTTTGCCGTGTTTTATACGTTTGTATAAATGTGAAAGAAACAAATACATATTAATATAAATATAAGTGTGTGTAGTCGGTCGGATTGAATGGCTACAATATAGGGCTGCGTTAGCACACGAAAATTTCGATATCAATATATCAAAATTTTATATTTGTGCAAAAAATCTACATTACTAACAAATGTAGAAAAGGTCATTATTTGTAAACTAAAGTGTATGCCAGCTATTAAAAATATGTAGCTTCAAAGGGATAATCAGGTATCGACAAAAATGCATAACGATTTTTACGTTCTAACTCGCGTTTAAATTTAAGGACCCGGCACCTCCACCATTTATAAAATTCAATTCGAATACTTTAGTTCTCCACCCGTCACCTTCACCATAACAATTAGCGCGCGAACCGAAATTTGAAGAAATAAAAACATTTCTTTTAGGTATTTACCACATAAAGGGTTTTCTTATTTGCATTCCTCAAAATTTCTATCCTCGTTTAAATTTTTCACGTTTTTAATAAAATTTTGATTTTTATTAATTTGAAAACTGAAAATTTCTATAAATGAAGTCTAAATATCGATGTCGAAAATATTCTCCCATACCGATATACTATCGAAATGAATATTTCTTTGCCCAGTCTTAAACACTGCAGGACGTAGTAATTTGGTGTGCCTTACTTCAGCATTGCTTTGAAATAGACGTGACGATAATCGATTGCAACTCGAATTTCGACGATGTTCTTTTCTTCTTTTGTCAAAATAGTGAGTTTTGGGCTGATTGCATGGACCATCCTCAGTGTATATTACATTTGAGACACTCAGTCACAGACAAATCTACTTGATTCACCACGATGAGCGATTACTTCTGTATAGTGTACACTATTGATAACATGCGAAATCTTGTCTCCGCATGCATATTGTTTTCTTTGTTTATTTATTTAACATCTATCCTATCCAGTTAAAAAAACTGATTTACAAAGGACATCAACAGGGTTCGATTCCAAGAGGATGATATGATGGCAATATTTCCAGTCAGGAGAGCTCCCTAAACACAAACATCTACCAACTTTTTGTATTGATGTTTCCAAATAACTCAGATGTCAACGCAGTCAACAGGTTGTTTCATTTGCATGGGTGCCGATCCTGCTTAGAAACTAACTTGATAGTTTCCGGGTCTCTAAGTTAAACCATCTTTCGTATTCTTGTATCGAACAACATACTTAACAATCATGATGTTCAAGCAGGAATTTATGTGTTAAATTTTAAGTTTAGTTGAACATTTTCAGTAGGGAATAACAGATAATATACAAGAAGACAATACTTCGAAACGTAGGGTTATGGAAACAATCCAACATGTTTCTGCTGGCCTAATAACGATTTAATTAATAAAATAACTGTATTTCACCCTCTTCCGTTGAGAAACTAAGAAACTATACAGTTCATTATTTTTGTGTTCAATTAATTACTTAGTTTTATTTATTGTTCTACTTTATAAATGAGTTTTTAACAGAATATGATAGACGTTAAATAAATAAACGATATGTTCCTTAATTGATTATGATATTAAAACCCATTGCCGAAGGAAACATTGGAAATGAAATAACTTCAGTTGGAATTGCCAGCAATAAACATTTCGATTCTTGCGAACACGCATTAATACACACACAATTATTAAATTTATAGGACTGTACGGGAATCACTCTCGATAGATATCTTTAAAGTCCAATAAATATATCTAAAATGTTACCTGGATGTGAGAAAGGTTTGAATAAAAAAGCAAAAATATTAAATTTTCTGCACAAAACACACTATCATCCATGAGATGTAAAAATAATATGGACATTAGTGCACATCGAGCAAGTGAAAAATTAATTTTTAGATAATAATTTTTTTTGTCTTTCACCTATCTATAAGGAATGATGGTTTTCTGAAATAACGTACAGTGTCCGACTTTATGTGTCCTACCTTACAGACCTTGTATTTGTTGAGTTTACACTTAATATGCTACTCCATGGCTGCTACTGCCCGACAAGGCATTATCATGGTGGTTTTAGCTCCGATATTAAAGAAAGGGGAATATGTTTTTAACCATTGAAATGTAATAGTTACTATAATGCTCTGTTTTCTGTGCAGGAAATTCTTCACACTCGATGTATAAACCAGAAACATATCCTTGTTTTAGCTCAGTGCAAAACAGATTGTCAACAAATTGATTGATTCGTGAGATAGTAGGTAACCCAAACGTTTCCCGCTCGATTTTTGTGATGGAGCAACAACACTTTACCAAATTGTTAATTATACATTTAGATTGATAAAAATTTTAGGTGTCACCCCCCCACCCCCTGCAGGGGGTGAGTGTGGAGGGTTTTGTGATTATTACCATAGACACAAAACTAAACCATGAATTTCTTTAAAAATTCGTAGATTTACTAACAACACAATGCTGAGTTTAAAAAAAAATACTAGAAGTTCGAAAAAAGACGCCATCTTGGAAAAAATCTCACATTTTCGACATTATTTACCAGTGTAAACTGCAGTAAAATTTTAAAATAAATTTAATTACATTCTTTAATGTTTGTTTAAATAAAAAAAATTTAAATTTTAAAAATCGGTTGATATTTACACTTTTTATTGTTGATATTTACATGTTATTATGACATCCCTGTTTTGAGTATTTTCACTTATAAAATCACAAACGAATATTTTCAGATGGTAGTGGCATAATTTACACAACTATTCAACTGGGAAATACTGAAACATACATGTGTAGAAGGCAGTGGTTTTCTTGGCATCAAACCATATTTAAAATCATGGTTAAACCATAGTCAAACCATGGATTTTTAATAGTAATCACATGCTGAAACGAACACGAGCGCCGTTTTGTCCTACATTGTAAATTAGTTATTAATAGGATAGACGTTGTATATAAAAATCCATATCCATATTAATTGGATGAGCGAAGCGAAGACTTCAATTTCACTGACCCCTAAAAAATTTGGCTCGGGTGTTTTTTTTTTTTTTTTTTCTGTTTTTTCGCTCTCTACCGTACAAACGGCATATCCGATCTTGATGAAAATTAGAGGGGACCTTCGAAATCTCTGAACTTAGAACTGTATTGTTTTTGGGTACAATAGAAGAAATATTTCTCATGAATATCGTACTTTTACGATTTTTTTCGATTTTTTGTGCGATATTTTCGTGCCATTTGGGCCAATTCTGACCAAACGGGTGGGACTACAACGTTCATATTATACATGGACATTAAGGTTTTGATGATGTAGTACCTTTTGAAAGAAAAAGTTGAAAAAGTTAGCCAGAATCCATAGAATAAAGGTTTTAATATGAGTTTTTTTTGGTTTATTATAACAATTAACAAGTAACAATAGAAACTTGACAACAATCACCTATAATGCTTTCACAAAGCACTTGCAAAGGAAAAGTGGTCCTACGCAAACTAAAAACTTACAAAAAGCTCATCCATCAACGCGGCGGGACTTAAGCGTTTTCCTAGTTAAGTTATTGCTTCCAATTGGAAGTAAGTAACAATAGGCTACCTTTACGCGCTTTTTATTAAATACGCGGGAAAATATCAATAAATATAATGTATGTAATACAACAGTGAATCAATGGCTTGAAGCCGCCTGCGGTAACTATAATACGATTGGGGCGCTGGCCCACAGCGTATATCACTTGAAGAACGTGGGTTTGAATCCCGCAGAAGGCATTGGTTTTAAATTTGTAAAATTGTTCACCCCCAAATATCACCATCCATCGTCTCGAATAGTAATATTGCAATAGTAAATATATATATATATATATATATATATATATATATATATTTCTTACACCTGCTTCCAACATAAGCCGGGTCAGGGGATGGCTAACCACCAGATTTTCCAGGGCACAAAGGGTTTATTATCACCGGCTTGCCAGGCCTGTCATGTTCTCTTCTCCTTCAATTTCTTCATCTTCCATTTCATCTTCTCCTTCAATATCGTCCTCTTCTTTCTTGCTTCTTACCACCATCTCACGCCTTTTCCTTCTGTCCTTCAACAGGCGTTCTGCTGCTATTTCTTCCCAACACTCACCTTTCTCTTCAACATTATTTATTATTTGGTCCTTCCACTTCTTTCTTGGTGTACCGGTCTTCTTATGTTCATATATCCACTTTCAAATTCTGCTCACGGTATTCTCTTTTTGTCCAATTCTCTCATACGTCAATACCATCTCAATCTTTCTCTTCCTATTTTGAAAAAAAACTTGTCAACTCCAACTCTCTTCCTAATTTCTTTGCTCCTGATTTTGTCAAGCCTAACTACACCTCTATACTCCTCCTACTAATTTCATTTCTGCAATAATTAATTATATAAACACGTCTGGGGCTGTAAAGATATTATAAAACTTTGTTTGTCGAGCTTTTAACCAGTCACTCAAAAGTGCAACCGGTAATGTCATTCGATGGTGTATGTTTAATGGCAAGGGTGTCACACAGAAAAATTATCACCAACAAGAGCTGCATTGTACCCTTTTTATTTTTACAACTTCAGTGCAGCGTATGGGCTAGCGATAGCGACAAATACAACCAGGAATTCCCCCCCCCCTCGCCATGAATATTGCTGTTGGAAATTAGAAAGTAATTACTAGGTGCCAGTAACAAATCTTCTACGGGCACTTGAAGGGGTGATAGAACTAGTGAAATGTGCGTGTGCAATTGCCATTGAACCGTTTTCATATATGTATCTAATAATGATCTATAAGAGTATTAATGGATTATTTGGGTCAAGGGGCGCCAACCGTAAGATCATAATGCACCACTCTAGCCTAGGGATATGGGGAGGAGAGGCACATGCTGGTCAGAACCAGCCACGGGTACAGGTAGGAAAGGGGGGTTCTCACGTCGCGGTCGTCGTCTTTGTCATCGTCATCGTTCGTTGTGTATTGTCATCGTCGTCGGGGAGGTCGTCAAGGGAAAGGGCAGGTGTCCCCGACGACGATTGCCAGAGCTCGCCTCTAGTTTCGGGAGGTAATATACTCCGCTCGTACTAGCTACTACTTTTTCACTCCCTAGGCCAATTCTACCCCGGGCCCAGACGGATTACTTATATAAGTATGAAAAAGGACCATCTTGAAAATTAACTAGTAGGTATTATACAATTTTTAACATTCTACATTTAAATGTATATTTAGAAATTTGCTTGATCGGCAAATTCAGCTAATTTTACATACAGTCTGGATCACTTTACGACCTCCAATTTTCACGCAATCAATTTGAATTTTTGGGATGTTGTTTATAAAGGATGATCGCATGGCGCGATCAGAGCACATTTCAACATTTAAAAAAATCCCTTTGCAAGCTTGGGACATAACTACAAATTACCTATTTAGTGAGATAATTACGGTTAGTTACTAAAAAAAGTAAGCAATGTGCTCCGATCGCGCCATACACACATTCTTACTTAACATTTAAATGCAAACCACAACCCGATAGGACAAACGATAGAGCTTCAATGCAAGTGATCCTGTCTAAACCTCTGCATTCTGCGTCAAAGTCTCGTTTGCTCGAGTGCATCCAACAGTCTTGAATATGGATCAACTAATAAACGAAATTGGCTCATCCGTCAACGCAACTAAAAACGCGGTAGAAAACCCTACATTAAAAATGCAGTTCAAAGTTTTATTTAAAAAATGTTAGGTACCTACATAGCTTTCGATTTTTTTTTTTTAGAAAACACCAAATTTTGAAAAAACAGAATTCCGGTAAAACTAGAAAACTTAGTTTTACTTGTAAAAAAATACAGTTTGGATAATACTGCAGGCTTATTTTAGTAAATCAACAAATGTTTGGTCTATAGGAATTAATTTGCAAACTCTCCAATCCGAAATCGGTATGTGGCAGGTGACTTTTAACAATAACCTAATTGGCTAAGCAACAGGTGCCTTCAATAAAATGTCTGTGGAACGAGCATTTATCAACCGATTTGTAAAATTTTTAATGTTTTACTTTAAGGAAACTTACCATTTCATGTTATTTGATTAAATATTTTCATCAGCATTATGAATTTCTCACTATTTGATAACATGTCAAAAAAGTGATTATTTTTCCAAGATGGCGGCACAAATTTTACTTTTTGTATTTTTTTTCAAACTCGGCAATGTGTTTTTAGTAAAATAATAAAGTTTCAATCATTTCCAAGAAAAAATCAAATTTTAATTAAAGTAGTCACAACCCCCTCCACCCTCACCCTCTGCAAGGGGTAGAAAAGTGACACCTAAAAAATTATCAATCTAAAATTGTATTTTACTATTTGGAATATGCGGCGTTGCTCCATCACGAAATCGAGCGGGAACCCTAAATCATACATTTGGGTAACCCACTAAGATACGTTCGGTGTCAACAAAGTTCCACTAATGGGTGAAGGGTGAAACAGAGGGACATCCGCCGATGATCCGCGGACCTAGCACAGTGACACAACTCAACTTCAGGCATATTCTCGACACGAATGTGATGGTCTGATGGATAGTACATGAAATAGGCGATGCTCGACGACAAATCTGTATTGCAATGGCATATTGTGTAACAGTTAAAAAGTTGTTCAGTTTATGTTTGCAATATGGCAATATTTCATCGTTTCGTTTAAATCATTTTGATTAGTGAGTTACGATTTACGAACGCTCACAGAATTAATACAATATTGTACTATACAGTATAACATTCACGGGATAGGTTGTACTAAATCTCTCACTGGAACGTAACTACGTTTTATAACATTTACAAATTATCATAAGGTGAATGCTCTTTAATTTCACGAACATGATGTATTTTATACTGTGATAGAACGACCCGCATTCTAACTAAGCACTGTTTGAACGATGATGATTACCGCGAGTTCGCCCCTTTTAGAAACAGTTAAACTACTTTTAACTAAGTGAGCACGAGCATGTTCAGCACAAACTCATATTTTTATATTTATTTTATGTCACATTTCATTAGTCACTTTGTAATTTGCTAGTCACTTTTCATTCTTTTCATTTTTATTCCATCACATTGTTATTGTTATTCATATTTACTTAGTATACCCCAAAATAATCAATAAATGAAAAGATAGTATTGATTTACTGAAAACTCCTTAAAATTTAGTTTAGATGTAGTTCTGGTTACCTAGCCTATTCACACCAGTCAGGTGTCTATTATAAAGGACATTTTTAAATTTTATTTAAAGAATTTTTTAATTGACCTAAATAAAATAAAAATGTTGATACGAAATTAATGTTTTGTTTTCCATATCAATGGATAATAGTACTTTTTTAAAGAAAGAAGATTAAAAATACACATTCACAGAAACGGCTAATAACGACAAAAATTTGTTTTCTACGGATTGCTATTTATAATTTTCTAATATTGTTGATATGAAGATGAGTATAAATTATGAGATGAGTAAAAAGTACCGTATATAAGTTCCCAAAATGCAAACAATGTAGAACATAATTTAGTTTTAGTTTCGCACTTAAAATTGTTTTACTTCAAATCCAAAATTTTCTAAAATTTCTTAAATATTAATATAAAAATGTACTAAAAATCTTAGAAAAACAAAATTATAACAGTTGGATTAAAATTACCAAATTTAATAGGTATTTCATGAACCTTCCCTCCACAACCTCATATACCCTACACTCTATGCCTCAGTGCAGTTCAAGAGCGAACATGCCCGGATCACTGATGGGCACCAGACTAGACAATATTTAACTACCGCGTTCCATTTAGCTCCTTCAGTCTCCAACCAGACGGGACACGGAGCAATTGAAATTAAAATTCAATTGAAGAACAGCCGAGCAGCTGAGGCACGTTACGAGGCAAGGCAGTGCAAATACCAAGCAGAACACAGCCAATAAGTGAACGGGAATGTCGTATAGTGCATACGTGTATTGTACGGCATTCGTTCTACGTCTAGAATGAGACACCGAGCTTTGGACCGAGTGGTGGTTCACGCTGTACATGTGAGGACGTCGGATCGATTCTGTTTACTAGTAATTCTTTCTCAAGTTATTTTCCGAAAGTTTTCCTCAGTTGTATAGACAGACATTACTCAGTTTAGCAAGTTTGCTACTATAGAGAATACGTTTGTATTACCGGAAACCCTAACAAATTCCGTCAACAAGCTTTTAGTGTCGATTTCTGATCCAGTACAGTAGTGGATAAGAAGTTATGTAGAACTAATAATACGGAGTGAAACTTCTCACGAAACACATTATTTACTGTACGCCAATGTGTTCGTGAATCCGCCAACGTGAGAGTCAAGTCTAACGACAGAAAACGAACATGGTCTCCGATTGAAACGGGTCTTTTTGTTGGCACCTCCTTCAAACGAGGATGATTTAGAACGTGTTTTGGTCACTTTGGAGGTCAGGAGTAGGGTTAATTGCCAGACGTCACGATAAAGTCGGTATCGTTTTAAGTTGTTGTGTCCCGCGTCCCAATTGATTTTGTATCGGAACGTATGCTGTCCCGATTTTATTTTAAATATCGCATCTGATAATAATATTATAAGACGAATGTATCTTTTTATAAACAAATTTACAACTTTTTGTTACAATATACATTTATTTATCTCATACTAAGGCGACAAGACTGTGTATTTACTACAAGTGTACCATTATCCATTAGCAAGAAGCAAGTAAAGCAATTACGTGATGCTTGTCTGAATGTATATTAGTCTATAATCAGGGTAGAAAAGTGAAACTATGTGCATCTTGAAAAGCAAAGTAAAGCCCCCCCCCCCACACAAAAAAACCACCTCCCAACGTTCCTCCACCGTCCCAATTATTTAGAACTGACATCTGGCAACCCTAGTCAGGGAACGCGGCTAGTCAAATTAAAAGGAAATTCTTCCAACCCGGCACCTCCACCAAAAATATTATTACAACGTTTTATAGAACGGTAGTTTCGGTTTCGTTTTTGGGTACTCCCTTACCCGAGCGTGCTATGTTTTACAATACCTACTAACAATTTCGCATCAATCATGCAAGTCCCAAGTCCAACTCCTGCCTCGTGTAAATATCTACCGATCGTTCACTCTTTACTCGCACACTCGATGGTCTGCTGGTTCGAAACCCACCACAACAATCCAAACTTAATGTGTTATAAGGTTTCCTCAATTATAAGACGTATGCTGGGATTAATATTGGTATAATATCAGCATTGGGCAGGCTTTCTCAACTATCTAACCTAGTTAGCCACTTAAAGAGGCAAATACTGACATGTGCCTTGCAGAGGGCATTCTAACGAATTATGAGGAGTCGCTGAGGCTGGCGCGGAGACGAGTAAGTGCTCAGCTTTATGGGTTTTTACGGGTAAACGGTTAATAACTTCGGTATCATATTTCACACGAACTTTAATAAATTATCAGTCTATGAGATCCAGTTTGCGTATTCCTGAATTGATTAATCGTGAAATCTCCGTAATTTTACTCAATTTTTGTGAACTTCGGGAATTTATTCCAAGTGTATAGATTTTTCTAACGCAAATTTGCATACTGGATATCAACGGTTAAATCAATGTGAACGCGTAGTTTAATTTGGTTTTATCGTAAGATATACGGTTTGATGTGAATTTCCCAGAATTGAAATGTATTTTTTATATTTTCCATTTTTTCACGTTTTAGACTCTCGTAAGTCGCAATAGATCTTTATGGCTCATTTTTTGCAACCAAGTGTGGACATAAATATATAAAAGTACTTCATTAACATTCAAGTAAAATTTGATAATTATATTACCATCCGTTCAGCAGAAATCATCAACACCTGAGTGCGAGCATTTGAGTTGTGTAAAGCTTTTACGAATGGCAACATATTAGCTTCAGCCGTTGGGCCAGAGTGTACGACGAAAACTGTTTTTATCCACGAAGATTTAGCATGGTCACAGCTTTTTTTCCTACAAGCCGTATAGTACCCCGTCTTAAGTGTTTTTATGTTGTTTTAAGTATTTATTTAGTTTATCTCATGGTAAGAAAACAGTCCTGTAGAACATTTCATTCCAACTACCCAGCTATCCAACGGTTTACATATCAAAGTAATATGTAGTTTACATGAATAGAGAAGTAATTTACACTACAATAAATAAATAAATAGAACACAAGAACACTATATTATTATGAGAGAGTACACCTATTATTTGGTTTGCGGGTACAGTTCACTCGCCCGTAAATAGGAAAGCACCATGTTGAGTCATTTATAATTCAGAAATGAATTTAACAGAATGAGCTTGAGAAACAGTCTAACATATGTGCAATGTAACTGAAAACAGTAACCCTTGTTACTTTAGGGATGCATGTATTGTTTTTCCTCTCCCCCTCCAAAGTGTCTTCCCCCCCACTCAAGCCAAGTCACCAAGACTTGAGCTTTGAAATGTTGGGATCAGATGACGAGAAATATGTGCATTTCTGGTGTTATTGCCTGCAGCCAAGTAATCAATTATTTACAATAACAATCAGAAAGTTAAAACTAACTGTCCATCAATCAAGTAAATCTGATCATCAATCGGCCGTCAATTAGATTTAAAATAACAAATTGAAACTCATAAATTTTTGACGCAGCACAGTGTTACGTCCAAATCACACTGAATTTTAAATGGTTTTCAATAGGTCACCGATATATAAGTAATTCAGTAATGCAGCAATCAAATCAATTAATTTCACATCGTGATTCTTTAGTGCAATTGTGTTACACAATTTAAAATTTAAATGAATATGAATATATGATGAACAGTATTCATGAGATACTCACTCTACCATCAAACGCGTTGTTTTGAATGTATTGTATAGTTGATTGCCAATCACATCCCAGAAGCTCAATCATGAACATATTACTAGTTGTATTGTCGAGATTATCAAATCTAGTTGTAGTAATTTGGTAATCGGTTAAATGTTAATACAATAAATCATTCGTTAATAGAATGACAAATTTACTTTATTAGGAACCCATTTCGTGCTGGATCATGTATGTATTTCACAAACAAAACTATCTAGACCAAGCTTACATTGGTACAAAACTAATTTTCCCTGTTGCGCTTATTAGATTAATGTGGAATATTGCTACAATAATCCGCAGGTAATGGTCATCAGTCACAAATACAATTTACTCAGAGAATCGCTGAATGGCCGAGATAGTTGAACTAGGTTTGTGATCGCTGTTGTAATGTCACATGTGTGTTGTCTTTGCACGGCTGTTTTGTCAGAGTAAAGAACCGAAATTGACTCGCATTTTAACTAAAAGTTAAGAAAGTTGTTCGAAAGTGACTTGAAAATTAATTACAATAAAAAACCTGTCTACAATAATCTAATAATCTAATAATTCATTTTACGGACAACAAAGCGTGGTGAATTATGGTAAACTCTATTTTATAATTATCGTAATATACCTGGAAAAACTTGTACCATATTCGTCTTTATTTTAGAAATATGGTAGGTATGTCGTAAAAACATTGTTGTGACAAATTGACTTCATTATTACTTTGGTAATTCGTTTTAACTATACATAACATGACTACATTTAAAAATTACTAATTAATTATAGCTAAGTTATAACATTTTAATATTGACCTGGCAAAATTTTGAAAAATACGTAATTATTTTTAAAATACATAAATTGTTTAGTGTTTGAATACAAAATTAACGGAATGTTAACAATTGAAATTTGAATATTAACTATGCTTAATAAGAAGGGTTATAAATCTTATAATCTATCGACGTGAATGCTAACTTGAGTGAAGATTGAAACGGAAATGATAAATAATTCTATGTTAATTAGCAGACTCGCCCTTTCTAGCGTACAGCGGTTTCCGCGTGTAATTCTCCCCCCTCGAATGTTATATTATTTAATATTTCAACATCAATAATAAACATTTTAATTCACTAATAGAGTCTGCCTATTAAGGAATTAGAGCACGGAGCAAGAGTGAGCACATGCAAAAGAGTAGAAATTGTATAATATACTTATTTTATGCACAGCAACAAATCATCATAATCTACCAGTCTAGCCTTGACTATATGACTTAGTTACGCGATACAGGCACAGCTAGTGTTAAATATTATAGCGCTCTGACTGCATGCAGGTAATGTATACATAATTATTAAAAAATATGCTGCTATGTGTCGGCGCTGGGCAGTGGCGGATCTAGGACATAATCATGGGGGGGGCGATTTGCGTGTGCATGTACAGTCGTGGGAAAGGGACTAAGCGCGGACGCACGGGGGGTATGGGGGGCGAGTCCCCCATTAATTGCGCCGCAGGCGAAATTTTTGAAAATCAGGTTTTTAGAGTGCATTTGGTGCGTTTTAGAAAAAAGTGGTGGGCGGAATGCAATACGGAAACAATGTAGTTTGTGTGCACCAATTTGTTTTGTCGTCATGTCAAGCTTACAACTTACAGCATTGGAATAGATTGCAACATTATTATAAACGTTTGATCTTATTTTCAATCATAATTTATTTATTTATTAAACTTCTATCCATTTAGTTAAAAAAACTATTCACATAGGAGGACAACTCCTTAAATCGAAGTACACTGATGCAGACACATTTCAGAGGCAAATTGATTATTTCTGACAACATAAAGGAAATTTGATTTTTATTGGGAGTTTAAAATAAATTAGCGCCGCAGGCGAAAATTTTGAAAATCAGGTTTTTAGATGCATTTGGTGCGTGCACAACTAAAATAATAAAATCATTTTTTTTTTTAATTTTTAAGAATCATGTTGGGGGGGGCCGCGATCGCCCCACCGCCCCCCCTGTATCCGCCACAGCGCTGGTTACTGTACTGAGTTAGTTACGCCAAGAGCAAAGTTGTGTTATAATTAAATAAAATACAAGGATCTATCAATTTGAATGCAGTGATGGAATGTGAAATATAATTATTGTTTGTAGTTTTCAATTATGTATGTATTGTTTTTTTTGTAATTAGTACACATAAGGCTAACATTCCAGAATGAAACCGGCCCATCCACCGCAGTTATCCCGCCTGTCGTACCCAAAAAAATAAAAATAAAATTACAATCATTCACCTGTATTTCTCTATTTCATTAATCGGGAAACACTCCCGAAGATGTAATTGATTATATGGAAATCAATAATGAAGTTATGTTTTAATTGCAAATCAGTTTGTAAATTGAATAGGATATACGTTCCATAAATAAATAAATAAATGTATACAATAAATAACCGTCTCGGTAGCTTAGAGTAAAGCACCCGACCGGCAATTGGGGGACCGGGGTTCGATACCCCGCTGAGATTTTTTTTTCTTGATTGATTTCCACGTCATTAATCTGTAATAAACGCACGAGATGAGTGATAAATGTTGACTGCGGATGAAAGTATGACGATACAGTTGATTTTGATAGATATAATAATATACAAATTAAGTTAGTTGATTAATGTTAAGTGATGATGATGATGATAACGCATACAAATAATACAACCATATATATTTCAAGTGATATGAACTTGCTACATCCATTGAGGATTAAAAATACAAACATGTATAACAACGGAATCGTTAAATAAATTCCCTCTCTCTTTCTTTACTCCACGATAACGTTTAGTGACACCTTGCTAAAGCTTACGATGACACATTACAACCCAAACACGGGTATAAATCGCAATCCGTTCTCTTTCTAACCGCAGTTTACAACATAACCGAGATTGAGATGGGTGATCCGAAACGTTTCATTCCCCGCCGTAATCAAGCCGGAGTTGACGTGACCTCATCAACATTAGGGCGGCTTGTTATGTAGGCCCCTACCCCACCGCATGTGTGAGGGAGAGAGAGAGTACATTAACTCTGATGTATGCCAATAAAGTAGCGGTTAAGTCCACAACCACAATGAAGGTAGCCTCCGTATTAATCCGTACAGTCGTAAAATACCGTGTCTAACGCAATGACGGTAAAACACCTTGCCCTAGGCTTCGCGGCCAAAGCTTAAATTGTTAACCCGTTGCCAGTTCCATGTTTATTTTGAGACACAGATTACAGATAACCAGACGTTTTCTATTCAAGACATACTGTTCCGACACCGTAATAAAAACACAAAAAAGCTTCTCAAGACTCTCATAGGCTCAGCATCACCCTATGGAATAAATCCGTTTTCACCACCCGCACAGCAAAATACCTCGGTATTACGTTTTCCGACAAACTGAACTGGCAAGCCCATAGTCGCGATGTCATCTGCCGTGCCCGCATCCGGATGAACCTGCTGATCAGACTTCGAGGACGCCTTAGGGGTGTGACTTCCAAACACTCCGCTTTACTTACACCACCTTCATCAGAACGCTTTTTTAGTATGCAGCGCCAGCTCTCTACCCGGTCCTTGAGGCCGCTTCCTGCGGATATATGTCGCTTGAACGCAGAATCTTATGACGAATCTCAGGGTTACACCCTTGGACCTGTGTGCTACCGGTATGGAAAAGCTGAGCAATCGAATGGAAAGACTATGTGCAAACTATTGTTCACGACTGCTACACAATAACCGAGTGGAACTAATCAATTTCCTTTCCATTCCTAGAGCTCCACCAAGGAAACCGAAATTCAAATACACCCTTCCCATCCTTCTCTCCCCTTAATTATCTCTCACCTTAATCTAGTATGTCACCTATTCCCCTTTCTCCCCTAACTTCCTTTATAAATGTATCACTTTTGTACACCTTGTCAAAATGACCATACTGTTTTTGTTTGTTTTTACTTATTATGTTAGCTTTACAAATTATGTTCTCCGTTATGTCTGAATGACAAACTTGTTTTCTATATTATGTATTTGATTTCTTGCAACTTATGTGTGTTTTTTTGTTTGTACCATTGTGACAGGCTAAAGAGGGAATTGTGCCCTACAATGGCCTTCTCGCCTAGCGGCGAGAAAATATCATTTAAATAATAAATAATATTCAAGACACGCTTTATTTTTTATCATGTAGACTAATATATTCTCCGATAAAGGGTTGTACGGTCATTAAAAAACTATAATATATTACAACGAACTCGTCGGATGGGGTATGTCCTTTGATACAGCTAGGTCAATCGCGACAATGTGCAGTATCCAAAGATAACAGTGATATATTTGGGTTTCTATTGGAGGAAACCCAAAGGTGATAACATTATGATGTCCGCGGAGGTAACGTGTCCGATGAAAACCCGGGTTTCCCCAAAAGAAGCGTATGGATTTTAGTCGTGTATCACGGGACAAGTTTGCGCAATGGTCCTTTAGTCTAAGCTTACAGTGACGTAGAACGAGCCTAGAGTAACAATTACTGGGACAGGAAACGCGAGAACGCGCCGAGGGAGACCGAATGTGATACGGGATAGTGGTGAGGGACAATGGTAGGGATTGTGAGAGTTCAGTTGCAAGAAACCGTATAACTTATGATAGTTGCACGAGAATAAAGCTTAGAATTAAATTTATGAATGAGAAAAGGGATAAGCGAGGGGGATTTTGTTATGTGCTCAAGTCACTAAGAAGAGGCTCCAGTTTACTCTTGGGGCAGAGTAGACTAGACATCAGCAAAGGCGTAATTTAGTGTAAAGTGCGTTATTGTCTTACAAACGTTCCACGACTTCCAGCGCCTATGGCCTAATCAAATGAGAAGTCATCTTTTTTAAAACTTTGGGTTATTCCGGCATCAAATATACAGAATGGCATGGGTTTTAATCGTGCTAGGGCTGAGATTTCAATCCATCAATATGATATTAAGCGGTGTAAACTGTGACTTTTTAGACAATAAAGCACACAGTAGATAATATAAAACAACGTCCCCCCTGAAAATCAGTTCTGTAACTGAGTCTGTAGACATTACTTACAAACTAAGTATAATAATTCTGTATCCGCCTTCGTGAGGTGGGAGTGGAACAATGTGACATGTAAGATTACGAAGCTCGCCCGCGGAAACGGAAGATATAGACCCATCCCAACCTATTGGTTACGTTCTCGGAATGTGTAAGTGACATCGCGAACCCCCCTTGGAATCGATCTGCAGCCGCGTTATCTTATGACACCGTCAGTGGGATCACATCACACCTAGTGAGTAGTGACGTCACCCCTAGACGCATCGTAGGCCATGTTTCATTCGGAAGCAGCGCGTCATGAAAGGTTTATGCCCTCCCTCGCCTGTATCTCTCTCGCAGAGAAAGTCATTTACAAAAGTTTCGACATGAAGGGTTGACTACTTCAAGATAAAGCCTACTTCGACGGTTATTGGTGACATTTGTTTCCATTAGTCGGCGTGACGGGCAGCTTCGAGGTCGGCACCGACTCACAGCAGCAACACACAACGTGAATTGAAAAGCGATGAGGCTCTGTCGCCACAAAGCCCTCCTCTATATTATCTAGAGGTGTTTGGAAGCAGCACGGAGGTAAATCGTTCCTTTTATTTAGTCGCACTCGAAGGTAAAAGAGGAAACGGAAGTCGCGAGGGAAGGAGGGCGACTCAAAGAACAAGGGGATACAAAGCAAGCGAGTGTGATTGAAACAAACAGAGTTAAAATGAAGATAGCGCCAGATAAAAACAACACTGACGGATGGCGAAACACAATGATATCAGAAGTTAATTTAGTTTTCAACGGAGTCGTGTTTGTGTAGAGGACGGGCGATAGTCACCCCCTTCGTCTGATCGAGACGGACGAGATAAGGGCGGGTCTCGCGACTGCGGGTAAATATTGACGAAAGGGGCATCGCCCACTCCAGCGATGCGGACACTGCTTTTATTGCGATACCATCTCCTAGGACAAGAGCATCAATCTTACGAGACGACTGACTTGATAGAAACATAGGGTCAGAGAGCGAGAGGTAAACTATCTTTCTTCACTTCTCTTTAGTATGGGCTGAACAGGGTCGCGATACTTGCATTGTCACCAAGATCATGGTTGAAATTCTTGCCACCACAAATACTTATCGAGGGTTATGACACGTGGTTTTCCTAGCGCAAATGGTGAATTCTGAAATTGATTCCTTCTGAAAGATCTCGATACATCACACTAATTTCAATCCCAGTACCTGATTTATACGCCCAATTTGACATCAAGACTTAATAAAATAAATGGCCAATCTTTATTATTATCGAAATGTACTTTACGAAAAGCAAAGAATTTCATTCCACGCATTGATGAACAAAGTAACGGTTTTTTAAATAAATCATTTTTTAATTGTGCAAGCACCCAAATATTGTGGTTTTGTATTTTGTATTATTTTTAGTATTACTTTATTTATTTATTTTTATTTTTTAACGTCTATCCTATTCTAGCATCTTTGATTGTTCCTAATTACGTTCAATTATATGTTTGGAGATGTAAATAGAGTAGCAACATCTCCAGTTAGACATTCGACACAAGATTTATTCTTATGTATGCTTGACAATAAGCTCCAGTAGAGAAAAATGCCTCGTGCACTGTGTATTTTGCGCGCAGTTAAAAAAAAAAAATCGGAAAAAATAATTTCACCTCTCCTCAATTAATTTAAAAGCCAAGTGCAATGCCATTTTTGATAAGCCTCTATGATCCCTTTTACCAAGACGAGGCGGTTTTAGATTTTAATTAATCACTTCTTGTTAATCCAAGACTTTCTTTCCCTTCTTTCTGTTTCGACTAACTCAATTGGAGGCGTATTAGTGGCGTTCCCGGCGTCGGCGTCCTCGTCCTCGTCGTCAATCTTCCCAGCACGGGGCGATGCTACCTAGGAGGGGGCAATAGTCCCTACAGGAATCTCATCCTAGCACTTGAAGCCATTTCCTGACTTCGCTCGACTAGTCCGTCGAGCGAGGGGGCGAGCTCTGCAGGTAGACGTTTTGCTCTCGTCAAATTATGTTTGTCGAAACGGCACCAATTGGAGAGATTGGGGAGAGTTTCAGCTTTCTTTCTCTCTTATCGGTTGCTGGCTTGGGAGGGATTTGGTAGTCATTTCGTATTACCTAAGGCAGTTCATGCTGTACGATTTAAAAATTCCTGTTCAAACACATTTATTCACGAAGTACAAACACAGACGGAAAGACAAACAATTTGTCTTTTTCCGTCTCCAATTTCTTTAAGTTCGTGTCTCCTTATTGTTTCAGCCATTTTGAACACAAGCGTCTTTTCTCATTGTGGTTACCACTGGATAACTGCACTGCAGGCCACCACCAGCGTAGGATTTAAAATGAAACTGAAGTAAACGCAAAGAAAATAATGAAGGATGTTGAAGCTGATATTGAATAAATCAAATGTAAATCACAAGGTTTTCATTAAGTGAACATGTTATCCAAAGTGTTGGTGGTGGGTATTCTTGAAGAAAGGGCGATAATTAGAGACAACTAACATCTCTGGAGGTCTAATGTTCAACAACCACCACTAATGATTCTCTAATTTACCACGTAAGACGAATTGTGATCACGCGGATGAATCACAGATATTTAATTAACGCGTTGTTGGATGAGCGTAATTGGTGCATTGAGCTGCCATGAGTTATGCGGATTTTCTGTTGTTCTGTGAAAAAATTATTACTAAGTCGAAGAATTTTTTAAATTAAATTAAAATAAATAAAACATTAACTTTTATTTTTTATTTTTTTATTAATCGTAATTAAAAAAAAGAAAAAATCGTAAAATTGCGATTTTCATAAGAAACGATTATTCAATTGCGCTCAAATTTTACACGAATATATTGATTCATAAAATTAAGGTTCTGTGAAAAAATCATTACAATAGGATAAAGCATGTAGGTGTTATAAGTCAAAGAATTGTTCTAAGAATGGAAAAAACGTAAAATTTCGATTTTCATGAGAATTTTATTTTATTTATTTATTTATTTAACGTCTATCCTATTCAGTTATAAAAACTTATTTACAAAGGAGGACAAGTTTTTCGATTGCGCTCAAATTTCACACGAACACCTAAATTCATAAAATTAAGGTTCTATGAAAAAATCATTAAAATCGGATTAGCATGTAGATAAGTCGAAGAAATTTTTTAAAAATTGAAAAAAAATCGTAAAATTGCGATTTTCATAAGAAATAATTTTTCGATTGCGCTCAAAAACGTGGCAGTTTTAAGTTCAGAGATTTCGAAGGCCTCCATAAAATTTCGTCGCAATTGGAGTATCGGTTTAGCCGGAATCGTGTTAACAAACACACAATAATACATACAGAAAAAAAAGAAAAAAAAACATTCTGGATTTTTTTCTCCAGTGTAGTGAAATAGAATTTTCGCTTCGCTCGCTACGCTCATCCAATAAACCATTCAATACAAATTATAACATCATAACGCATTTTAAAAGCTAGAAATCAATGCAAATAGGAATTTGAAATCGTATTTCTTTATGACTGCAAAATAGTTTTGATAGACCAGTTTCGTTGCCTTGAAGCCCTTTTTTAATATAATTTAGAATTACAGAGGGTGTTTACGGTTTATACAAATGAACTTCTGTGTAATGTGGTATTTTGTTCATTTTTGTGTTCAGTATTGTTTTAATCTTTGCAGTCGAAATGCCATAATCCGTTTGATAGTACTCTGTAGAGTAACGATAGCGGTGCGGTTCACAATTTGAGGTCAGTATCACATATCAGGCAGTACACCAGCTTGTGTGATGCAACAGGTAAACTAAACAACGGAGTTGAATGATAAAGTAATACTCCCGACTGTTAAAGGATATACATTCATAATATGCATTGAATACTGTACTTCGTTATAAGGTTACGGCGAACCTGATGAAATCTCAATAGAATTCTGCTAACATTCATTATAATTTATAATGTATTATAACTTAATTTTGTTTTGTTTTTAAATTCATTTTTAGCAAGTTTGAAGGTAGGATGTACTATTTTTAATGATAAATCAGCCACTAGTATAAACTTTTGTAAACAATCAGTCCAATGAAATCAAATTAAAATGGATGATCATACTGTAACACGTAGCACATTTGTTTGGAGTTTAGGAAGTGATAAACGATACTGAGAAAATTCAAGTTTCGTACACACAGGCGAAAAAATTCGTGCATTAACTATTAGTTTCAGGAATCCATTATTTTTATGCAGATGTGGAAACTAAAGGTGTTTTGACTTTTGAAACAACATTACAAAAATCGATGCTCAAAATTTGCTTTTGTTCTTGATGGGGAGGCTATACACCATTGTCCAAAAATTGAAATATAATGTTCGATAGTGAGGTTATGTCCCGCAAAAAAAATGGTTGTTATAGTGAAGTGCACTCTTTTATTCAGCCAATTGTTCAGCCAATGTTTTTTCGACTTTTAAATTATTGGTCTGAGTGCGATAAATATTACGTTTAAATATTACGTAAACGTTTAATAATCAAAATTGTCACATTTATATGAAAATTAAACACATACTGCCAACACAAACTTATATTTTAGAAACATAAGTTGTTTTGTACTCAATTCCTTCTTTGTTGTAAATTGAGCACGTTTTTCTCTACCTACCAGGGAACCAAAGCGCTCCAGAATGATTGCGATTGCTTTCATTCTATGCTTAATCGAATTTATTTGAGAAAATCACGTACGTTACTTAGTTTGAATCACATTGTAGTAACTACTTCCGTTACAAAGCTCTTTACAATGATTGCACTTGCTCCAAGTCTAAGTCTATTTCTTACGGTTGCACGTGGCTGTAAATAAACAAACAACTTCTCATGATTGCGTTCCTTGCAAAGTTCTCTAGAAGCTGGCACACGTTTTGAGATTTGTAATGATTGTCAATTTAGATCTTTTATAAAATTAACCAACAGTCTTCAAGTCTAGAAACAACCAAAATTAGGTTTTATGTGAGTCTGTTTTGTAATTCGTCAACCCTCTCTTTAAAGTATTTCTTCCAACTTAATTTCTTCTTTTAAATTGGCACCTGCTTTGTAGTTACCTCTCTCTCAAGGAATTGTCTAAACAAACTTCAAACCACTTAACCATTCCACTTCCAGCACCTTTATGTGGTACATCTCAATGAGGGCACCCTTCAAGATTCTAGGACAGGACAGGGCAGGGGGTGAGTTGACATAGCAACTGGCTGCGTGACTTGGGTATGGTTGCGTGCCGTCTGTGGGTTTACGTCAGCCTGTCTATGCAATGAGACGATCAATAGAGAGGACACTAGAAGAATAAGACTTGTTGTGGCTTCGAACACGGCTGCAGGGGCACTTCCGATCGAAACCTATATTAACGGTGACATTAAATCACCATTAGGAATAGCTAATGCTCTCAATGTATTCGTTGTTTGTTCATGAATTCGACGTCTTGTTGACAGATCGTCTGAATCAAATTCGAATTCACTATTCTGTATTGATGTTCTCAAATTTGTTCTCAATTTCTTATCGGTCAAATAAATCATTTAAATTTTAAGCTTTACCACTACTTGTTTTTCCTCAAACATAAGATTTAAAGTGAAAGGTCAATAATCCGCATAATAATGACTTTTCTGAAGACAAGTAGTTACAACTGAAAGATTGTATGGTCGCTATATATTAGGGGAGTTTCTTAAATTTTGGATAAGCCATCTTTTTCAACTCAAAGGATACGTCCTGCATTGCTATTTTAATTTGGATGGGCATGCAAAATAAAAGTCCATGAACCTACAACTCATGCTTCTCACGACCAAAGTATTAAATTTTGGAAATTATGAATGCTATTGCTATGCAATTATGTAATAGAAAGCTAACAGTTACAAATGTAATATGTTTTGTAATTACACAGTGATATTATTTATTTGCAGTTTACTTATGTTTATAATTATCACTCATAACAACATTTTCAACACGCGTGCAATAAGTATTAGCCTTATCTCGTTCAATACACTTCTTTTTTAATGTATAGTTAGACGAGGAGAAACATTTGCCTTTCAGTTCACGAATAACGTTTTCTTGACAAATCATACCACAACCTACATTGTTATTTTGTCAGTGTTGCAGATTTGCACAAATAACAATTTGTATTAAAATACTTTGTAGCAATGCTACCGCGCATACATTATAAATGAGCTGATATAACAAAACCTCGCATAGGGCCATGAGAAAATTGAATTGCCTGGGGTTTCTGCTGTGCTGTAGCAAAAACGTGCTCCGTATTCTGCGCGTAATTATTTGGAGACGACGCGTAGCGTGAAGAAAACAACTCGGGTACAATTGTGTGAAGATCTCCTACACGAACAGAAAAACCTCCTGGGAAATCACTGTAATAGAATCGCCAAACTGTAGTTCTAAGTCTTCTTTATTTCTTCTTGGGAGCTGTAATTCGTGTCTTACTTTAAATAAGTTATAACATATTCCTTCCCGTTCAGTGTATGACATCCGTATGGAGCGATGGTTTATTGCAATCACCTATACACATTCACTCTCTTGAGCTACATTATGGAATGATTTTTCACATATCCAAGTCCCAGTTTTCCTATTTAGATATACTCGGTTTCGTTTAAGACGTGCCAGAAAAATTGTATAAAACGTGTCAAGTGCTTTTGGAAAAGCTAAGTTTAAAATATGTCCTACAAGGTTAAAAATTGAAAAGTTGGAATAGTTCAAAACTGTCTCCGACCTCATAATGTTGTCACACGGTGAACGCCAAATAAAATATTCCCACGTGCTGAAAAATTCAAATATGAAAGGTGTACTCTCCTGGGGAATATGAAATAAACTGACACGAAGTGAACAAATTTTTCATCTTCCAAGACGCTGGCTATGACATTTTTAAGTATTCACCACAGGATTCATAAAAATTAGATAACAGACTATGATACCCAATCATACAGATCTCGAATTACACCATTCAATTTCTATTAATATAAAATTTATATAAGTGATTCGAAGCTATAGGTTTTATGTGAGCAAAGAAAGTATATTAAATTTGAAATTCAGCAGACCAACGTCGTACCTATTTTCAAAACGTGATTTTAATGATTTTTCACTTCATTATTATAGCTTTATAATTTTGGTAAAAATTCAATAAGTTTGATATGTACATTTTATAATTCTACGTACGTACTATCGTTCTGTCCGTATCTGTGTAATAATAAAATGATAATAAATAATAATGAGTCTAATGCCACAACACGGAAAATTAAAGAAGCTGGTTTGATTTCGTGTGTGGCCAATACAATCAGTGTGTCTAGTGTTAATTATCCAGCCATTTGGAAAAGTTTCTGTCCATCATTTCATCATTAGATCAATAGCTTTATTTCATACATCATAACTGTCCAACTTGTCAATTTAATGTTCTGTTTTTTGTTTTTTTATTTTTATTCATAATAAACTTTTTTGTTAATAATTTGGTATTAATGCACAGCCATATTTAAAATATTTTTGAAATGTTTTTGTCCTGTCTGTTGTGGTTTTTTAATTGTTAATTTTGTTTGATAAAGATTTGTGGAAAGAAATCGAAATATCACATTAAATAAATATTTTGTTAACTAACAGTGAAAAAGTCCAATGATTTATATTTATAATAGTAACTTAGTGCGGAATAATGGCGTAAGTTTTAAAATTATGTCCCAAATAAAGTTAAAACGAGTTCTTCCGTGCTACTAACTATTCTTGCTTGGTTAAGCACTTTTACCTTTAATTATTTAAGTTTTCATTAATGTTTGCCCACTTCTAAAAATAGTATTGCAGTACCGCATGTACAAGAACTCCCACAAACGCCTAGGTGATGATTATCCCCAGTAACAAAAAAACTATACGTTGTAAGTAATACTAAGTTTTCAGGTTCTCTCCAAGTTTCCTGAAGTAGTAGTTAGAACTAACAGCCAATTCGATAGTTCAGTCGCATGCTCCATTTCCTGCTAATTTAGAAACTTGGTTTGGCTGACTTGCCATTTATCAGAATGTCAAACTTGGCTACCTTTAGTTACAGTTAAAACAACACATTCATCATGTGGTTTATTGTGGTGTGAAACTCTCCCTACCCCTAGCAAATAGTCGGGTTATTAATTCAGTGCAATTGTTTGCAGCTAAAGTGTACAAGAAAATACCCTCTGCGGAGTTTCCCTAGAAACACATACCACCCATAACACCGACACAATCTGTTCTATTGATTAGGTTGTTAGAGAGAAGACCATCCTCCCTCATAACTAAGCGTGGTCTTCCTCCACCCATGACACGCTTCTTCCTGTCTAATGGGCACCGAGCCTTGCGGAACGACCAACTGGGGGCCAATTCCGAGCCCTGGCGAAGCCCCGGCCCCGCACACTGTCGTCAAACGAACGCCGCCTCCGCTACGATGATGCCTCTTAACATTTAACTCGACATACAGAATATATGACGTCATTAGGATATAGTTGTTATATGATGACGGTGTTTACGGCCGGACACAGAAAGTTTTGCACACGGCACGGAAGTAGATGACGCGAGGTCACAAGGGTCATCTCATGCGTGACGCCCGGCGTCGGCAGCGTCGGCGGCGTCGCACGGGAGCGATTACCGTTTAGAGATGGGGTCGTAATCGAGAGACCTGCTCGTCTTGTTGGTCAACACCAGGTGAGGGGGGGGGGGCGATGCCCACGGACCCTCTATCAGCACTTACGACACGGCAGTAATAGCTTTTAGTACTAAAGACGTGGGATGAGCCGGATCATTTCGACCAGTTCAAATGTAGAGAAGGGGAATGGCGACCGTTAAAAAAAGATATGAACTTTTACGTGTGACCTAAGTGTGCATGTGCCGTGTAAGGGACCTCCCCACAAACAATTGAATGACAACTAAGCGAACGATAGGGAAACGGCCGGTTACACAATACTCGCCTAACGTCTGCAGGGGCCGATAAAAGTGTAATTGACCAGAACCTACACAAGGAAACACGGTAAGAGTTCTTGAGCTAGATTTCCAATACCTCTAATCCTGACTAGAGGTATTTTATATGGTCCTTCTTCCAGTGAACGACACCTGAGAACACGTTGGTGCTTATGCATACAGACGTAATGTCCATAAGGTCGATAACAGGGTGGCTGACTGGAGCAGCACAGAGAACAGGGAAAACTCATGCGTATAGCCTATATGGTTCAGGCTACTGGTAAGATCTTCAATATGTACAGATAACCTTGATAGAACTAATTTAATTTATCCCCCCTGTGAATTAAATTATACGAAAACGTGATGGTGAATTGTTTTCTGCGTTATAAAACTAATAGACCTACATGTGGAATTGAACTATACCTACAAACTTACAGATTTAATGAGATCGTTCAAAAACCTTAACTGCCATCTCAGTATTCACTGATACTCGACGAATTTTATAGTGCATTGTTTCATTGTAACAAGGGTAAATAATAAATGCATAAGATTGATTATTTTATGTGAGGTATGCAAAACAGACCACATTCGTAATCGTAATGGCTGTTTATTTTGTTCAACATCACAAGCGTATTGAAAAATTAAAAAAACTAATAAAACAATTGATGTTAACAACAATATAAAATTAAAAATACCCCACACCTACACCTCTGAAGATGTGGAACAATTAATCATGTTTTACATTTTTAATTTAACAAAATTCTTATTATTTTAACAAGTACAACTTAAAAGTTACATTGACCTCGAGTCAATGTAGTTTTGAGTGGCACTGTATCTCCTTGAAGAAATAAGCCGGGGTATATGTATAATATGGTAGCGTGGACTCTCTCGCACAGCCCATGAATACACAATCTGCAGGAATGGCGGCGTAGGAATGCACATCTCGGAAACCAGCTGTACTAACTCCACCCCTGCGCCTTGGAATCTAATTAAATATAGAAATTGAAGAAGATGTATGGAAGATAGATGGCCGGCAGCTTGAAGAAGTCGTTATGAATTATAGAGAGCAACTAGATCTCGAGTTGAGCGCATTCGACGCTCGAAGTGGGCTGATGACAGGATGAGGAAGTCGTGAGGCGAGGAAGGAATGTCTCACCTATACGTTAAGTCTTGGGTGCAGGTAGGATTTAATGGTGTTTACACCTCATATATCTCGGCTGGAATATAATCCTCCCCCAGCGCAGAGCTTAAACATGTATGCACAGCGTAATGTTAAACATGGTTTAATCTTAAGTACCGATTCTTAGCTTTGTGCTTTTGTTTTCCACTGAGATTGTTTTAATGGCTCAGTTTTCAGATAAGTGGCGTCCTAATCGTGGGGTGCTTTTGTCACGAGTCGTATGCTTACGGGAGATTACAACACGCTCGAAGCATTTACAGACGATGGAACACCTAGCATTAGCATCTTGCTCATTGCAAGCACTTCTTAACAACACCAACACGTCTCATAGGGCAAACGCATTCAACGCAAACAATATTATGTTTTCAATATCACAAGTTCTCATTATTATCGTAACATCATTAAATACAATCAGTGTTAAACAATATTCCACAACACAGATTTTTATTAATTTCACTGCTTGTTCCGTCCTTAGAAAGGTAAAATTAATCAAACTATACGATACGCGGGACGAGTACTTTCTTGAATTGTCCAATGAAAGCAAGTAAAAAATGTTACTTTGTTTTTAATTCATACGACTAAGATAGTAGCATTTTAATTTCCGTTAATCTCTGTAAATAGTTTTACATTAATGTAGTAATGAATACATATTTCAAAAATACATAAAATAAAGCAATTTACAAACATAACCAGAATGTGAATGCTTACATGATTATTTACATTTTAGAAACTGTTCAATGACAATCAAGTAGTCATCACGAATATTTACATAAACTGCAAACAAACGTGACATAATTCATATAATTATAATGATGATTTGTTAAAACGCGTCAAATATAATGAAGATACATTAGTGTACATTGGATGGGATGGGACCGAACCTAGGTCAATCAATATCAAATAGCCCCCTCCGTTTATCTTTGCGTGGCATATATTTCCATAGCAGATCCGTTCTCCCCCAGCCAGAATAGCGTGCGTGTCGTTATTGTTTACACGACACACTGCCCTTGTTGGCAGCTCGAGAACGAGACACTCCTACGCAAACCGACTTCATTTCGTCGTGTGATCTGCCTTCATTTTATTTCGAAGAGCTCGTCAGCAGCTGTTCAACCCCCTCCCCTCAGACGAAAGCGCAAAATCAGCGCTCTCTCTGATATAACCAGTATTGGATCGTACACACAAACAAAGCGTTTTCTGAAACGAAACATCGTTAGGACTGACTACTGTGTTTCGATATTGTTACTGAATGGGTCTCGTCAGGCTGAAAATATGCTAGACTGGTAATCGAGATCATGAGTGGACGGTGCCGGATAGAGAATGAGGGATTCCCCGTGTATTATGCATTCCAAAAACATTATGCAATGCCATTGCGTGATTGGTTGACGTACTCGGAGCGGACTAGCTTCCTCAATTCGGAAAACTCTACGTACAAACGCGATGTGTAATTTTAGAAATGAATTATGATATTTATAACAAAGCTCAGTAGTAAATAAGCTACCCGAGTTGATTATTCACGATCACTTCACAAACACTTGCTTTCGAAAGTTTAACGTACACAATGTAATGAATTATATTCATGCGTATTCTGAAAATTGTAACAAGTTAAATTGAAATATTTGAGGAAAAGTACCTGAAATCTGCGAGACGGTCGAAAACATACATTGGAAACAACAAACAAAACCTGAATGAAAAACCCTTTTCTGACTCAAAAGCAATTTCAACTTTTCTTTGCATCTCCCGTATGTTCTAATTACTAGGAAAACGCTTAAGTCCCGCCGCGTTGTTGGATGAGCGTAATTGGTGAATTGAGCTGCCATGTGTTATGCGGATTTTCTGTTGTTCTGTGAAAAAATCATTACTAAGTTGATTTTTTTTTAATTAAATTAAATTTAATAAAAAATTAACTTTAATTTTTAATTTTTTTAATTAATCGTAATTTTAAAACAGGAAAAAATCGTAATATTGAAATTTTCATAAGAAATAATTATTCGATTGCGCACAAATTTTACACGAATATATTAATTCATAAAATTAAGATTCTGTGAAAAAATCATTATAATCAGATAAAGCATGTAGGTGTTATAAGCCGAAGAAATTTTTAAAAAATCGAAAAAAATCGTAAAATTGCGATTTTCATGAGAAATAATTTTTTGATTGCGCTCAAAAACGTGGCAGTTCTTACTTCAGAGATTTCGAAGACCTCCATAAAATTTCATCGCAATCGGAGTATCGGTTTAGCCGGAATCGTGTTAACAGACAGACAAAAATACAGAAAGAAAGAAAGAAAGAAAGAAAAAAAAAAAAAAAAAAAAAAAAAAAAAAAAACATTCCGGATTTTTTTCTCCAGTGTAGTGAAATGGAATCTTCGCTTCGCTCGCTACGCTCGCTACGCTCATCCAATAACTTTTCAAATAACCATATCGTATTGAACTTGAATTGACGCTTACGCTATTTTAACGGACATGAAGTAAAAGAACAGAATTGCGTTTAAAAATCAACTGCTTAAATGAATATACTATTTTATCTGGCCGAAAAAATGATTAATTGTATATTGTTATTTTGACGGTTTATTTGTAACGATTCGGTATACACACACAGTCTTATATCGCATGAGACACTTTATATATCATTGAGCCCAAACACAATGCCGTGGTCACTATGTTTGACGTTCACTGACACAGTAATATTTGCATAAGCTGTTGTTGTTTATGTAAGTGCGAGTATACAAACATTAGCATAGCTTAATTATGATTGCTCCCGATATCTAAATTTGAACGTTGATGGACATCTGAATACCCGTCACCGTCAGGTATGTAATAATGATTGAATTAAAGTTTAATAATTATTCACAGAATAAGCATTGATAATACGGTCTGTGCAAGATTAAAAACTAATAAAACACAATATTTCTATATGAATCAACGCTATATCACAGCACAGCGGGCCTGCTGGCTTATTTAGGCTTTTATTTAGGCTTAGGCTTATTTTTTTTCTCGATTTTGTGTGTACAAGAATAACTCTTTTTATTAAACGATGTTTGTGCAGGATTAGAAGGACCCAAAAGTTATTTATTTACTGTAAAACTCATATATTTCTACAGGTTTGTGAATATATGAAGCAAATTGCAATAAACATTCGGTTTTTATGTTATAATATTGGCTTTTGAACAAAAGAGATTACATTCAATTCAACTGAGCGCGCACAACGTTAGCCTTGTTTATATAACGCTAACGCAAATACCGCATTGCCGAGGGATAAAGTTTTGATAAAATACCTAAAACAGATTGCCTAATGCGATATAAACTAGAATTAGCTAGGACCGTGGACGCGAATAACTCATTCTGCACCTACTAAGCGCATCAGTGTGCCCAATCTTTAACTTTATTAGACGCGCAACATCATTGCTCATCTTAACTAATTGCTTCATCCATTGTTCCATTCAATTTGGTTTACTGTATGTGTACTGACATCTTGAAATTCATAAATCAGTTCAACAGAGTTCGTATTCCTCCAGTTACTGCAAAAAATACCCTTGTACTTCAGATCCCTTTATCCCTTTTCAATTTTTAACATCCCTTAAAACGGTTTACACATGGGTTTACACAGCTCAGAGCTAACAAATGATCAGCTCTGCATGTAGGGAAGTGTAGCCAGTTCAAATTCGGACACCTACAATCTTGACAGAAGCCCTTTGTGAACTTATTCACAGCTTGCGAATGCTTGATTTGAATTCTATATTATACTTATAGCGCTACTATCCTTGAAACTTGACTCCAAAGTCACGATGGAAATAACCTGGGCACCATTTCTCCGTATAATTCCGTAATGAGTGAAATGTAATTTTTCGCGGTTTTTATTTAAGAAACGGATTTTCAGAATCTTTAACTAAGCCATCACAATCATCATACACCCCTATTTTAATGTACTCAATCAGCTATAAATACATATTTCGAAGGACACTTTGCTCCTCTTCCAAACAAGGCATAGGGTGAAGTAACAATAAAGTAAAAGTGTAATGAGCGGGAGGGAACGTCCTAGTAATATTTATAAATAAATAAATAAATAAATTTTATTTAGAGTCTACCCACTCAGTTATATAACTGATTTTCAGTGGGGGACTTTAAATCAAAGCGACCAAGCCAACCCTGCAGGCCCCGACGCAACGACGAGTGAGCGAAACCAAACCAAAGATCAATATTTTTAATAGGAAATATAGCAATCAGTGGTATGGACAGTGCGAACACCCGCGAATCAACGCAGAATCAACAAGGCCGATTCACGAACAACTCTGAAATTTATTTGTGCTCGTTGCTAGGACGGCTCCAAAGTCACCGTTTACAAACTCCTAAACAAGAACTGATGGACTTAAGTCCAAATGAGATTAAAAAACTTCTGACTTTAGCGGAATCGAACCCTGGACCTTCTGCATTGGAAGCAGATACGCTAACCACAAGACCAACGAGCCACACACTTTCATTAGAAAGTTGACTGAGGAAATGGGTGATTGGTTTATTTAATAAATAACCAAAATTAATTAAAATCGCGCGTAATGCTATAACTATAATATGCCCTACCTCTATCGGTACAATTTGATCATTAAATTCATTGAGCATTGACTCATTGTAAACAAAACCTTCAAGGAATAAGGGCGTAGCGATTAGCATTTAGTATCTTTTAACTAAATGCATTATTTTTATCCCAGGTCTTTTCGTTTTTCTTTTCCGGTGTCTAACTTTGAAATTCTTATGCATATCACCTCATATTCATACCAAATTCTATATTTCCATGTAAGCAAATTAGTACTATAGTAATGCACACGATCTTTTAAAAATGTATGTCTAACAAATATGTTATCTGGCGAATGAGGATTAGTCGAGATGTGTAGAAAATTAACAACTTTCTGTCAACGAGTGCCTAATTTTGTTATACGACTTTTACTTAAAACAACATTTCATAAAGTTGTCTCTGCTAATGAAATATCCAAGTTAACAAGAGTTATTAGTCAGCGAATCACCATGCTTTTCATTTGGTAATTGTTTTATAGACGCTGAGCTTTGTTTATGCGTATCACCCCCTCTCTTTCACCCTCACTCAAGACCTACTTCCAAACAAGATTATAAATCCAGATTATACCGACAAGGAGAACGCATAAACTTTATTCATCCACATGATAGTAACTTGGTTCAACTCATTAACCACCCTACACTCGTACAAACTTTATTGGTAATTTGTTCTGTAATGATATTAAACATCGGCTAAGTAAACTCCGAAAATTCACATTCGTCTGATTTTTTAGGGTAAACGTGACGTTTTACCGCGGTATTTAAGCGGCTATGTAATGATACCGCAGTGTGAGATCCACGTTTATATGACTCTAGAGGCAAATGAAGGAGAAGCAATTTTTGCATGAGACTACGAGTTAAACGAATCGATGATTCCCGACCTCAGACCTCGCTCTATACGAAGAACTCTCTCTTCGCTCTTACGCACAGTAAAGTAGAGGCCTTTTCATAGAACCATGTATAATACCTCGTGCAGTTAAACTTTTTCTTGTTGGCAGTATGAATGGGTTCGGACAAATATTATTGATCAGAGAAGAATGAATACGCCGTAAACAATGAGTAACACGTTTATAGCTTTACAGTGCAAGCCCCTATTCGTGTCTGCAAGCATGCATGTTGGCATGCATGCGCATATTTTTCCACGCCAATAAATGTAAAAATACATGCGTAGTACTAATAACATTCAGCACATTATGTAAACACAAATCCACACAAAAACAATTCATTCAGTCCAAAGGCAATGTTAAGACTGAGTTTTTATGAGTTTTCGATTTTCTAAAACCGGTTCTCTTTTAAGAATTTTTTAATTGGTATTACCAGCAAAAAGTCAACCATTTTCCCACCTGTTTAAAAAAAGTTGTACTTCAATTCATTGAACATTTTTTATTCACTGTGAATTACAAATTTGTTTGTAAATTTATTAGAATTTCACCTTTATGCTTACGCAATAGAATGCACCATAACTTACAGATTTACAATGTTAGTGACATAAAAGATTTTCTAGTCAATTTTAGGTACCATCAACATAATATTATAATATTGTTTCAAATGTGTGCTGTTACACAGTGGCACGGACTTACGAACAATTTTATTACGATGCCCCTTCTGAATAATAATCAAGTATTGCATTGTAGCATTGGTGCAAACTGCAAACCTATTTTATGATTGGGTTGAATCTAGGAAGCCTTTCAAAATACACCAGTACGTGCTCTGTAGCTCATAAACCCAGCTCATATGACGTAAGTTATTATAATAGAGAACGTTTTATTCAGTTTCCAACATCATTCACTCCCAGCGCTCCGTGTTACTTCTCAGCCAGCCATTGTATACACCAGAGTACCACCGAAGCGGTAGTTTCTGTGCATAATTTATTACGTGTGAGATGGGTAATGTTGGAAATGGATAGCTGTCACTTGGTCGGTTACTAAATGACCAACCACATGTATGTGTCATTACCTCACTCTGGCTTGAGATGAGAAGTGATTACCGGTACTAGAATTACATAAACGACCATTTGTTCGAAACATTTAGGTATATTCGTGTGAATATCTATTAATGTTAATGATAAAGATAGTGAATTACATTTGTAAGTATATGGTAGTGGTATTTGGCTATCAGCGGACTGTGAGTACCGTTATAATCCCAATCAACGTATGAGATCTAAAAGCCACAACTGCCAATTGATTCGATCCACAGGTTGATTTCGTAACTACTCACTTTTTATACAATACATAGAGTTGTAGAGTACTTTACTGGTCTTATTAAATATTGTTTAATTACATTGAGGTAATAATAAGAAAACCATTTGAAAGTATCAAAAGTGAGTGAAATTTGTAATTAGAGCAATCGAAAAAGTTATTGAATCAACTCTTGGATACATGGTTTAAAAAACCAGTCAAATGTGTTATAATTACCTTCTACTCCCAATAGGGAATATGCATGATCGTCCAATATTGATTAGAGTATAGGGAGTAGATAGTCCTTAATCTATTTATACCAATACTGTTAACAAAAATAATTTAAATGAAATATTGTCACTTTCCAAGGTTTGTTCTTTTATATTTCTCGCCCAGTGTCCGAGAGTGTTAGCGCACCGCAGCTTGGCTGCGGCGCCCAAACGGGCACCTAGATTCAAATGGTTTCATCATGGCACAATATTATGCATATTAAAATTGATGTAAATAATTTAAACGAGGGAGCGGAGCGACTGAGTGTCTCCATTCAACTCAAACAGCTCTCATTCTGTGATTCTGTCTGTCTGTCTGTCTATCTGTCGAAAATCAGCCGAACCGCTGAACAGATTTCGCTGAAATTTTAAACAGACATCCGGTACGAGTTAACTGAGAACTGTTAACAAAATCAGCTAGATCCATTGCGATTTAATCCTACAATAAATAAAAATGTGATTTTTTAAAAATATCGATAGCATTTGTTTAGTAGCAGCTAGCAGGACAAGATACTAGCGTGGCTGGAATGACATAGTGGTAAGCATGTAGCCTACCGCACGGAGGGTTGGGGTTCGAAGCCCGTTAGTAAGAATTTTATTATATTTTTACACACACATATTATTTTTGAGGGGTGTTTAATGGGTAATAAAAAAAAATTGATTTTGTTTTATCTTGGAAATTGGTTAATGTTTCACGCTAATACGTTTCGAACAAGATTCGCATTTTGAATGTTCAATTGAAATAACTAGGGAAACGCCAAAGTCATTGTTAACGAGTGAGTGAGCCAAGTGTTGAGTACCCGGGAACATCCCATTTCCTCCCCTTTATACCCAAGGCTGGATCTAGCCCAGTATGGGGAATGATACCGGGTACTACACACATGGCTCACTCACTCGTTTAACAACGACTTGGCGTTTCCCTAGTATAAAGCTTCGAAGGCACTCATTTACGATGTATTTAATACAACGTAAATGTTGGCTTCCGATCTTTTTGTTACTTTTTATTTGGGATTGTTACAGTTATTCACAACTGAGTAAGATATTCATCAAGTTGAGTAATGAAAGTAGACAATTAGATAAACTATTTAGAATGGTTCCGGCTGGCCTAAAGATTACTTCCACAATTACACAAAAGAAAATGCATTATGTTTAAGAGCAATATTTTATTTATTAGCGCCGTAATCACGCATAACACATGTCAATATTAATGTGCGTGTGTGTGTGTTCGTACATATATTGAGGTTAAAATAAAAAGTGACGAAAGTGACAAAAGTGGGTGAAATTTGCAAAGAGAACAATCGATAAAATGATTGAATCAATTCTTGGACACAATGTTACAACCAGTTAAATGTGTTAATTACCTTCTGCTCACAATTATCCAGGGAGAAGTACGGTATTTATCAGTAATTAATTATACAGTTTATTGGAAAACGTTGTGTAAGTGTTTTCAGACACAATTGCAGTTGGCCAAATACAAATTATGCTAAATCAAGATACATCGATGTAAATAACACAGCTTCGAAGGCACTCATTTACGATATATTTAATACAACGTAAATGTTGGCTTCCGACCTTTTAGTTACTTTTTATTTGTGATTGTTTGTTACAGTTGTTCACAACTGTTCGGTTTTAAACTCGTGGCGACCAAACTGACTTTGTTTAGTAGGTACTAGTAAGGTGCTGGTACTGATCTAAACAACTACCCTTGAATAATTCCAGACCCTTGACCTATAAAATAATCTCATGCAATACTGGGTACAAAACAGTAAAGTTTATGAGCTTATTTCCTTACAGATGACACAGTTGACCTATTTCTAAATCGAAACAAACATACTTTTATTTCCTACGACATCTAAATAAAAGTCGAATAAATGTGAAATGAAGGTGACAGTGCATGCTAGCTGTTAATTATTCATGGATGCAAAAGAATAAAATACTCTTGAAGGTGGTATACATTGTTTATGTCCAACCAGACAGGGTTCGGCTACTCGTATAGCCTGACGTGACGTTTACTACCTTACTAGTGACGGACCGAATTGCGTGTGCCGCAATTTAGAACGCCTTAGTTATTTATGTGCAGGAATATGTTCTGGGGTCTCAATGTTACACCGTGCAGCACTGACCAAGAAAAAGAACTCACCTGGAGAGCGAGTCATTCTGGATGCCACCTGTATTCTAATGTTGACCGAATGATTCACTGCCCTATGACGTAGCACCGGAATGTTTGAGTGTGGGGGCGTGGCTTCCGCGCTGCAGAATTACCCATTACACAACACGACGTCTGGCAGCGAACGTTGGAAACTCGTAAATAGATAAACACTCGAATTGTAAACTCTAATTATGATTCTATCTATGTTTTTATGGGCGCGTCGGTGTAGCCGGTCGCGACTCGTCCACGATGAACCGACGTCCAGTCGAGGCCGGGCGAGAGTAGCCGAGCAACGCGCACCCCCAGAGTAACGTGACAACCGGGAGAAAGTAGCCGACGAGCGACATCTGTTACCATGGTGATCTCGACCTAGAACCCCCATACCCATACGGCCGTGTGCAAAAGTAGCCGCAAAGTACAGCACATCAAGCGGCTTACATGAAAAGAGAGGGAGAGATGCGGATTAAGGACAGGAGACGAACAGTCAAGGCTCAGGATTAAGTCCACGTGAGAGAAGGGGGAAAAACGCCAATGAAATCAATGCAATTTTGTTAGTTATTAACGCTAAACTTGTCAATCTGCGTAACAATCCCTAGCATTGTCTTACATTATTACTCCAGATTCCAGTGAGTGTCAGTCAGTGAGTGTTTAAAATAGATCATAAAAAAATATTGTTTAAATTTTAATGTAACACTAGTAATGTTGTTTAAGTTTAAATCATTCCGCTTCAAAAAGAATTTGATGCCCAATCGCACCCCCAAAAACCATTACCTCAAAATTGATTTAATTAAATAGTGAATCAAATTATAGAATGCATTGCTGTTATTTCGAATTTCTTACTTAATAAGAAAACGAAAATATTTCCACTGAATTTTTGTCAAACTGATTTTAATAAAATAAATGTACAAAGTTTAAAATTAAGTTTTAAACACAAACCAGTTCAAAAAATATTCCACGGAAACGAAGTAGAAATATTTTAGAAAAATAACATTAATTTGCTTACAGTTTAATTAACCACACACATAACATTATCTGTTGTGTACATATAAAACAAATTTCCCATCGTTCACTCTCAATGATACTTGTTTCTTAAAGGCTTCGTGTAGTACTACGAATGATTTCTGTATCACGGTTTACTATAATTGCAACTCGGCTAATTGGGTGAGCTCACGTCGTGTAATCAATGACTGCAAAGTGGAGAGGACACATTGGCTCCGGCACCCAGCGAATAGACGACCCTCTGATTGGTAAACTCTCGCAATATATTTCAATAATATTTCCCCTCACGGTCCCCGCTAAACCCAGTGACACGGTTAATTGTTACTTTTTATTCGTAATTTATCGTCCATTTTGTGTTTTTATTAGATTTCAGACAACATGCTATTTTTCTGTCACTGTAGTCTTCAATTTGGTTGATGGATTACCTTAAGTGAATCAGGTCAACCATGCGATTCAGGTTGAAAACGTTATTGAATTAGCTGAGTTCTAAATGGAAAGGCCTAAGTTTAGCCTAAAGCAAAGTCATGATAATGAATAATAATAATATTACAGTATTATACATGCATTATTGATATTACAAAAGGCGAATTGCAGAACCACTTATATCTTCGTTTGTGGTTTTGACGATCACTTCAAAATACTTATTTTAGAAATCAATAATTTCACACATTTTACTGCCGCACTGGTTCAAATACTTCAAACTAATGCTTGGCAACAATGGTGAAACCAATACAAATAAATTCGTATTGTAAAAACTGTTAAGTCATTTTCCCTGTTAAATGACAAAAATAAGTATAAAATATCAACACATTTCAGTGAGGGTTTATAGCGACTGATAATCTTTCCAGTAACACACATTTATATTTTTCTAGACGATTTTCCATTTACTTTAGTTTTTATTGTTATATTATTTATATTGTTTTCTTCAAAACTCCAAAACATACTCCAATACATAATTTCATTGAATATTCATTAAAATAGTGTATTGTTTTTATTCATTAACTAGAACACATGGAGTTTATACATTGAACTTCCCCCGCAGGCTATTCTCGCATAACTTTACTTCCATTTCAAAACGGTCCAGATACATCCCACTAATCTAAAGATGTTGCTGTCTTTATGTTAACTAATTAATTATCTTTGTTGCTGAAATAACTGAAACCATTTATAACCTCGACAACTTTGGAACCTATCGATTTCCAAGACTAATATCACCAGCTTAACATTTTCAGTTGTCTCCTGTTATGCTTTTAGTTTTAGTTTTAAGATTACACACTGATAAAAATGTGCGATTCTTCACTCTCAATTTTAACTGTACATGGAAAAGTGAACGATTTATTCGTACATTTTTTCTGCGTTGTTTTTCTCTCCGACTCGCATTATCCAGTCTCGCCGAATGAATTTCCCGCCTGGAATAGAATAAACGGTATTTTTGACAGCTTGATGGGTCCCGAGTTCGGATTTAGTAAGCTGGCTGCGAATTTTAACGATGAACGATGACCGACATTCTCCCTGGACATGAAATTTATTCATGGAAACTCAAGTTGCGATGGGAAAATAAACGTCACTCTACATAGTTCACGAGGATCCGAGGCTCGATTTTATTTTAATTAAAACATAATATTACATTGTAGACATCTCACACTTTTGTCGATTCTCTGCGCGATTCTTACGATGATTACGAACATGCGAATATGGCATGGTGAATGACTGACTTACTAACCGACTGACATACTGACATACTGACTGTCTGGTTGAGTGATGGCCTAGACACGTCATTAGGTGATCCAAGTGAGTTCTAGATAAACAACCGTAAGTATATTCTAATAACGTTGTAGAGGATGAAATAATTAGAAAGTAAATTTAAGGATGTATGATTTGATATACAGATAAGTTTTAAATACAAATTCAAATAAGAATCGTTAATTATTGTTATAAATCTTGTACTGTTTATTTCTACACTAAAACACTTTACATTTTAAATGTTCATCGCATTGTGACTATAGAGCTATATTTTTCTACATTAAAACCATAATAAGTGCTTAACGTTTGGGAAACTGATCATTATGTGAGTGAACGTCAATATATAAAGGCTCATTCATAACCAACTTAGGCCTCTAACTTAGCAGCTAACTTAGCCTCTAACTTTAGGTTGCTGTTCATGATAGATATTTAGGCCGCTAACTTAACAGCCACTGCCTCCTAGATGTTGCTCGTGGCAGAGTGCTTTACAGCCATACCGTCGCCTCTAACTTTAGGTGGCTGTGCATGATAGATGTTTTTAAACCAATCACATCACAGATTTGCAGTGTTTACTTTTATTGCGCCAATGCTTGACATACAATAACATTCAGCATTCAGTAAGTAGGCCTAGCCTAGCTCTACTTAGGTAGCATTATAGAATTGATTGACTATAGACTGTACAGTTTATTAAACAAAAATTGATGGTAAAAATAATAAACGTATTTATTTAAGACAACGTGACGTAAGCCTTACATAACCTCACATGGCCTAGCCCTAGCTGGGGCTAGGCCTAGTACCGCAATAAACGTTAATAATACTGACGGTCAGTTGACATTTCTGCCCCACTCGATAGCCAAATGTTTTCTTTTATATTCTTATCTTTGTATAAAGACGAAGATTTTACATATAGCAGTGGCCTTTTCATGAATTCGTTCAATAGCTTTTCATCGAACAATAGCTGATGTTCCTTGGGATCCATTTTTGCTGTTTGTTTACGTTTTCAATCGGATATGACCGGAAATTGTCGGCTCGAGTCTCTCTCTGATTGGTTAAAAGCTTAATGTTAAGTTAGCTGCTAAGTAAAACCTTGGAGTTTGCAAACATTCGGTTGCTGATAAGTGTAAGTTAAAGGCTAAGTTTGGTCATGAACAGACATGTTGTTTTCCATAAGACAAACCTTTAAGTTAGAGGCTAAGTTAGCTACTAAGTTGGTTGTGAATGGCCCTTTACACTAAATTTAAATTATGGCCACCTTAAATTAGAAGCGGTATAGTTAACCAAGTTAATAACGAACACATTTACAAATAAAACTTAGGAAATAGCCGTTGTTGGACTGTTTTGAAATTTAACTTTAAACGCCAGTAATAAATCAAACACAGGACACGCCGAACACTTCCACTCGAACACAACATACTTTATTTTATAGTTGTGGTCGAAGTATCGACAACCTAATATATACCAATAAATAAGTAATAATAACTTATATATACTTGGAAAACGCTTAAGTCCCGCCGCGTTGTTGGATGAGCGTAATTGGTGAATTGAGCTGCCATGTGTTATGCGGATTTTCTGTTGTTCTGTGAAAAAATCATTACTAAGTTGAAGATTTTTTTAAAAATTAAATTTAAATTTAATGAAAAATTAACTTAAATTTTTTTTTTTAAATTAATCGTAATTAAAAAAAGGAAAAAATCGTAATATTGAAATTTTCATAAGAAATAATTATTGATTGCGCACAAATTTTACACAAATATTGAATTTGTAAAATTAAGGTTCTGTGAAAAAATTATTACAATAGGATAAAGCATGTAGGTGTTATAGTCAAAGAATTGTTTTAAAAAAGAAAAAAAAACGTAAAATTTCGATTTTCATGAGAAATGTTTTTGATTGCGCTCAATTTTCATACGAATACCATAAATTCATGAAATTAAGGCTCTGTCAAAAATCATTAAAACGGACAAAGCATGTAGGTGTTATAAGCTGAAGAAATTTTTTAAAAATCGAAAAAAACGTTAAAATTGCAGATTTTCATGAGAAATAATTTTTCGATTGCGCTCAAAACGTGGCAGTTCTTCGTTCAGAGATTTCGAAGGCCCTCCATAAAATTTCATCGCAATTGGAAGTATCGGTTTAGCCGGAATCGTGTTAACAGACACACAAAAATACAGAAAAAAAAAAGGAAAAAAAATAACAGTCCGGATTTTTTTCTCCAGTGTAGTGAAATGGAATCGTTCCTTCGCTCGCTTCAGCTACGCTACGCTACGACCAATACGATCATGATCAGTGGACCCTTAGTAGACCCGGCACCTACCAATTTAGATCAGAATTGCTAGTGATACTTCTACAACTTTATACTATAACAATACTTTATCATATTACTATACCGCACTAATTAGTATTAATTATGTGATCAGTGGGACGCACCTTAGCTAAGACCCGGCACCTCCACCGATTTGTAGTACTATAAGACTACTACTAAGCCTAATTGTGAGAAAATAAATACTAAATAAATTAATTCTTCTGTTATACTACCACCTTATTTTTACCAGTAAACATGTTCGCGTATATTATGTGAGCAAGGGACGTGCCATTGCATAGACCCGGCACCTCCACCAAATTGAGTAGTTTTTTTAAAAAATCGGTAGTGTATACATACACGCATTGTGCTTTTAAAGATTGATTCATTTTGGTTCAAAATTCTAAAGTTTCACTGTTTTCGGCAGAATAGTCGCAGGCCTTTCAGTTGAGATGTGCAAACGACAATTCATTATTATCTTTTAAACACAATATTATAATGAATATAACGAGTTCATAAATACTGCAAACCTCAGCATATCATAAGGATTTAATATTTATTTCTAGTCAGGGTTTAAGCTACAATAAGAGGAGATTGGTATATGCAGAACAAATCGATATCAATGGCCCAATGTGTCGACTGTGATTTAAAGCAATATTATGTATCATTTAAATGCGGTGAAATATGTTATAATAAATATTGTTTTGGTGTTACTCAAACTGTTTTTGTTTTAATGAAACGTTGGATACACATTTCACGTAGTTGTTTAAGTTATAAGATTAAACAACGAGTGTATTAATTTGTCAAGTAATAACGTAATTACGTGATTCATTTATTATAATGAAGATTGATTTAAATAAAATTGAGTGTGTTATAAAAACACTGAAGTTTCTGATTAGAAGTAGAACAAAGCAAATTTTATCATTTGTGTTATTAGTTTGTTTCGATATGATTATAATTGATTAATTAGTAAAGTCGATCAACCTAGATATTCTGCAAAAACTTCGATACAGACAAGTCGAACACAAAGGAAACTAAATGGAAGTTGATATATTGCCTGTTTTTATAACGCGAGTGTGTACCTCATTTTATTCACATCAATCATTCTACGTTTTTGTCACACATAAATTAATATCGAATGTTTCTACCCAGTTCACATCCAGGGTGTACCGTCACGAGCTCGCTGTCAACTTAGCACTGAAATTAGATCGCTTTGTCGTCAGCGAGTTAGGAAAGAGAAACATATCGAGCCTGTTTCCCGTGAAACGGTGCGATATATCAAACCTCAAGCAAACACTAGTACGTGCTTTTGACAAGGCAGTATTATCACAGCGTATGCTGTCTCTAATCCAATGGTCGTTAGGGCATATTAAATGTAAAGAAAACGTTCTTTATTTAACTGATATTTTTAGTTGTGTATAGGGAAATTGTTAGCTACTTTCAGATTAACGAGGGTAAGATTGCTTAATAATTGGATAGTTATATTTATAACATATGATCTAGTTCTTTGTTGAGCATACAGCAAATACAGTAAAAGCTTTGTCTATATCCTGCGAACTTTCATTATTCATTACTTTATAAAGCTCTACAATAATTGAAGTAGTTTTTTGCTTTTTAGTAATTATTACTATTTTTTTTCAATTGCATGCTGTTCAATGTTGTGTGGCTCGTTGGTCTGTGTGGCTCGTTGGTCTTGTTGTTAGCGTATCTGCTTCCAATGCAGAAGGTCCAGGGTTTGATTCCCGCCAAAGTAATAAAGCACATAATAAATTCAGAGTTGTTCTGAATCGGCCTTGTTGATTCTGGCGTTTGATTCGCGGGTGTTCGCACTGTCCATACCACTAAATTGCTATAGTTCCTATTTAAAATATCGATCTTTAGTTGGTTATCGCTCACTCGTCGATTGCGTCGGGGCCTGCAGGGTTTGGCCTTAGTCACTTTGATTTACTGTCCCCCACTGAAAATCAGTTATATAACTGAGTGGGTAGACTCTAAATACAATTTATTTATTTATTTATTGAAACTGCATTGAATCAAACTCGATAGTTAATATTTATATGCAAGAACTTAACAATATTTGAATATTACTAGACATTATTTCATCTAATAATATTTTTCCTAATCTATAAATATCCTGCATACAGACTGTTTTTATGTCGAATGTTTCCACGTCTAAAATGTATATGCATAAATAAATATGCAAATGATGATGATGATGATGATGATGAAATGCAAATGCAATAAAATGTAACAATCTCAAGTTGTTCATGCATACATTATTTACGATGCGTACTACTGTCCACGCTCAAATCCTAAAGTGCAACCTCCACCTTCAGTGTGAAGGGATCAAATCAATTTTTAGCGTAAAACTTCGTTGCGAACTCTAATGCGCACTTATCAACTGCTCTGTAATTTATATATATTTTATCTAATCACATTGGATTATTAGATTATAAATAAAGAAATATAATATCGCGTTCTTATACTGCGTGCTGTTTGCATCAATAGAATGACTTTTAAAAATGCTGTTTCAAAACGGTTATAAAGGTTGCATTCCACTTTTAAAAAATTGTCATCAAATGTTGCATAAAGCCACCCTCCAACTGAGTTTTATTATGTGTAAATGAGTGAGCTATTGTTGATGACGATCCTAAACTCCATTGTAACTCATCAAACAAACAATCTACAGTTCCAAAACATCCTATATAACTACTTGGCCAGATGCAAAGTCGGTAGTCATTAACAAAACACGCTTGTTTTCTCTCATAGTAAATCGTTCTGCTAATTATTATTGCCACCAACGCGCTGAAACAGGTAATAAATTAGAATTTGAGTTTATAACAGTGCTCCGAAAGTTGCTAGCAAGTTTAACTTTAAAATGGCGTTGATCGATTAAATAGCTGCTGCAGTTCCACTCACAGCATAGATTTACGAGACATAAAAAACATAAATTTTAATGATAGCAAGAAACGGCTTGTGATAATATTTCATCCATTAGCTAATACACCCTCTGAAAAGATTGCCAACTTCAACTAACTTGTTATTTAAAAAATGGACTACATCGTCCATTAAAAGAGCAGCTCTTTCTGTCTCTCTTCCTCCCCTGCCCCCCACCCAGTAAACAGGCAAAGTTGAAAAATGCTGTGTGTTCAACAAGCCTGTTTTATTTGCGGCCTGTGAAGAGAGAGTATACAGCAAGCCTGTCGAAGGTTGGGTTTGAAATAGAAGCCTACTTTGTTTGATGTCAATAAGAATAGATCTAGTCGTTTAAACCCTTTCCTCGCCACCAGTCCCAGCACGGGAAAAAGTGAAAGAGTAATATATAACGAGAAGGAATCAATATTTTCACGTATTGAGTTGTGCTCGGTTTTAACTTACAACATCTGTATCATTCATCAATAAAGTCGGCCATGCATTGCTGAATGTTTACACATTATATTAATTCACAACTATTTAATTACAGGTGTAGGAATTTAAATCATTTTACGAAACACATTTAAAACGAACATGAAATTTAGTATTTTGACAAATACAACGGACTATTTATCTTTTTCTCACAACCAGCACAGTCTAGAGAGAGTCCAAAAATGTAAATTTTGAATAAAACATTCAAAAAGAATGTGATAAATACACTTAAGAAAAACAAGAAGTTAGCAGATTCGATAAAATCACTGGTTTGAACTTCATCTACAACTACTATTAAGCCAACCCGCTACTCTTTTGCACCAATGGTGAAACTTATTAATTTGATGGATAACGATAGACAATCCCACTACCTCCTTCATTTAACCTATTATATTTCGTACCGTACTAACTGATTTCTGCTATCAAAGTAATAAAGCTTTCGTCTTCAATAATGAATGACCCATTTTTAGTTTTTGCTGCTTGTTTTTCGATGACAAATAAATAATATAATCGTCATAAAGAATTAGCCATTCATGAATTTATATTTGCACATTAAAGTTTTGTACGGAGCACTACTTTATCCTATCTTGCCTTAGCTGTAAAGCTAAATCATCTGTTATATGTACGAAAGAAAAGTGGTGTATTATGAACGGATACATTTTACAAATGTCTAATAAATTTTCCTAAATGGTTCAAAATGTATATCACATATTTAAAAACTCGCTTTACATAACAAGTAGGTTCTGTTTTAGATATTCTGTGATGAATCATATTTTAAGAAGGCGTGCTACAGCCATGAGACAAACAGGGGGCAATGTTTTGTACTATATTCAACAATGTACACTAACAAACATTCGTGTTATTGGTTCGCAAGCCGACCCGACCTACGTGGTCTTGCTATTTCCATCATGTATTTCATTACATGTTGTTTCTGTTCTGTTAAGCTTGCGGCTAAGCAAGGTTAGGCTCGGAGGCAGCGGGATCAATGCTAGCGCGTCACGGGCGGGACCTCCGTCTTAAGGTGGATCTAGGCTTACACCTGCTGCCTCAGAGATAGGTTAGGACTCCGACATTTTACAGGTCCCGCAGGGGCTGCCTGCATACAAACGCAAATATATAAGCTCTTTATAAACTTAGCCTTTCAAATGGCTTCAGTTATTTAGCAGAGAACTTGAAATGAGTATGCTAGGTATAGGCCGATATTCTACTTTATCTTTATAAACGGCGTGGCATAAATTCCCAAAGGCAACAAAACTGGAAGTAATAAAACGAAGTGAATTCTAAACGTAAGGGAGCACTTTGCAGTCTAATTAATTTTATGGGTAAAATAATAAATCTGTTTTGTGCGCGCCTTGATTTGGAATTCTTTGCTCGTTTCATTGATCAAGGGTCCCTACGGTCTATGGACGGCTAATTAAATCCAATCATGCAACAATCACAGCTTCTGGCCATTCATTGTGCTCCTCACAAGGAAATTGGAGGAAGAAGAGACGTATACTTCTACGTTTATAATGAACATAAAAGAATTACCGTATTGCAAGCAGCTAACTGAAGTAATGTCTCCTATTTGAGGCAAAGAGCGTTATTAGTACAAGAAAAAGAACCGAACTGAAGAGAGCGTATAAATAGCGGCAAGAGAATATTGCAGATGCCATCTGCATGCGGAAACTCGGCAACCATTTCTAACTTTTAATTAGTTTCGTCTTGAAAGTGTGAGCAGAGAGAGAAATGGAAGGGAGGATAACTGAAGGACAACACAAGACCAATACACTCTGATTTAATTAATACAAGTTACCAACCAAGGCTTATTAAAGGCGACCTCAATAATGTGTGATGATAAACTCAAGTACGACTCGAAACGTAGTTTTTCTTTGTGACGCACGGGGCAGAAAACTCTCGTTCACATTCTCGTGTTGACCTGAATTTCCGAATTGTATAAATGAATTTCTATGGTTTCTCTTCCCCCTACCCGCAAATAACTTCCCGTGTAGCACTGAATAATTTAACACCTCCCACTCACCTTCCTCCCCCTCCCCCTCCCGTGGTTTTAACACGATCCCACCGCGCTGGTTTCTTGCTAATTGAACTTTACATGCCCTCGTATTTTTCTATCACGTATTTGATGAGGATGGCCGATGTCGGTTGGTTAAATTAACGCGGAGGAGTAAGCAGAATGAATGCCCTCGGAAGATTGTCGCCTCGCCCGCTGCACGCGGTTCGTTGGGTCCACGTTGACGTCAACCGACATTTATTCACCTTAGGTGTTGCCGAAGTAATCGTTACGTATTTTCTAGTCACCCCTAATGTAGTTTTACGATTCGCCATTCAATAGTACCAAAATTACAGAAAGACAACAAACACTGGCATTTTTGAGCTGTACTTTTGTTGAATTCGTATATTTTATTAAATTCATGAAAATTAACATTACATTATTTTTGTTTAAATAAGAATTTACACACAATTCATTATCATACTAATACAACATTGAATAATTAATTGATAATTCGAAGAAAGTTTTTGATTTTACGATTTAAGGTAAAAATAAACTTATTATTAAATTTTGTAATCGTTTCGATGGCATATTAAGCAATGGCATGAGAGCAGTTCAGTGCTAATTATCGTCAATAGATGTCGTCACCACTCCTTCACGAAAACTCTAGAAAGTGGGAACAATCACGAGGAGAAACATGACTCAAAAAATTAAAATTATACACATAACTCATTATCCACAAATTTGCGTTTGAAAACTTTACCTGCCTCCTGCCTCGTGTGCAACCAATAGAAAACGTTCAATAAACTAGCAATTTCACTAAGGCAACATCACATTTTAAAGTTGAATGGTCTTAGTGCACTCAGTGCAACTTGGGGCAGCCGTTGTCGACATCATTTTAAAATCTCCCAAATCAATTATCCTGTGATTAAACAACGATGCTATAATATCGTTCCATTAGCGAATGAACTTCATCGGTGTAGCTGCTTTTGAGTTCCCCTTTTAATAAATTCAAGGTTGGTGATGCGTGTCTGTGTCCCGGCAAGTTGGGCCTAATTGAGACTGAAAAGTTATTATCAAATTGATTGGCAGCTACACGCAACTTGAGTGAACTTTACGACACATAAGAACGCACGTGGTTCCGAATGACCCCTAGCTCTCTGCGCCCCTAAAAGCCAATATTAACTTGGATGCCGCGCCATATAGACACACAGTGATACACGTATCTCAACCGTATTCGAGCACAAACTACCCACAGTCATTAAGCATATTCAATCAACGTCAGACCACATATAAATATTTCTCCACTTCTAATGAAAATAGGGAAATAAATTAACATTACCATACCGTGAGTTGTTATTTAATTTGGAATGCCGAGAGGAATTCGCTGCTCCGTACTCTGGCGTGAGATCAATGGGTTCATATAGAGTTAGAGCTGCGGGGGAGGGGGGGGGGGGGTGATGCATGGCGGTATCCCGTTTACTAATAAAGAGTGAAGTGAGGCTTCGTGTAACACAGTTTCCTGGTACAAGAGAAACAAGAATACTTGCAAGGTAAACTAGTAAATACGTTAAAGACACAGGGAAGAATATTATTTATTTATCTAGTTTTAATGTATTATTGCAGGTTTAACTCTGTTTAAGGAGGACATGCTATGCGGTTACTAATTCTTCAAACGTGTACAAAGTCACGTGGGAGTAGCTAAGACCGTTTCATTAAGACTGTAAACCGAGTTTCAACTGAACTTTCTGAATTGTCTTCTTTCTAAAAATCATCCAATAATACGTATAACAATGCATTACTTACACCCCCTCTACGCTATCACTCTAGTTCAGCAAAGTATAACTTTGGTAAACTGGATGTAAGCCAAAGAATACACAAATTTGGATTCGTCAAACAGTTTAATAAACGAATTTATTTTATAATAAAATAAAAAAATAAAATAAAATAATAATAAAACATTATTATATTAAAAGTTTAATATTGGCTACACTTGAACGTATTATCTAATTGCGTTTTCTAAGCGATAATGATTTTTTTCTACGAACGTTCATGTCCTAACGAAACAATCAGTGTAAATAAGTTTAAACTTATTGAGAAAGTTATCAAACCAGTTCAAGGATTGTTGCTCAGAGGAAGTGTTGAAGTTGAAACTTACGTAATAGAGTTATTTAGATATAATTTACAGTAAATCAATTCGAAGTTTAGTTAACCAATCAAAACTTTATATAAATGCTAAAATAACATAAAAAAAAAAACGAAAGCCACAAACAAATAACACAATAAAAATCTGAAGAAGAAAAACATGTCTTCGAACGTCGACAGAAAAATATCTACCGCAGTAAAACAACCCGAAATAAAAAATATTATTATACATTGTTTATATTGAAGTATAGTAATTAAATTGGCACATTTCTAACCGTTACTATCTCTTATGACATTTGAGATTTACCAAAACATTTTAATCATAATTTACTTCTCAACACTACGAAATCATTAGTCCAATCCATAGTTGTTACTTGTTAATTCACTTTATTGAAACATTTTTTAAAAATGTCAAAACAAAGTGCCTACATTGCTATTACCATCACGTTTTAAAGTGGAACATTAACTTTTCTTCTTAATTCATTAATTTTGTATAATTTTACAGTAGAAATCTACCAAGTTTGTCTAGTTAATACATGTATCACTTTAATAATAAAATGTCTTATATTTTTACTTTATGTTTGCTGTAAATCTAGTTTACGAGTAGAAAATATAATGCAGTTTACGTGCGAGCCAACATTTGGAGCTGAAATGAAATACATTGGATGTGCTATATGCCCGAAGTTCTTGCAATAAGGGTACGCAGTAAATCTCCTGTTATTCGGAATAAAAGTACGTTGCGCTCAGGCAATCAATCACCGAACAGTTCTCCGCTTGATGAGAATGTGGGATACGTCATAACTCATCTGATCAATATCACGGAAAGTTTTAAAAAAACAATACGCTATTGCACGTTCCAAATTGAAATAACGGAATAAACGCATACAACAGGTCGATTAAAACACTTTCAACTGGCATACCGGGGTTGTGGATCTGAACAGGAATTAATATACACTTTTCATTAATTAAAACTGTTGTAATTTATCCAAATACACCACGTATACTATACTTTTGAAAATGGACGTTTGACCCAGACAAGGCAATTCGTGATTTAGATAGAGTTAAAATACTAGACATTATTTGATTGCTACATACCAGTACAATGGAAAGGTTTTCATCAGGCGTCAATGCGAAAGAAAGGGTTTGAGTCCTTTTGAAACAGCCCTTGGACATTCCCCTCACAACTATACCTCAAAACTCTTATTACCTGGTAAGTCAGCTGAAGAGGATCACTTCGGGTAATACTGGTGTGTACAATACGTAGGGAGAAGATTTGTTTACTACTGACACCCGCCCAAAATATACACATCTTCGTTTTCCTGTATACAACCCTCTAATACAATGCATAAATCAACACACTGTCTTTTTGTATGCAGTCATCGGCGAACAATAATCGCGTAAAATATTGGCTGTCAAACGGACACGCGTGCTACAATAATTACATCAATTTCACAATTTGGTTTTGACAGCTGAATAATATGCCTTGTTAGCTTCCCGTAATGCCTATCGAGTGGGGACATCACCGGGATAATTACATTTACATGCAAGACGCGCCACAATGAAACAATGGCTTGTTAATGTACTTGTGACACAGTTACATTTTCTGCCCATTTATCTCACTTGTGCAAGCTCTATTTGTATAATGAGTGATTAATAGACTACACTCAAAAACAGTTATTTTATCTCCGAGATAAATACTATTTAGATATCTAGAAAGTTATTAGCGGCAGATAACTCTTGCATTGATAAGTCAGTGCTATGCAGAGATAGAGTATATAACATTATCACACAACTCATCATCGGCATAGCGTCTCAATGTCCCTTTAGTTTAATTCTGATTCAACAATGTAAAATATGAAATGTATGGATTTAATTTTTGGGCGTGCCAAAGCCAGATCAAGTTGGCATGTTATCGCTTGTACCAAAATAATTAAATATGAAATGGATATAACAAACTGTATACAAGTCATAATGTTTCTGTACTATTCGATGTATTTGACGTACAATCAAGTGCTCTGCATTGCACAAAGTACTATACTTATAAAGTTGACGATATAATCAGACACGAAAAGATAACGATCCCATGATTCATTTAAAATGGAAAATTAAACACATGTCTTTGCAATCATGGAAATTACTAATATAAACAATTGGCAACATTTGTTATGCGTTTCACGTTGTAGCAAAACATATTATTATTTTTGGTTACTAAAAAAAACAAAATCTTAACATGTTTCTTATTTTCTTATTATCATTCAAAGTATCAATAAAACTCTGTGTCCTGTTTGGCGCTTTCTCTTTGTCATTCTTCTGTGGTCTCTTCACTAGTTATGTTTAGACCATTCTCAGCATTTATTGTTTTAAATCATAAATATTGAACACTCAATAAAACTAAACTAATTTGTTAACTCCCAATTGAAAATCATTCGTGCCGTATAAGATTAGGCGTGCTCAAAAAATTATTAAAGTTCGTAAATAAACAAATTTATGAAATACTTTTGACGAACGTAGAAAATAACCTCATACGCGAAGATGAGAACCATTGTCTCAATACTTCCTCGAATAGTTTTCTCTCGTTGAAAATAGAATAAATTGTTCTGGTTTTCTTATTTCGCGTGACAAAGTTGAAATAAAGTGTGAAGCGAAATGCAACTTCTGTGCCTTTGCCCGAGAGTAGTTCTTCGAGTGCACTGACGCTGATTATACGTCTTATACCTCGCAGCGACGCTTTGCTCTGCACTCAACTGTGGACGCGAGACGCTGGAAACTGGAGAAGTTTAAATACGTATACTCCGAGAAACGAAGTGCTGTGAAAAAGATTTTGTTTTAACAAACTTTATATTTCGTAGCATGATGTGAGTAATCCTGCACGTTTCTTTTCTTGTGGGTGTACACACAGTGCTAGGAAGTTACAAACTTTTCACACTCTCTTTAGTTTGTAACACAACTGCGAATCTTAAATCACGTTTCAGAGTGAAAAAATAAATTCTTGAAAACAAATGTGATCTTGTTACAAAATTATTATGTAATAATAAAGAAATACCTTTATTTTAAATGGAGTTATTAATAATAATAATATAATAATAATAATGGCACCGTATCGTAAAGGAGAAATTTGTTTTGAAAATAATTTAAGTTATTAGACTAGATAATTAAAGGTTATTTTAATCACGCCAAATTAAAGTGACGAATGTATTACTTTTTCCATTAGACGTCCGGTACATCAAATATATATTACGAATTATGTGAAATGATTAAATGCAATGTGAATTCAAGTATCTGATAACTTAATAAACAATCGTGGCCCGCCAGCTTAAAAGATAACTTATAGTCAGGTCAAGCTTTTCTAGTTTTATAAACTTAAATTCTGATCAGTGCTTTCAAAATAAGTATTCAATAAAGTAAAGTTCACAATCAATTTCATAATGAAAATTTTTACAGCACAAATTACAAGTAAGTATAGTATACAATCTATGTCAATGGCATACTGGTCCTTAATATTCAATATTATTATATTTTCACAATAATGCCTACACGTACGGAGTAATAGCTGTAAACTTATATAATTATGATACAATTGAAATAGCATTAATATATTAAGTATTGTTTTGATTTCTTGATAATTAATGTTCATGTTAAATGATTATAGGAATAAAATTACAAACCAAGATTGTGTGGTGTTGGACACTTCCAATGTGTTGTCTGCTATTAACGACATATTTTAGCTATGACTTATTTTGAAGTCTAACATACATTTCGGGTGTAATAAACTGTTCTCCGTGTTTATGTTTCGTATGCATATCTTAAGAAAGAATACGTAATTAAAATCGGAAATACTAACTACATGTTTGTTTACAGGCTCAATTTATCAAGTATATTTTCAGTGTTTATTAAAAGAAAAATCAAGTGAAGATACATGTATTTCGGTTTCTATTTGCACAAGTGCACACATGTATGGCCTGGAATTTAATGATCGCCTTCATCTAAGTTAACTAATCGATGTATACAAGAACGTTATGGTTTGTTAACGCCAAACGAGATAAACTACATTGAAGGCCATGTCTCATCGTAGATGTGCAGTTGTAAACATTTAAAAACTAATCGGAGAGCTGTCTTCACGTGTAAACGTTTTCTTGGTAATGTAGATTTACAGTAAAATTAAAACTTCCTAGTTTTCTGCCGGTTACACTACCTTGTAGTTGTGTACAGTAATAGAATAAATAATGGTGGCAAATTAAAAATTTTGCCAATCGGTAAATTGAGTCCTTTATTTTACGGTAATTTACCTGAAGGAGAAACTCACAAAACCACATTGTATACCTTAAAGCCGAATTAATATTTTAACATAATGTGCCACATCAGTTTTAGTTATTTGGTGGAGGTGCCGGGTATTTCTAAAAAATAAATACATACAAGGAATCCAAATGATTGTCTCGTCGTCCTACTTAAAACTTTCTATACTTTCTAAATACGACTTTCTTCGGTTTATTTGTTTAAAACATTTGTATTCCCAATAACAATAGGTTGGTGACGAAACCAACAACGTTATTTTACGGTAATTTACCTGAAGGAGAAACTCACAAAACTACATTTTATACCTTAAAGCCGAATTAATATTTTAACATAATGCACCACATCAGTTTTAGCCATTTGGTGGAGGTGCCGGGTATTTCTAGAAAATAAATACATACAAGGAATCCAAATGATTGTCTCGTCGTCCTACTTAAAAATTTGTATTTACGACTTTCATCGTTTTTTTTTTTTTTTTTTTTTAACATTTGTATTCCAAATAACAATAGGTATGGTTGACGAAACCAACAACGTTATTTTACGGTAATTTACCTGAAGGAGAAACTCACAAAACCACATTTTATACCTTAAAGCTGAATTATTATTTCAACATAATGCGCCACATCAGTTTTAGCCATTTGGTGGAGGTGCCGGGTATTTCTAGAAAATAAATACCTACAAGGAATCCAAATGATTGTCTCGTCGTCCTACTTAAAACTTTCTAGATACGACTTCCTTCGGTTTATTTGTTTTAAAACATTTGTATTCCAAATAACAATAGGTTGGGTGACGAAACCAACAACGTTATTTTACGGTAATTTACCTGAAGGGGAAACTCACAAAACTACATTTCATACCTTAAAGCCGAATTGATATTAAACATAATTTGCCACATCAGTTTTAGAAATTTGGTGGAGGTGCCGGGTATTTCTAGAAAATAAATACGTACAAGGAATCCAAATGATTGTCTCGTCGGTATCATACTAAATCTTTCATACTATTTCTAACGACTTCTTCGGTTTATTTGTTTAAAACATTTGTATTCCAAATAACAATAGGTTGGTGAAGAAACCAACAACGTTATTTTACGGTAATTTACCTGAAAGGGAAACTCTCAAAACCACATTTTATACCTTAAGCCGAATTAATATTTTAACATAATGCACCACATCAGTTTTAGCCATTTGGTGGAGGTGCCGGTATTTCTAGAAAATAAATACAACAGGAATCAAATGATTGTCTCGTCATCTACTTAAAATTTCATATACGACTTTCTTCGGTTATTTGTTTTAAAACATTTGTATTCCAAATAACAATAGGTTGGTGATGAAACCAACAACGTTATTTTACGGTAATTTACCTGAAGGGGAAACTCACAAAACCACATTTTATACCTTAAAGCCAAATTATTATTTTAACATAATGTGCCACATTAGTTTTAGCGTTTTGGTGGAGGTGCCGGGTATTTCTAGAAAATAAATACGTACAAGGAATCCAAATGATTGTCCTACTAACAACTTTTAAGATACGACTTTCTTCGGTTTATTGTTTTAAAACATTCGTAATCCAAATAACAATAGGTCGGGTGACGGAACCAACAACGTTATTTTACGGTAATTTATCTTAAGGAGAAACTCACAAAACTACATTTTATACCTTAAGCCGAATTAATATTTTAGCAAAATGCGCCACATCAATTTAAGCCATTTGGTGGAGGTGCCGGGTATTTCTAGAAAATAATACATACAAGGAATCCAAATGATTGTCTCGTCGTCCTACTTAAAACTTTCTATATACGACTTTCTTCGGTTTATTTGTTTAAAACATTTGTATTCCAAATAACAATAGGTCGGGTGACGGAACCAACAACGTTATTTTACTGTAATTTACCTGAAGGGAATACTCACATAACTACATTTTATACCATAAGCCAATTACTTATATTATAAAATAATGCGCCATATCAGGTTTAGCCATTTGGTGGAGGTGCCGGGTATTTCTAGAAAATAAATACCTACAAGAAATCCAAATGATTGTCTCGTCGTCCTACTTATAACTTTCTATCACGACTTTCTTCGGTTTATTTGTTTTAAAACATTTGTATTCCAAATAAAAATAGGTTGGGTGAAACCATGCAACAACCTGGTGAAACATAAGTATTCCATACTTTGTTCTTTTTCACACTGAAATTGATGCAATTTCTTTCATTTAAATGTTCGCATTTTATTACTGCAGTAAGAACATGTTTTTAGAATAGTACGTATTTGTTAAGTTTTCTCAATTGCAGTCGCGAATGAAGCAATTATGTCACGATCCCGCGTTGTGATATTATGTAGCCTACTGCAACCAAGCCCTCCGAGCACAATCATTAATGCAGGACTTAAATGTGTAATTAAAACTAGAATAATATTTTATTAATTAATGCACAGACTATTATGTAGCTTTTATTCAGGCTTATTAAAACGTACAAGTAAGAAAAATACATGCACCTTTTCCTTATGCCTTTCGGAACTCGGCACAATTTTTTCTTCCGGTCTTAAAGAAGATGTAGCAAGCTATAGCTTGAGCCATGCAAATGTGAATCATGAATATATTATGGATACTGGGCATGTCAAGATACAGATATCGTTGCATATTCCGTTGTGACTCCTGCAAACGTATTTTACCGTGGTGTGTTGTTGCGATGTAAGGTTGTTTTAATTGTATACGTATTTTCTTCTTTTATTCGGTTATCACAATAATGTACTTTAATATTTTACAATATGAATCATTGATAACAAAGGAACTCGCAATTAAAAAAGTAAGAAATAAAATTTAAAGTCGATAAAAAACATAAAATCAATTTTAAGAACTATTTTTATTGGGAGCAAACATTGAATTTGGTTTGGAATAAAAAATTACAATTATTTCGCAAACAAATCTTAGAATAAATAACGTTCAAATTATTAGGCCAAAAGTAACTGTTAATGGTGTGTATAGCTTTCACATACGAGAATCAACAAGCAACACACTTAAAATGTTGTTGAAAAGACCGACTAGGCCAAACTGTAATTTTAAGTTGATTATGATAAAAGTGAATGTTTTACCTGTAATGGGGAAAAAAATGCGTCGCCAAAAGTAAACGACAGAATGACAATTTACAAAAAGTATAACATGTTCATTCGTTAGGTTCGACATTTTATTTTAATACTTATTTTCTGAAAACCGGTAAGTTTACGAGCCCGCGGCAAAAGTACAACCATCATAATACCTTTCCAAGCTCCGCCGACTATACGTAATCTATTGCTCTCAGCATGAACCTACGACCCACGTAGGGTAGTGACAACCCACTTCATGTTATCTCAAGTCGATGTCGCATTAAATTGATGACATTAATTCATTAATGTCAGTGGATTTATTTAATATACAATCGCCAACAATCGAGTACTCTGGTAATGCGGAAATGGACATTGAAAGGTGAATGATTATTTATGTAATACGAATTATAAACAAAACAAGCGCTAGCCAATTTTGAGACTTTTGTTTCCATTTAGACAATAAAAATAATATATCACATTTAGGGTTGTGCGAACCCACTATTTTTACTTCGATCTCGAACTTTCATCGTTTTGAAAATCGAACTTCGAACTTCACAAAAATTTCGAACCGAACTTAAAGGGATATCAAAAAGTTATAATAGGGGTAAAATAGTGACAAGTCTGGACCGGCACCTCCACCAAGAAAGTATGTACCTTCTGGACCGACCCCTCCACCATCCAAATGCTTGTTTTAAAAATTGTATCAGTAAACTGAGACCATTCTTTGACATGTCAAATAATAGGTGCCAGCAAGTACACCACTACAAATAAGTAAAAAATAACTTTTTTCCCGACTTCGAACTTCTTTTTTTCACTTGAACTCGAACTTGAACGTTCGCACATCCCTAATTAATTCATACTTGGACTTCATGTGATGTTTTGATCCTTGGATTTAATACTGACTAATCCAAACCATCCGACTCTTATTATTCTATTTCAAGTACGCGAGATAAACCAGTACAACAAAATCATTTCGTAAGCGGTTATAAAATGACAAACTTGACTGAACCCGGCACCTGCACCAAAGCCGAGTTAAAATCAGCCACGGTCAGTTATGTTACTGACCTCCCGTTTTTTTAAGGATTGCGTTACAAGTTTGTTTTGCATTTTTCATTCGATTTTTAGACTATTTTGCTTTAAAATTTTGATTTTCTGACAGTCAAGTTCTATTTTATTTTTTAAATTTAAGTTTTTCTAGTAATCTAATAAGCGCTTGTTAGCATTTGTAATTTAAGTATGAAATCAGACTAAAAAATTAAATAGTTCGTGTTTGTTTCATCTTGCATATTAAATTGTAGGCCTAATCTCGACGAAATTCCATGGTTTCATCTGTTTAAACTGCATTCGACGACTTAGCATTGCTAGCGCTTTCTGGCGGCCGAGGTTTGAACTTCAACTACAGATGTTTCTCGAGTGAGCCGAACTGTGGCGGTAGTAGTGGGGCTGGTGAAAATAACGATTTCTACATTACCGGTATCGTACGTGATGCACTGGAGAATTCTAGAACGTCGCAGCTACAGAACGCTAGGTTGCAGCACTGTGCTAGTATAAAACCTGTTTGGTGCTTTTACCGACAGTGATGGTTTAGTTCGATTCCAGTCGCGTGTCATCCTGACTTGGGTTTTTCTATGCGTTTCCAAAGTGCCAATGTAAATGGTCGAATTATGTTACTAAATTCCAAGGAGGCAAAGTTCTAATAAAGTGAAGTCCAAACAAATGTAAGGGACAAGCAACAAAGCGACATTGTAAGTTATTTGGGTTGGTTGAATGGAGTTGTTTTTGTTTTTTGTTTGCCGCCAACTAGTACATTCTCTACATTGAAAAGAAAAACACCAAAAAATATACTAGGAAACGCTCAGTTGGACGCGTTGATAAGCGAGCACGTGCTATAGCTAGACCCACATTGCACATTTTTTAAATTTTAAAATTTGCGACGTTCGCTGTCCACAGGGCCATGTTTCCAATATTATTTATTATTGCCAAGATATTTGGGTAAACCCGGTTATTTCTCTATGGGTAAATCCATGTGTAAACCTTTACTTTGTGAATAAAATCCACCGCCATCTAGAGGACCTTGACTCCTTGGGAAAAATATTTAAACTCTTTGGTGACAAATAATAGACTGCTTCCTCGAAAGTATTTTGATTACTTCTAAGTGGCAGTGCATTAGAAACTTCGCGCGTCTTTTCGTTGCCATGGCAACGTTACTTTTGTTATAATGTAATTTCCACTTACACTACTTGTTGGATCAAAATAAAATTAACATATTCGTGACCGGACGGACATTCTAAATGATTTGGCTACCTCAGATTTTGTCGCCGTTTAGTTCAAAAAAAACTTTCGATCAACTTTAATCTAACTTTTTAACTTTTTGAACGATTTTGCCACAAAACTAATGTAATTCAATTCAGATCGAAGCTTGCGGATGGTCAAAATTTCAACTCGATCCAAACCTCCGTTCGACCGCTATCATGAGCCAAAAAAGCTGCGCGACTTTCCGTTGCCATGGTAACGGTACTTTGTTATAATGTAATTTCCATCTACACTAGGAAAACGCTAAAGTCCCGCCGCGTTGATGGATGAGCTTTTTAAAGTTTTTAGTTTGCGTGGGATATCTTTACTTTTGCAAGTGCTTTGTTTTGCTGCCTACGCATTGTAGGTGATTGTTGTCAAGTTTCTATTGTTTCTTGTCAATTGGTATTATTTACCGTAAAAAACTTATATTAAAAGCTTTATTTCTATGGATTCTGGCTAACTTTTCAACTTTTTTCTTTCAAAAGGTACTAAACTAGGGAAACGCCAAAGTCGTTGTTAGACGAGTGAGTGAGCCATGTGTTGAGTACCCGGTAACATTTCTTTTCTTCCCCTTACCTTAGGCCTCCCTAGCCTATCATATAGGCTACATTGGAGCATTTGGCCTAAACTATGGCCTAAACATTTACACAACTCCCGGACCAACAATCTAACATTAAGCAAGACCCGGCAGTCACACGGAATATACAGTTGAAGACTGCCAACAACAGCAACCTCCGGCACAGTGATTTCCACCAATACCCTATTATCTATACGAATATAATTATCAAACTTAAATGCAAATGTTCCCGGGTACTCACCACATGACTCGCTCACTCGTCTAACTACGACTTTGGCGTTTCCCTAGTCTAGTTGGCTTAAGCGCCCTTGTAGCCGAAATGTGGGAGACGTGGGTTCAATCCCCTGGTCGGGAAAGATTTTGTAATTTCTAGATTGCATTTCAAAAATAATTATAAACATGTTTTGAAATGCATATAACGCAGTGTAGTCCATCATCTGTGGCAATAGGGCCTACTATGGTTAACATAGCCAGTACGAAATACGTGAAAATATTGCAAGGTTTACTCAATCTATGTGCGGAATTTGGGGGTACCTTGACGTCCAACATTCGACTGACCTTGCATGGACCACGGCATTTCACGGCCAGGCGAAAAACAAACAAAAAATATCTTTTCAAAATCTAAAACATTGTCGTTAAAATAATTTCTAAACATTGGAAGTCTATTTCTCAGTTTATTATTTCTTGTAGGTTTAAATCGCAATGAATCTTGCTGATTTTGTTAACAGTTCTCAATAAACTCGTACCGGATGTCCGTTTAAAATTTCAGCGCAATTTGTTCAGCGATTCGGCTGATTTTCAACGTACACACACACACACACACACACACACACCGCACGCACGCAGAAAAACCGTAAGGGCCGTTTAAGTCGAATGGAAATCACTACGTTCGCTACGCTCACTCGTTCAATCACCATAACTTTAATGTCCATGTATAATATGAACGTTGTAGGCCAGAATTGGCCCAAATGGCACGAAAATATCGCACAAAAATAAAAAAAACTTATATTAAAAGCTTTATTTCTTTAGATTCTGGCTAACTTTTTCAACTTTTTCTTTCAGAAAGCAATACATCACCATTACCTTAATGTCCATATGAAATATTAACGTTGTAGCCCCACCCGTTTGGTCAGAATCGGCCCAAATGTCACGAAAATATCGCACTAAAATCGAAAAAAAATCGTAAAAGTACGATATTCATGAGAAATATTTCTTAGATTGTACCCAAAAACGTAGCAAGTCTAAGTTCAGAGATTTCGAAGGTCCTGTCAAATTTTCATCAAGATCGCATATGCCGTTTGCCCGGTAGAGAGCGAACAAACAGACAGAGAGAAAAAAAAAAAAAACACCCGAGCTAAATTTTTTGGGGGGTCGGTGAAATTGAAGTCTTCGCTTCGCTCATCCAACTACTTATCGGATCAAAATAAAATTAACATATTCGTGATCGGACGGACATTCTAAATGATTTGGCCACCTCAGATTTTGTGTCCGTTTAGTTTTTAAAAAAAACTTTAGATTAACTTTAATGTAACTTTTTAACTTTTTGAACGATTTGGCCACAAAACTAATGGCATTCAATCGAGAACGAAGCTTGCGGATGTTCAAAATTTCAGCTCGATCCGAGCCTCCGTTCGAACGTTATGGCGAGACATACAAACAAACAAACACAACAAAATAAATAATAATAAATAAATAAATAATAAATAAAAAAACAAAAAAACAGTGACTAATTTTCCCGGCAGAGTCAAATGGAAAAGCTCGCTTCGCTCGCTTAATTAGGCCTAACACCTCTTAAAAATTGTTACAGTGAAACATTTGAATTTTCAGACCATTCAAAAATTAAATCTGTTTACGGGGAACAAACATTCTGATGAAGTACACATTAACATGTCTTTGATTGGTTGATCATTGTGTAAACATCATTTGTGGTGAATTTCATCGACGAATGCTATGAAAGTATATTTTAACTATCATTCATGGTTTATTAAAAAACCAATGACCTCTTTGAGAATGTCAAGTAGAAAACAATTACCCACAAACAATATCGTTTTTTATAGCTTTGAATTTCAATCAATGCAGCTTACAAACCAACACTATATACCACACATAATATAACACTGGTTATAACAGCGACTTATTTATTTATAAAGTCTATTTTGTTTTTTGAAGATATTTTCTTGGTTATTGTACTCAGTTAAACATCCCAGCAGTAGTGCTGTAAACCATTATTTTTTATTTTTTATTTTTTAAATTTATTTAACGTGTATCCTATTATGTTAAGAAACTGATTTACAAAGGAGGACAACTAAAGAAATCTAATTACATAGATGCAGACACAACAATGAACTACAATTAAGTAAATAGTTTAAATAGTAATATTACAACAACAATGCATTAAAACACTAATTTTGGTAACAAATTCAAAAAGGATAAAATGCAATTAATTAATGAATGAAATATAAAAAAGTGGTGGATATTTTATTTAAAAAAAAATCACTACAAAAGAAAAACGAAACGAAAAATTGTTCACTTCGAGTGAAAAGAATGAAATTTCTAGCATAGTTAGATTATGCATTTAAGTTAAAATTTTTATGTAAAGGGAATTCAGATTTGACCTCTGAGTACGCTGAGAGGTCAAAACAAAGATGGACGGCACATCACGAGCCTATTTTTTAAGTATGCTTAACTTAGGAAGCAAATTTTATAGGTAATTTAAAATGTAATTTCCAACTAATATTGGGATGTCCTTTCATTTGGTAATACTTTTTTGAACTTCAGAATGATGTAAATTGCAGAATAGAATCATTAGAGCTTTACTTGGAAAAAATATAAAAATACCCTATTTGCAACACTAGACGTTTTGGCCGAGATGGACGGATGGAGTCTCGTGGAATGGCGGCCATTTTAAATTACCTATAATATTTGCTTGGTTAAGCATACTTAAAAAATTAGGCTCATGGAGTGTCGGCCATCTTTGTTTTGACCTCGGCGTCCTAAGAGGTCAAATCTGACTTCCCTCCACATCAAAACTTTAACCCTTGGTTAACCACCTGGGGTCAATGCGGCCCCCAGTCAACATTTATTGCTTAGCCATGAGCGCATCTATGGGCGTGGCGTACTGTGAGTCTCAGTACCTTCAAGTTACATCTAACCAATGAAAATTCAGTTGGAGCCCGGTCTCCATGTGTTACGTATTACTCTCCACGAACCTCGCGGGGATTCAAAGGACCCCAGGTGGCTACTTACGTACTACATTTTCAAGTGTTTTTACATAGGCAAAACTTTTATCAATGTATTTCACCCTCACCAAATAACCATATTTTTCATGTAAATTGATAGATATGAACTTATATACACTTATCTAAGTAAATTATACATATATATAATATAAAAAAAATCATACATATAAATATGAATGAAAAAGGTCAATTCAAGTGAGGGGGGGAGGGGGGGGGGATTGGTCAAAATTTCACCAAAGTAAACAAAAAAGGGAAAACCTTTTTGTGAAATCGAATCAATCATACATTAAACATCATTGGTAAAAAAAAAAAAAAAAAAGTTAAAAAAATGGACTCAAATTTGACAAAATTGACAACATTGCGTTTTTTTTTTCAGTTTTTTTCCGAAAAATTTCAAGTGGGAAAAAAAACTATAATTTTCGCGAATTTTACTCTTGAAACACTAAGTGGTCATCAGAAAGGTTCAAACATTAATTCCTGACGAATAGTAGGTTCCAAAATCTGAAACCTGGCAAACATAAGGGCTTTAATGATGGGGTCCTGACGCGCCCCAGGTGGTTAGTTATGCTTCTCAGAAACAGGTGGTTAACCAAGGGTTAAATTCGAGACATAATCTAACTGTTAGCAATTTCATTTTTTTCTCAGCTCAAATGTGTCGTCTCTGGTAACTATGCTCACTTGCACTGCCCGTAAATATTGTACACTAATAAAATAATTTTTATTCACTGAAATTAAATTGTGCTAAACTTATAAGGTCTACAACATAATAAAACTGCATTTTAAAAAAACTTACGTGATGCTAATCGGAACAAGTTAAAATAGAAATACACAAATGTATTATTAAGATTCGTTATATAATAACATCTTTCTTTGGTTTCTACAGGCAAAGATGTTGCCTTGCAGCCTAACGACACAAAACAATACTCAATTTATGAGTATCCAAATAAAATTAAAACTAAAATTTAAAAAATAAGAATAACATAAAATAAAATGTAGCTACGACTTTTTTTAGTTTCGTTTTAGGAAAACATAATTCATCACAAAATGTGAGGCGACCGTATGCTCACGATATTCTCAGGGCGACTAGAAAAAGCTTTGTGATCCGTGGCAAATGCGAAGCGGCCACAACACGCCATGATGATGAAAAATGTTTCAAACTCCACTCCAGGGAATTTGAATTTTAGTCGAGTACTGAACGCGCCCTGGGATTCAACGTGGAAAGAACCTCGGCAGGGTGAAATTAATGGCGTTTGATAGAGTTCACAAAAACATGGTATATAACCTAAAGCAAAGTTTGATATTTATTATTTTTTAGTAATGATGAGTTTTGGAAACATTACATGGGCAGACCTAGAGGCAATAGGAGCGTGCATTATTTTACATGAGTATGCTTGACGACAGGGGGGGGGGGGGAGAATTGACGATAAATACAAATTGACCTTGTAGGTCTTCCTTTTTATAACCGCGCAATACATCTCTTGGTTAATTCGTATAGGCTCCCTGCGAAACTAGCCCCAAAAAACAAAAACTCGACAAACACTTTCGCCATTTTTACACAAATGTTTACCTTTCGATGGGCTAAAATGGTCCATGATATAACCAAATAGGCCTATAACTAACAATTTGCAAACATTTAATTAGAATACGGCCTTACATAGATGCAATAGGAACAAATAGAGATTATCACCAAAATAATACTAATAGGCTACAAGTTAATTGTAGTCCTATATGTTTTTCAATCCGTTTATTTAAAACTAAGTAGCATGATTTAATTCAAGTAGACCACATTTAAATATTAATTAAATAAATCCCCCAAAAATAGAGGCGACAACGTGAACAGTTACTAACAACGAACTATCAAACAAACCAAATAGAATAGTTACATCTCAAACCACGACGAATTTCTATCCACAGCTTCCCAATATATTTGTATCATATAAGTATTTAGTATATATCTCTGCACTGTTATGACCAAGAACCTGTATGTTGTATTATGGTATAGTTGCTACCCAACGTTGTATGCAGAAAGCACGCATTCCAGAATACGGTGAACGTTATCTGCTCCAAATATAGTCACAAAGAAAATACGTTTGAACGTACCGTATAATCTGGCACTCGGCGTGATTACAGAGAACGCTCGAACCTCCAAATAGTTACGGAGCAGCAGGCAGTAGAATATCTCAAACGTGACACTGGAGACACATGCCTACTCTCGTTCAATCCGATTCTATTCCATTTCATCTGAACTGAAACAAACTTTCTGTAATTTACTTTAATTACTTCGTGTCCCGCTTTGACCTCGAGAATGAGGTACCCATATCCACCTGACCCCAAAACTGTAATCGCCAGGTCTGAAATGTCCTACATTTCTTCATACCGTACTTACAGGGAACGTTAGCATAGCCGGCAAACGGCCTATACTAGAACGTGTCGTGCCGTTTGTCCGCTGGCTTATTACGCCCTAGAGTGCAAATTGTTCTGACGCCTCCGCTCGGTATGTTATCTCCAAGCGTCACGACGCCGACGCCAGAGTAAGACGCACCTTGTGTGATAATACTTGGCGACACACAATGGAGAGACAAAGAGAATTACGCTAAGCAAACAGAGATGAAACATGATGAAGGAAAGCCTGCTATTGTTTCGTGATGATTCTATACAGTCTCAGGGGAGAGATCTGTGTACGTACAATGCAATCGCTATCCAATGAGAAACGAAAGATTTCTCGGGCTTCCTTCATCCGTGGGTTCGTTTTGTTTTGTTGTTTCTTGCACTCAATCCTCTTTCTTTGCGGAGAAGAGAGCTTAGTTCTAACATTGAGACGGGAAATGAAAATGTGCATGAAATGGATTGCAGGAAACAGGTCTCACTCAAAGACATAGACTGCATTATGACAAACTGTGGGCGCACGAAATGTCACGGCGAGGTAAGGCGATTACATTGCCAAGTACACGAACTCCAATTATCAATGTGGATAATATAATGGAGGAGTAGAACTATTTTCTCGTAAGTTTAACCGTTTGGAGGCGAATGAAGCTAGCATTCGCAACGTCGACATATTAAAATTTTAACTGTAGAAGTCGTTATAATATTCGTGTGCAGACAGCAAAATAATACGGTTACATAAAATTAACTCCTAATAGTCCATAATTAAAACAATGGCAAGTAAATGTACCGTCTTCAACTAAAAGTATACGTCACTAAGTGTGGACACTATTTCTTTCTCATATCCATCCCACACAGAAATATGATTGCCAAAAGGGCTGTGCAGTGGTTTAAAAGTATTCGGCTTTGGTTATCTCGTTTATTTAACAGTGCTGTAACAGATGTGTTCAACCATTTCCATGATAGAAACTGGCTTGGAACATATTCGCGGATTTCGCCTCGTGGTAGAGATCGGTTTTATTTCACTCAATTTTTCGTCAAAGATTTTTCCACCCAAATAACTCCAGTCTGAGTAAAAAAAGTCTTCCCTACTTATATATTGCCATAAGAGCGTAGTATAATAGTAAGAGAAAGTTCCAAGAGATTGTCCTTAAGCTTTTGAGTAATAGAAAGTATATCTCTTTGCCTTTCTTCTCCAACGGACAAGTGAAATGTTGGCACATAGTGAATAAAATAAAATAAAATAAGCCAGTCTGGTCCAGACGTCTTCACTATGAATGACATCGTCAGCTCCCTACAAAGACGATCCCTCCCAGATACTTGTAAAGAGAATGATGCGCAAGCTATTTGATTTATCTGAAAACACCGTAATACCGCTGTCTCCCCTACAGCTGACAAGTTATTGAAGCCAATGCTTGGCAGGTTTCTGCTTCCATAGACATGTGCTGATGTAAACCACAAAACCTTTTACGCCGAGGGGTAGAATATATGATTACAACGTCGAACGTGAATTTTTCAAATGATGTTTTAAAGGATGGGTGTATAGCCTGAGGTTTTATATTTAAATTTCACTTGGGTTGCTAAAAAGGAAATATAATCATAAAGTTTCTTCGGCGTTTACGCATGACATGGCATTGTCTTTGTATGTGTGTGCGTACGCATACGCACACACGCGCGGAGAAAGTAAGCGTGTTTGAACTGTTAGGCAGATGCGGTCGACTCAAGCATCGCGAGGATTCACGTTGACGGTTGAAACGAGCAAAGTACATTCCTGAAATTCCACGTAGAAGCAAGGAGAAGTTGCAAACAACGCGTCTGTGCCTCGCTGCACGCACGATAACAAATTCTAAAAAAACTTTTTATCGAACTTGGGAAAGAAAAAAAATCGAATCACACTGTTTCAATTTTTATGAGCGTCGATCTAGGTTGCTATGGGGATTCCGTGGGCGCCGCCCTGGCGCCTCAAATTAGGCAGCAAGGAAGTAAGCGAACGGAAACTACTAGCTTCCAATTTAGCCATGCGATCGTGGGAAGTTCTCTCCTACGCTAACAGACGTGGACGATTGATGTGGCTGTGTGTGCTGTGCTGGATAGAAAACTTTTTAAATTATGCGGCTAGACGAATATTACCCCCGCGGAATAGCAAAGCCGTGTAAGTTATACTCAATGGAAGTCGTACACGTAAACCAACTTAGGTATATATTCATAGAGTGATGGATCGGACTGCTATGAATCACATAGGAAGAAGAGCTGAGAGGTGGCACCATCAGACGTAAGCCTTTTGGTTCATTTGCTTTCTCTACTCGGAAGGTAACTGACTGGAAAATACAAATATTTCACTCCGAGAGGTGGAGTATGTAGATGGTCGGGCGGGCAATAAGGGTCGATTACATTATAAGGGAGTGAATAACCCGTGTTCAATGATATGGAATGAGGGATGGTTGGAATCTGTCACGGCGTCCTATCAACGCGCCCCCGGCGTGATTCTATCCATCACCAGCGCGGGGAATATAGGCTAAACGACGGAATGTCATCTTCTCGGTGAAATGAGCCGATTAATTCGAGACGAAGCGTGTCAATCAGATAAAACTTTCGCGTGCGCGTGCGCAAACGTGTTCGCGAGTTCAGAGTTTGGTGTAACAAACTGATCGCCGATATTTTTCGCCGGCATCAATCATTCTTTATTGGTTGATTTTTCACTTGTCGGTTGTGAACGAGAACAAAAGAAATTATTTCAACAAAATAAATCGGCCATACTTTTAGCTCATTCTCTTTCAGCAAGTTTTACCCCGTTGATTGATCGCCGTTGTGGGGTAATCAGTTGATTGGCCAAAGTGAGTCACGCCGTTGAATGTGCAGGTGTACTAGGCAGCATCTATAGACGGGGCTTGCTCTTATTGCCAGGGCATTAATATTCTTGACACAAAAACTGTAGGGGAAATAATACTCATTTATCAAATATCAACAAAAGTGTCAAGACAATACGTGCCAACACAAATGGGCATATCTGAATGTTAAACAACTTATATTCTAAGTGGCACATTGTGTGGAAAGTATGCCTTAGAACTAATGCAAGTAAGTGTAAAGTGCCCGATGAAAATAAAACGTTATTTTACAAATTGAAAATGAAATTGAAAATATTCTATAATTTGAAGGAATGAATAAATGTTATTAATTAAATTTTCTAATTTTTTTTGTAAAATTATAAAATTATTGTGTTTCCGACGTTCACTACTCGACATCTATTTTTGAGTGGTAAGACGCACAAGAGTATCTATTTCTTTAAAACAAACGCAGAATAATATAAACGACATTAGAAAGAACCATGACGAACATTAATGGCAACGTGATTTTTATTTGGTGGAGGTGCCGGGTACGCCTGGCAAACAACGCATCTATCATCATAATCGTTGTGACGACTGGTTGATAGTAATATTCTTGTTGTGCGCCTAGGAAGGATTTTATGCTAATACTAACGACATTCATCATGCAATGCGGGACATCATCTGAGCTGTCTCGTCTCATCGCATAATACACCCGGTTGTAATAATATAACTGCGTGAGGTTTCAACAAATAGAAACATATCATTCTACGAGATTGCATATTTTTCATAATAAACTCAAGTTGAGATAGTCCTGTCAAAATAGTTAGATACGAAAAAAGGGAGAGTGTTACATATTAGTGAAGTATGAAAACTTATGGAAGAAGCCTTAATATTAATCACAACCGCTATATAGCTACAACACCGAAGTTTTATTCTTCGGATTTCCGGAATTAATTAATAATACCGACAAGAAACGCCGCTAAAATGACCATTTATAAAATTACTCGTCGAAACATTTTCCTGAATATCAGTCATATTTGCGAAAAATTCAATTTCATTTGATTGCCATGGAGAAAATAAATATTTATTTCATATTCCCGATATAGATTATAAAACAAATACTCGCAAAGCAGATATTCATTTAAAAAAAAACGAGAATATTGGCAAACAATAGCATTTATAAGTCGTTTCCAATAACATTTGATTGTATATCACTTTATCTCCCATCAAAATAAAATATGTCCTATTTATTAGCCGCACAAAAAGAATTTTTGCAGTCTGGCAGTTTTTATCGAACTTCTAGACAAAAATAGAAAAGTTTGCCAATATGTTTTATGATTGAAAGTTTATCCTATTATTCGTTCGAATTATTTATAGTTTCATATTATTTTCTCGAGGACAATATCAATTTGGCAGCAAAAAAAATTTCAAGCGATTTGAAGTTAATAGTCTTCAAATATAAAATATTTTCTATTATGATTGCAGATTGGCAGTTTTCCAGTAGATGAATTAACTTTCTATAGAGAAAATGACATGAACTAATTATTACCCACCCTCTTTGCAGCCTCCTTCTGGTTGAATTAATGGTCACCTGTTTGCCAACATATTTTCCGCTAGCGGAGAGCGAGGGTTCGCGGTAGGGGGAAGGGGGAAGGGGGGCGTAAATCCCTTTCACTGCTTTTTGATAAACAGTGTTGGCTCTGATTTGGGAGGTCCCGGCAAATCCCGTCGAGACCGGCAATCCTGACTGAAGGTTTATTCCGAGGTTTTCCTCAGGCGTTAATGTGAATGCAAGGGACTCCGAGTCCTCTTAAACAGCCCTCGAACGTCCTTCACAATTGTCCTATCCGCAACATACCTATAGTTAGACACCCGAAGAGGTGCATGAATTGCACCCTGGGCAGGCTTCCCACAAAAAATATTATGTAAAAGAATATCAACACACCCTTGCATAGCTACTAGTTTATTTTCCTGCTTATCATAACAGTTTCTGTATGAGATTAGTTAATTTATCTTGTTATTATATTTATATATTTAAAACTAATTATTGAAATGTACCGGGGAAACCATGCTTCCTAAACGGTCTCGCTAAAAATGCACTTTTATTTATGTAACCAATAACAATGGACCTTTGGTGACACGTGGTACACTAATTATCTAGGCCATTAGTTCAATCCCCGGCATCGCCAATCTTAGATGCATAATGTTCTTGGTTGTAGTTCGTACACGGGTATGGCTGAAATAAAAATATTTAATTGCGCACTTTTTATCATATTCATGTCCACCCAATAATCACAGTACATATAGTTAGCCAGAAATAGAACTTCGTTCCCTAGTTACCTAACTAAAATTGTGTAGGAATTTATTTTATTTAATGAACGCAATCATAAACATTATAAAAAATAAAAAGATACGTACACATATAATATTATTAAATATTCTCTCATACATAAATCATAATATATGATTTGATTTGACATATTTACATAGTTATTTGTTGTTTAACATTGTCGTATGCATTAATTTATAAAAAAATATTTGATTACATTTAGTGATTTTATAAAAAATATTTTTTTGTGATTCATTTATGTTAGCATACGTTTTTGTAATATCTTTAGAGTATTGTATACAATCCAAACAGTCTTACGTACACACATACCCCTGTTGATACTACAATGGGATTGGTGCGCAACTACAACAATCATGATTGGGACAAGTCAAGGGCATCTCATTCGAGCCCTATCCTTAACACGGCCAGTCCTGAAATGTTGGTCACCACCCCATCACAGTTCCCTGAATAAATTACTTCCCCTAGATGGCAACTCCAGGATATTAAAATGCTTTGGTCGTCGCAATCTCCGGCAAACTTGCACAACCCCGAATGTCTAATAAGACGCCAGGCAAATTGCCTTTAAGATGCCCCCGTCCCTGCGAGTTACGGGACAGTAATTCTGCGTTTGATCATAACGATATCACGCCGAAAATATTGATGGCATGCCAAAGTTTAACTCAACTAAAGCTCTCTAAAAGTGACCTGGAAACGTCCAAGTTGGTACCCAGTTGATGTTGGAGTTTAAAAGTTCTCCCCTCTCCCCGCCCCTGTCCCCGATGACAAGAGATAGGATCGAATGCAGGGAGCTTTTCCGTCTTAACCTCTGCGCAAACTTGCTCGGTGTGATTTTCTTTGCAAACTTTGACACTTTGGTGATTACCTTGGGATTATGGTGATAGTTACCCGAAGAGTTTACGTATAACGCAATGAATAGGCTTTGTTATTACACGTGACATGGAAGCAGATGTCAAGCAAATTTCCTCGCCACCGAAACAAGGAGCCTTTTTAATTGGTTCATAATCATACTAAGCTTGTATATTTTGTACCGTGTTCGCAATCAACCCTGCTAATTAGAATATAAATCACACACAACGAGGAAGTCTCAATTTAAGTCATAGTGTGCCTTTAATGTTCGTAAAGAAAGGGTTGGCATGATAATCTGGAGGTTAAAAAGATTTTAAACTGCTTTCATACCTTATTTCTTATTCATATATTTACAATATCTAACAAATTTTAACTTATTACCACTTTTAATAGGCTAAGTACTCTGTAGCGTTCTTTTAGTAGCTAAGCACTAACAGTATCACATACATTCAAATATTACCTATCATAATAATTTGTTCTTCCACAAGTAACTGGTGCACATTTTGTGCGTCGTCTATGGTCGGATATGCACTGCATAACATTTTGTAGCAGTTAAGAGCATCATTGATTTGTATCCCAACACTTGTTTTCCTCAGTCGTGGACGCGAATGCAAGGGATTGAGTGGCATGCATTGCACCCTGGACTGGTTTCTCAGAGACTTTTGTATTCAGCACTACTTGCTTAGTTACTATCATCATCATCCACAATCATCCACAAATCAAAACATCTAAAATAAATTGTTATTTGCAATTAATTATTGATCCTATACTTTCTTGTCAGCATGTCTTAGAAACACTTCGAAGCGTTTGTTGTCTAAGGAAGCTCAAAGAGCATGGGAAAATCAATTTTAATTCTATTAATTTCCTGTGTGTTAAGCTAGCTCTCTATCCTGTGTTCTGTTAAATAAATAACTTTTTAATTTGTAATTAAGTTTTTACTTTTGTGTAAATTTGAATAGCTTAATTTACTTTTAATTATTTGATCTGATTCAGTACATCCGTAGACTCAGAATTACTACATTGAGTTATTTGCCGGAAAGAAGCGTTAGTGAAACATTTCCAATACCTCATTATAGTTCAAAGTAAATTCAGAGACTTTGAATGACGTACATAGTAGAATATATATTGTGTAGCAACACAATGAACTTTCTTTACTTGGATCAAAAGATACAGCTAGGAACATTTTTTGCCAATGTTATTGGATGTGGCAGAGGAGGCCCGGGAGACTCGTTCCGCCTCTAGGTTTCTCTAAAGTAATATTGAATGCAAAGTGCGTTTTATTTTGCTTCGAAAGCTCTTTATACTCACTCGCGGTGTGCTTGTTTCTAATGCTCGGAAGAGCACAGGATTCTATGCTTGACTTACCCCGTCTCAGTTTACTTTTATGTATACTAGACTCAAGTGATTGAATATTTGACTATTTGAAGCATTATGGATTTGTCTATGAATTTCCATTTATAAATCTACGAATATGAATGTAATGGAAAATGAGAATAAAATGGTTTTAAATTGAACTAAAACTGAGCAAAAAACCCCACTGAGATGGATTTTTTAGTTTCTGGATTGATTTACATAAAACTGTAATATTCGCAAATGTTCCACGACTTTGTATGGAAAAAGTATCTCGACATTTGAAGTATTAATTTAAACCGATTATTAATAAAAGTTTCCTCGTGATCTATTGAATTGGATGTACAATATTTGATCTGATAGATTATTTTATTTTGATATCATGCAGAGAGAGGTATAATTGAAAAGTAATTAGTTTTTTGTTAAAATAAACCTTTTATAACTGTGCCGGCTCATTGGCTCATTTTTATGTCTATACACATTAAAAATTGACTGGCAGACTCATGCACAAAAATAAAATCGACGAAATAAATAAAAAGTTCGATTATTCGAAACGCGTACACAGACAGATGCAAACATAAAAATTTACTATTCCACAAACGAATTGTTTTTACAATTTTAATGCTTGCCAGCAGCTTTTCATAAAACAGTCAAGTAAAACGTTTTAAACACAATTCTTTAACACTGGCTGTGCAAACGTGAGGAGAATACAGCGATTAAATAAGTGAAAATGAATAAAGTAACCACTCGAAAAAAAGTGACAAACAACTTTAGCAGTCACGTAAACATTGGTTTCATCTTCAACGTAGAAAACTTTAAAGAAATCATTCAAAAGTCAGTATTGAATTTAATATCAGTTCCTTTTAGTAACACAAATTTAGTAGTAAGTTCAGTTAACATATGTTAGAAAACTATCAATACCTTCAATATTGTATTTCTCTTTTAATTTACATACAATTAAAAATAACTGTATTTGTCATGAAATATCACAGTAAGAAAATGTTAACCTGCTATAAGTTATTTCCTTTTATTGATAGGCTATAGGCTGCAAGGATGATTTCCAAACTATTCTAAGAAATGTCGAACGAGTCGAAATTTTTATGAACTTGAATTTGTTTTTGTGTATTTTGACAATATTTTATAAAATTATTAGGCAATTTTATTTAAGTGAGTAATAATAATAGATAAATGTAACAATAAAGGGCACAACGTCATCGACCTAATGTTGTTCAATTAGATTCCGTAGATCATAACAAATTGAATTTGATAGTTCAAGTTCAAGGGTTCCTTGAGAAGTATGAGAGCGTGTTTATCCATACATTCATAACTTGGGGCAGATAGGGTTAGCGTGTACCCTGGAGCGCAATCTTAAGGGTTTGATTTAAGTAAGTTTAACTCGCTTTACCCTCGTTCAGATGAGACCCCCCCCCCCCCTCTCGCCGGCAACCACGAATTAAAGAGTTCTCCTCTATCAGACTCTAGGAACGGATTCCCGGGCAAAGTTTGTTCGGAATTCCGCCAAATTCGCGATACGATACACGTTTCCTATGGCTGACCGAAGATCGTGGTCGAGCTCAGAAACTTTCCGCGGTTTATCGTGAAACCAGCCGTAGATGTTGAATGTAAGCCACACTAGGTGGTTGGGCGTGGGTGCGAGAGAGAGAGAGAGAGAGAGTTGCAATCGCGATAAGGAAGATCGCTTATTGAATTTCACCTCAAGCATGTGTGCTAGCCAATTGGATCGCCTGTTCGGAAATTTGCAGAAGAGAGCAAGATAGATGAGCAACGAGCGCTCGTAAGCTGGAGGCGGCAAAACGGTGAACTGTAGAACGACCCCAAAAAATTGAATAACTGTCGACTACCAATGCGATAGATGGTAATAAGTTCATATTTTGATCACGTACACAGATAAATAGATTACACGTCTTTGCGTAGAGATGGTAAACTTTGCTCTGTTCGAACACAAGTGTGGTATAAGCTTATAAGAAGCGATTCCTGATTCACGTTCCTATAATCCAATATTGCAGATTATTCACAGTTTATATTACAATAAACGACATTCACAGCCCCATTATAAGGTATAATCACATAAATGTTAAGCTAAACGATAAATGGTAAAGACAAGAATAGTGTTACCACACCCAACAAGATGAAACGGTTCCATGAAAATGACTCGTCCTAAAATGTATGTGATATTACAACAAGTACCAATGTTGACGGTTTGGTTACGAAACGATGTAAAGCTCGAATCTTGAATTTAGTGCCATTGCTTTTCCCTCAAAGAAACTAAATTTACAAAGAGGCCGACTCATGTACCAATTATACCTTCGTCAAAATGCTGGACCTCCGCTAAGACGGCGCGTGCCTCGATGTTACCAAATAGAACTCACTTCAAACACATTTCTATTATGTTGAACGGGGTGGAGCCTCCGTATCGGCAACGCTGTCCGAAGTCTGTGGCGCGAGTCATCAGGGAATAAGGGTTGACAGGTTGACAAGACTACTTATTCCGCTTGAATGAAGAGCGGCAAAACAGGCAATGGCACTAAATTCAAGATTTGAGCTTTAACGACGCTGAGGCTGGCGCGGAGACAAGTTTAGACGCTCAGCTTTCAGTTTTTCCGGGTAAGCGGTTAACAACATCGGTATCATATTAGTTTTTACAACAACGTTAAGAAAGGATCAATCTATGAGATCCAGCACGCGTATTTCTAAATTAATTCATCAGTTTGAATACAAAAATCGTGAAATCTCCATAATTTACTCAATTTTGGTGAACTTCGGGAATTTATTTAAGTGTACAGATTTTTTTAACGCAAATGTTTTTAATGGATATCAACGTTTAGATCGTTGTGAACTCGAAGTTTAATTTAGTTTTATCACAAGGTAAACGGTTTGGTCAATTTCCTGAGTTGAAATCTATGTTTTCGATTTTCGATTTTTTCACGTTTTGGACTTACCTCTCGCATTGATTTTTTCATGCTTATTCTAGGCAATCAAGTGTGGATAGCAATAGAAAGGAACTCTATTATCATTCATACAAAATTTGGTATGATATATCCAACCGTTCAGCTGCAATCGTCAACACCTGAGCGCGCGCATTTGAGTTGGGCCAAGCTCAGCGTCACCCTCTTAAATTAACAAATTGTGCGAAAGTTTAAATTCATGATTCACAATTTGAGCTGGTCATAGTGGACATAGGCCTTGTCTTATAGGGGGAAGGTACCTGATTTGCCAGTTCGAGACTCATGTCCCAGACTGGGTTAAAGTAACTTTAAAATTTCGTCTTGTAAACACAATTTTATATTACATCAATAATGTTTAAAAAAGTTATGTGTAAAAAACTTATATATTAAATATTATAATTATTATCAATCCACAAGACTAAGTCGGCAAACCAAATATTTGTTCGTATACGAGATCTGCCATCTTGAAAAAGGTTTTGTTTCGCTGAAATTTAAGGCTGAGGAATATATTTATTAATAGTTTCATATTTTCTTCATGCATTAGCGCTGGCGTTATGGGGGATGTTGTGGATGTAAATATCATTAGACTACATTTTGGTTGTCCTCCTTGCACCATCCTGACCAAATTTGGACGATGGCGACGACGACACCCACTTGCACGAGGTTTAATGTTACTAGGTAAACTTCACTATTGGGATAAAACTAAATACCCTAATATGCATATGGCTAGAATGTGTTTTCTCGCTAAATGGATATTGAAACTCTAATCTCGCCAGGAACATCGCGGCCCACCAGCTTCCTCGTTAAATATTAACGCAAGTTTTTGACTAAAAGTGGCTTTTCCTGTCGACACTTAACACTTTTCTTTCCAGCCGCGCACTCTCACTGCTCGGCAAGCGTAATCAACTATTAATGGCGCATTTGTTACTAATTTCCTCAGCTAGCACTTGTTGAGGAGCCACGGGTCGCGCCGCGATGATGGAGTGGCAGTCGGTAAGTGCTCGTAACGTCATCCCTGCAGCCTCCCTGTTTGTTCAACCCACGACCTCGTCCGCCACATCCCTGGGTGCAATCAAGAGAAGTAACAAAGTACTTTACCGCCCCATACACGAGCGCTACAACCTAACCTCTGGCCTCGAGGATAACATACGGTGAGTTATTTACCTTGCTCACGGGAAATGAAGCTAAATTACGGGAAGTTTATGTTGAACTTATCCCGAATGAGGACGGCGTCATTACCGGGATGGTTAACTTATTCAGAATGTGCTCGTCAACTGCATCTGGTTTTTGTTTAGATTGCACATCTATATTCAAGCTCCGAGCTCTTATATGGTTTTATTATTAGTTTAGATCCGTGCACTCTGTTGGTGAATTCATTTCAAGAACGTAATTGGTGATTGCTGATTGTTTATCATGTCACGAACAAAGTAATAAAATCGCTTTCTGATAAGGTAATAGGATGTGATCACTTCTACACGAGATCATAAATAACATTTTAAGATACTGTTTAACAAAGCAAGATTATATGCTAAAAAAAACGAGGAATTGTCACCATCCTCATGAACAAATTTGCGACAAGTAGTATTCCAAGCAACAAATTATTTGCTAGCGGTTTTAGGGGTGCTACAGTAAGCCCATATCGTAAACAATAATGGAGTAACTCCATTTTTAGTATTCTTAAAATAATTTGATATGAATAAAAGTGGCATTTTGCATAAAGCAAAACCTTCATTTTTGCATTTAAAATCTACCCACATATTCTGGCTCCTGTTGATTTGTAGTAGGCTTCACCGTCTTATACTTTGCTAAGAAACACGCAGAGTTATAATTCAGAACATTTTTGTTATTATCTCTAAGTGTTGAGTTTAAAACATGACAATTGTACCGAGAGCTATAATTATTTTGCGAGCTGCATGCGTTTATGTTGATGAGGTGAAATCGATCTTGAAACCAAGGATTACTTACGATAATAAACTCACGCTAAAAAAAGATTAGCTATAGCTGGCATTTTCTTGAGTGTTTTCTTTTCATTTCGCGACCCAACAAATAGGCGCAGATTAGAGAGTTCGTTTACCTATCTTACTTTGTATATCACAAAAGTCGCACTCAGTCGTTTTACGCCTTATCTTTATCCGAAAAGGTCTTGAATTTTACAGATTTTCGATCTCACGTCACCATAATTTGAATTTTATCAACGATTTTATATCTAGCTCGACTTTTTCTATTCGACTTTTCTATTGAAAGTTTGTGCGGTGTTCCGGTGCATTTTCGTTGCTTCACGAACTACTATTTCGCTTTTGCTTCTTTTTTGACGATTTTATCAAAATCATCCAATTTACATCTTTATTATTGCACTGTAATTTTCTTCCTCAATCTCTTCAACATTTTCCGACAAATTTACTAACACGCTTCTGTAGTCGAAGCTTGCGGGATGATTTGCATAGCATGCCACAGCAATCTTGCTGTTTCGCGTGTGACACAGGGGAAGATGGGGCACTCTAGACAGTGTTCCTTTGCCGACGCCTTCTGTCTTCTCGCCTTCCTGACCACAGAGCGTGTATCTCCCCTCACACGCACACGCACTCACGCACACACATTCGGATTCACCATGTACCCCAGCAGCAAGATTCCCTTTCTTATTCGTCGATCCAGCTGCATTATTTATGAGGAATACATACATGTCCCCCTGGCCGAAAGGGTGTCCCCCCCCTTTCCCTCTCCGGAGGTCGAAGGAAGCACTTCTGCATACACGATATACACAACTTTCCGACATCTTCGTCGACCTGTTTCATGATTTTAAATCTCCAGTCTAGCTCCCCCTCAACTTCCCCCCACCCCCCAATCCGACGCGCGAAGTCGAGGCCATGCGTTTCCCCGGATCAGACGCGTACAGGCTCACATCAATTCCCACCGTGTAAATAATACATGTCTGCTGACACGCGTGAGTTCAATGCCAAATAGAATATTGTCGCAGTAGGAGTCGAACAGGGCGAAACCGGGCGGCCATTACCGGAAAACACCAAACCCATTCGAGTCGATGTGTTTAATAATAAAATATGAGGTGTTAAGACCGTCTATTATCGTAAAATGTTATTTGTAGGTGCTAGGGTGGGAAAGGTCTAAGGTCAAGTACTTCACACGCTGCGTTGACAGTGGGCAAAATCAGAGCATTGTAAAAGAAAACTTCAGAGAGAAAAGAGAGGAGAAAAACGCTCGAAGCCTAGCTACTTTTAAAGTGAGAGTCCAGATAATGTCGAATACAAAAAAAGGCTTTTATGAAAGTGCATTGATAAAGATAACTCCTTAAGATAACGGTAAAGTTTTCGTGGCAAACAAGAAAGGCGTCTCTTTAAGTGGATGGAAGACAAGTTTAGTAGCGTCGAGGGAGTGAGGCAAATGGCGCTTCATCATGTTTGTGAGACCCCGAGGAACTAAGCCCAGGAGAGGTGGAGAGAGAGATACGTACGTTACTCTACGTACATGCATGGGCGATAATAAATAAAGTGACACTCATAAACATAGCGCGAGGGTTAAGGGCAAGAAGTGATAAGCCCGCAACTATATAATATAGCTGAGCGTCATTGCAGTTGCTATACAGAATGATGGATGATCGTGGCAAACTAGCAGAGTGAAGAGTAGGGTGGTAAAAAATATGCTTTCAAGTTTTAAACTAAAACAACGTACCGAAAAATATGGAACGGATTTCGAAAATGAGGAGGATAGTTTATAATAGATAAGAAGATATTAATTAAGATTAAAAGGAAAGTTACGGCTATTTTTCATCTTACTCTATGTAAAGTATTTAAAAAATCCACAGGCTAGAATACAGAATATAAATATAATGTGAACCATCATTTAATAAGATAAAAGTCTTGCTTTATAGGACGTCGTTGATATGCTAATGTAGGCAAAGTAATGCTGACAAACGATTTTCTTTAAAGTGATCAATACATCTTCCCACACTCAGAGAAATGTATCACAAGCAAAGTAAAATATGCAAAACTCGAATTGTGTGCGTTTTATGATTGGGTATAGTGGAAATATAAATTTGATAGACGGTTTTAAGACTCTGAACTGAAGTTTATTCGCTCTTAAATTGGCGTATAGAGATGGATTACCATTTAAACAGCAACTTGGTCCACATACAGGTGTATTGAATATTTAGTCCTAGCGCATTATCTTATGCACTATGTAAGGAACAGTTGCATTTACAAACCTTATGATAAGATAATATTAGAACATATGTACGAAACAGTCTCATGATATTCCACTTGATTTTAGTTTAAAGAGGAGTTCCTCGGCTTAGTGCGTCTATAAAGTATAACGATGCTTTCCTCAAGCAAGTATTTGCACTACGCTAACATTTGCTTCTCAAATTGATTCAATGAATTCCCCCTGTTAAACCACAGGAGTCAGTGATTGTTCAAATGGAGGTTCCTTAATGGTCCAAGACCAGCTCAATACGGAAAAGTTCAGGCATGGCTCTGTTTGTTCCCAGCCTCGGACGGAGGCCTAGCACAGGTCTAGATGAAACAAACCCTAGGAACGTACGTGAAGGGGGGTCGTACAAACAAGAAGTCAGTTGAGAGGAGCATTTTATCGTTTGTAAGTAATTTCCATGAAAAGTGTACACTTGTGACAGAGGATTAGTTATGTAAAACTTGGTGATCCATTGGTTATATTTTAGATGTAGAGTAGGCTGGAATTAAAATAGTCTTCAAGTGTAAAATCAGTTTTGTTTGAAAATAATGAATTCTCTATTAATGAATCCGTGGGAACGTTGTTTATTTAGAAATAAATTTGAATCAGAATTAATTGGCTTCCGTAAATTTGGTATATTTCTACTGGCTTGGAAATTAAATCTTAAATGGTAGATCGATCGCTGGCCGATCCGACTTACTTAAAAAACAAAACAATTTGGTAACAACAATATGAAATAAAAATGAATGAGCATGGTGTAAAGTAACGAATGTTTTGTAATATTTTGAACATTATAACATTATTTCGGGGCGATACGAATTCGAAGTATAGAATGACTGGGCTTGTGGAAAGCGTAAGTCTGTATTTATATTTCTTTGCAACCTACAGTAACAAAATATTATATCACTATACGTTATACTGAAATCATCTTTGCCTCAAAGCAGAGACATGAAAGCTGTCACAAGTTTCAGACAATATGCTATATAAGGATATACTTTAAATCATATCCATGGTTAAAGACAGAAAGAAAGAAGAAAGAAAGAACCCACGACCTTCTGTCTAAAGAGTTATGATTGTAACCGTTTAGTTGCGTCCTTAATAATATGTTTGACCTCGACGACAAATCAACGAGACAAAGTTGAACAAATTGGCCTGACTAAAGTTTATTTCACATATTGATCACGTTTAGTATAGTTTTAGATTTGAATCGGTGGTCTAAATCCGGTAGTATTTCAAGTAGAAACGCCGAAAGCTCGATCTGATAAATTACACTGCTGCAACTATTTATGAGATAACATTTTGCGGTGTCGTAAACCTATCTCTTGAATGCGCAACTTTGTAAGCCGATGTTTGCAGCCGTCCATCCTCCACGAGCCTACGTGCCACTTGCATGCGCCGCTTCTACTGCAATAACTCGCAACTCGTATGTGGGTGGGTGTGTGTGTGTGTGAGGGTCTACGTTTTGCCCAGGAAAAACTTAGAAACACCTAGAGCTTTTGCATTATAAATTAGTACTTCAACTTGGAAGCGTTTCCTAAAAAAGTTTTTTTCTTTACTCTGATCTGATCAGTACCACCTCCATGTATGCCACTATTGTAGTTTTAACATTACAATTATTCATTAATTTACTATCCTATTAAGACTGAAAACAGTTTACTAAAATATGCAACAACCACATCTGTATAACTATGAACCAACAAGATTATAATTAGCATCACACATATTTGCTCTCTAGAATAATTATATGCAACAATGTACACCATTAATGTAAGCATACAAGATCGTTGATATAACAGACTATTGTAATAACCGTCAATCATTTTAATAACGCAAACTTATCATTTGGAATTCTGTGATAAACTTTTGATAAAACACATGCAGGAAGCATAAAGCTTACGAATTTCATTGATTTCATAGACAATAAAATTAATGGTAATATTTAGGCCTAGCATCATTGTCGAAATATGTGACTATCCCGTTTTATACTATTAAGTTAGAATGGCATTATTAGTATTATATTAGTACTGGTTGACAAAACATATTAAATTATGCGTCATACAATGGTTTGTGAATGTCATGAACATGAACACTTGTCGTCGCTGTTATAAATCAACAGAATCCAAACCTAGAACAGAAGCTAAACAAGAACTCTTCCGTTTTTGTTTTGAGCCTGCAAAGTAATTTTACAAAGCTAAATGAGTAGTATTCACATTTTCTCAACTCAACAAATTGAAAAAGAAGAATAGAATTACAGAACGCGAAACGAATAATAGAATAAAATGCCACTTCTTTGTGTGTGTGTGGACTACAACTGAGACGTTTGGGGGACTGCATTCTCCCCGTTGGCTTTGCGAGTAAGGGTTGACGTTATGACGATTTATATGCATAAAAACGAGCCAAGTTTTCATACACTAGCTTGAAACAGGTGCCACGCCGCGAATATGCTAAGAATTTCATCCATGTATTCTGTCATGCCGCGTTCTCCAGGGGCGACGTCTTTCTTCCCTTTTAGCCAAGCTATAGCCAGACTATATGGGATTGTAATGCACTCTTTTGTTCATTTTCTGCTTCTCCAAGTGACATTGGCAGCTCATACGTGTTGATTATGATATACGATGTGGCACACAATGTAGTGCAGCACTCCAAAACAAATTTAAATATATTATGTGTTATGATAAATGTACAATTGCTCTATGGAAAATATTAAATTCAACTTTGAGTGCATATTTATGCTGATATAACATTCGCTTACGCTCTTCTAAAAAATTAAATTAATTTTATTTTAGGATAAGGCTATATAATGTTATACTATTCAGGGTGTATTATATTTATAATTGAGAATATGAATAGTTCATAAGGAATGTAGCATGCTATTAAGATATTGCTGCTCAAGGAAATTGCCAAGCGAAGACCCAAGTCTGCATTGTTGCTGCATGGCGGTAATACAACTAACGATATCTGGACCTAGCATTCTAATGACCACAAAAGGCCAATAATTACCACAATCGCTTATGTACTCATTTTGACGTTATATACCAAGCAAGGCCATTATCTCAAATCTTTAAGTATATGGACTAAACTGATCCCAAATAGACACAATCACAATGGAAATGACATTTCAATCTTGAGACATGTTTTCTTTCTTTTCATTACTTGTACCCGGTTATGCTTACTTGGTTTAAGATGCGAAGCTCCAAGCCCTATTTACCGACACCAGATTTCAGCGAGCAATTCGAGCAAGTGCATGCTTTCACATTCCAACTATACTTGGATGCGACCATTCACTTTAGATCCGACGTAGTATGTGAATATAGAATATATTGATAGATGGATTTATTCGTGTCATATACGCAGATTTCAACCTGCATCGGAAATCCTTTACGATATATATTAATCCTGGCAGATATGTTTTAAATATATTGTGTAACTTTACATCCACTTTTATGTAAACACTTAATTATATTGATATAATTGCCCATGAGTGCATGCATATTTTTATTTTTATTCTTGCATTAACCAAAATAAATTAGATTTTAAGTGGCAATTTAGTCTACTGAAAGCCTCCTAGAACAAAGCAGTAGCTCTCTGATGGTATGGTGTAAAGACGTCGTAATAACACTTACCTATTCCGGCGGTCCACGGCTATAACAGGAGCTGCGAAAGTGCAGGTCTTCAAGAAATAACAATCACTCCAAACTGAAACCAAACAAAAACGTCACAAATTAGGTACGAATACAGTCTGTTCCTTGCAATATGCGCTGGTACAAACATATTCACAAAATTGAAAATACGCACATAACTTTATGTATCTTCTTATTTCCCCAATAACGTTCGTTTAATGCTGTACAAAGGAACACAATAGAAACAGTAACCTATATAAATGAGCACTGACCTAGATGCTATATTAAATACGTAAGTCTTGGGTAAGTAGTTTCTGACAGAAGTCACTTTGATATTAAACGAGAAACTCCTTTGATCAATTGCTAGAAGAGTTATGTTACGAAAGATGAAAGACTTTTATTAGTATAGAAATGCTAGGATTCCAAACATAAATCGCGTGCATAGTTTTTCACAACCTTCCGAGTCAGTAATTATGAACTATGTAGATTATTATGTAGGTAGAGCATGTAGATTTAAGCCAATGTTCATTTGAGCTTGTGCTTGAACGAAATATAGTCGCACGCGTAACTGTATGATCATCTCTATAGAGATACACATACCTATAGGTATGTGTATTTATGTGAGACAAAAATATACAAATGAGTCATTTATAAAGATACTAGTCACAGTATTGTTTGATAGATTCTCACTGTTAATATTATTAAATGCAGTCATTAACACTTCTTAAATCTTTTAAATAAAATCCTTAACCTTTTCTAATTTAAGTTATAAGCATCGTTTATATTACATTAAATTAAGCTGTCTCCGCCATCGCAGATGTCGATGACTTGTACGTGGTACGTGAACCTCGAAGCTGCGATCTTCCTTTCGAGACGACCGCCGTAAATTGTCAATCAGAGCTCGTTATTCCCTCATTGCGGGATAACCTTTGATTGCGCTATAACAATAAACCCCTCTTAACGACTACGAATGTAAGCACCTTAGTGAAAGTCTCAATAAACCATAGTCCCGAGTTCTCGTGTGATCTTATTTTACTACTCGGTTTTATCGCAATTGTTGTGGCCTAGTAAAGAGTGAATTACAAGAGAATGTCCTACGCCAGACAATTATTTGGCCATTTTCAACCCTCTCGTTGTTCTCCCGAACAATGGCATACATCGAAAGGACCCGCCCTCCCCGACGCATGGGAACGGCGATATATACCTTGGCGTACGTGTTTAGAAAATGTAATTGAACCATTGGGACTTCTACATAAGGGTGGAGATGGGAGCGACTATATTTCAGCCAAGGGTGGTTAGAACGCACTTGTAAAGAATGCTCAACTATTCGTATAGGCGCCATCATTAAATATTTACATGCTATTTTATTGCTTTTATAACAATTTAATTTCAAGGCTAGGATAAAATATAGCTGCTACAAGGTAGCCACACTTGGGGAAAGGAATAATGTATGGTATAGGTAATGTGCTCATGTTATTTAACAGGAAGACGCTCAGTACTGTATACCCAGGGGACATATAACGTGTTTACTTGTCGTTATATGTGGTTTAACGTAGCTCTATGAAGCATCAGTTATGTTGCCATTAAGTTGTGAAATTCATTCTATTTAGGTTATTAGATTACCATTAGACCCAAGCCAACGATAGAGAACGACTTCAAAGGAGTTCGTAAATAAGCAATTTCCATGAACGTGCATCAAGAAACTCCCGACATAATTTAAATTACAGTCTTATCCCGTTTGAAACATATAAATTATGTAAATCCATAGTAAATAAAAAAATCATAAATACATATTTATCAATTCGGAGATAATGATTCGGTTTCCGAATATTAACTAAAACCTGAATGATTGAAACGTAAGTAAAAAATGGAATACAAAAAAATTTCATTCTTACTCGGAATGTATTAAAAAATACTAAACTTTTTGTGTGTTTGGAATTCGAAATAATTCATGCAAATTATTCTATGCAATTCACTGTTATTGTAGGAACCGGCGCCTCCACCAACACAGCTGCTGTAGACGATTGGATTGCTAGCACATCTTGATAAAACAACCTAATAAAAACAATGTGAATTTAATTTTGAATACACGACGTAGAAAACTACAATACATCGAATAAATTACCACTTTTAATTTATTCATAATCGAGATACGCTTGAACTACAGACACTCAAATGACTTAAAAAAATGGAGGCCACAAATATATGGGCTATTCGTTATTAGTTGTATCCTAGTATTTTTTGTGTGTAAATAACAAGGTATCTCAAATTACCTCTAAGGCATAACTAATTAGTTTTAATAATATAAAACAGTACTAGTAAACATTTTCAAAACCATTTGGTGGATACAAAACTCTTTAATATAGAATATAAAACAACGTTTCGAAATTAACAAACCATTTCCGTCATCTGGTTATTTAACAAACACAAATAATATCTTCCAAAAACATGTCTACACAAACAAAGTTAATAGGTTATAGTTAATTTGAGCAGTTGAATGAATATAAATAATAAAACATTTGTACAACATTTATTTTTATACACCATATTTCATCAGTTTAACTATAAATGCATTTTTATTAACATTCAGAAAAATAGTACTGTTCTATTTTGACATGTTCACTGTTTTGCCAGGATACTTGCTACGAACGTTTGAAAGGTCGGCTCAGAGGAGTCTGAACCGAACTCAAAGCTCATCTCGTGCCAGAAACACATCAACAAGTTCGTTTCGATATTACGCCGAGAAAATCAAATTTCCCCTCACGCCCGGCCCATTCTGTTTCCCAGCATGCACCAGGCCACCAGCGCTTTGCTTTAATATGTTGTGAGGTGCGGAGTTGCCCTTCCTGTGTTAGGTACCTTTACACCAAATAATAGCACCACCGTCAGATTGTGTATACAAAGCTTTGCCATTATTACATTTAGAAGTGGCACAATGCCTGAGCATGGGGTACTTGAAATCAGATTGAAAAGGGTTCTAGTAAAGCTATACTAGCAATGTAGAATGCAATCAATAAAAATAACGCAAATGTTGTGTTAAAAATAGCAACAGTCATTTTATTATAATTACCAACGATTTGATTTCTATTATATAACTATATTTTGCCAGTAAAGTGACATGCACCTTCTAAACGTTCTCCTATAACAATAATTATTATACGAATCAGCGGTTTAGTATCATAATCACCTTGTATATAAACAAGATAAATTGTCATATTTCTCAGCACAAAGTTGTGGTCACTAACAAATACACCATTGGGGCATGACGTAGTGATCGAGTGATCATAATCTTAAGCGGAAACAAGTAAAGGTTGAATTGGTGTACAAAGTGGATTGTAAACATATGAAAAGTAGTCAGCCAACATAGTGATTATTAGAAATTTACGGCATTTCGTCGTGAGGTGTTGCTTAGTACACTAACATGGTATAGTTTTAAATATTGTCTGAAAGTTTCATTTGTCTCAAAGTTAAGTTGTTTCACCTATTCTCTGTATATGTATACAAAAGTTATCTTCTGTGGTGTATTATTGATGTTTTATGATAATATTATATTACAAGCTACAACGTTAAAATTGCACATATCATCTATATTTATAAATTAATTGAACTTAACACTGTTCTTAGGTGAGAAAATAAATTTTAATTATGTTGCAATATTTCAAAAAGTTTCACTTTTCTTCGACAGGCAGACATTTTGAAAAAGAAAAGTGAAACTTTTTGAAATATTGCAACATAATTAAAAATTTATTTTCTCACCTAAGAACAGTGTTAAGTTCAATTAATTTATAAATATCATTTACCTGTTCTACTAAAGTTTCTTTTGAAACATATCATCTAGTTTTGCAAACGATTATTTATATTTAATTCAATCCTTGAAAACATTCAAAATAAGTTTAAAAAGTTTTTGTTAAGAAAGCTTTGGTAGCGTGTGCATAATATGTTTAGTGTTTCTCTCTTAGCTGGATTTATGAAGCGCCCAATCGTTGTTGGATGAGCGTAGCGAGCGTAGCGAGCGAAGCGAGCGAAGCGAAGATTCCATTTCACTACACTGGAGAAAAAAATCCGGATTGTTTTTTGTTTTTTTGTGTTTTTCTTTTTTTTTGTATTTTTGTGTGTCTGTGAACACGATTCCGGCTAAACCAATACTCCAATTGCGATGAAATTTTATGGAGGTCTGTGAAATCTCTGAACGAAGAACTGCACGGGGGAAAAATCGATCAAAAAATTATTTCTCATGAAAATCGCAATTTTACGATTTTTTTCGATTTTTAAAAAAATTCTTCGACTTATAACATCTACATGCTTTATCCGATTGTAATGATTTTTTCACAGAACCTTAATTTTATGAATTAATATATTCGTGTGAAATTTGAGCGCAATCGAAAAATCATTTCTTATGATAATCGCAATTTTACGATTCTTTTCAATTTTTAACATTTCTTCGACGAATAAAACCTACATGCTTTATCCGATTGTAATGATTTTTTTCACAGAACTTTAATTTCATGAGTTAATATATTCGTGTGAAATTTGAGCGTAATCGAAAATTGATCCATTAAAAAAATCACAATTTTACGCTTTTTTCGTTTAAAAAAAATTACGCTCATCCATCAACGCGGCGGGACTTAAGCGTTTTCCTAGTTATTAGGATTGGGACGAAACTCTTGGTCGGGTAGCCGTTGGCTGAGCTGAGCGTCAACAGCTACAGGTTAATGTTACCCTCTAGTAAACCGTAGTGGAGTATGTTAAAAAACAAACAAAACACTTAAGTGTTAAATACACTTAGGTTTGCAACTCGCGGTTAGTTTAATGTCCATGAATAACTTACATGGAGTTGCCTAGTTCTGAAGATAGTGTTTTAAACATGGACAAAAATATATATTTTATTCCGTTTACTTGTAGGTCGTAAATGTATTAACTTCATTTATCTTTAAACTTTTACACATAAACAATTTCACACCTATGAAGTGTTACTTGATAATTTATATTTTGAAAACAACTTTTAGTTCAGAATTTCAACAATTGTGAAATTTGTGTAGACTTCACATAAATATATATTAGAGATATATATTTTGCTCAGGTTGATAAGTAGCACAAACAAAAGCCTTGGTGAGGTGTCGAGTACAAAATAATTTTGCCCTAAGCGACAGAAGAATCTGTGCACTATTGCTAGCCTTACATATACCCAGTCTATGTGAACATTTCTAGTGGCGGTACACCGCTTGTTTACAATTTTAGCACAACCCTTTTTCTTTTATTACTCTTTCAAGTATAAATTATGTTACATAATTATCCAAACAAGTGGTGAATAATTTACCATAGACGATAAAAGGGTTGTTTCGTTCTTGATTCAAGTCTGGATAGCGGGGTAAAATGGTAAGGGGATGTTAACACGCGCTGTGAACGTACCAGACGTGTTTTAACCTGATCCACACCATTGGAAAAATACGCAAACAAGAAAATACGTTTTTAATAAAAAAAAAACACAAACAAGAACTGAAACTGCAAACAGTTATCCGACCGGAATCGTGTAAGCGATCTTTGCGCGTTACTTTTACTAGCAGAAGAAGTGCGGTATTAGATCGTCGGCACTTTTCGCTCCAACTTGAGAATTTCCTCGCGAACGACGATATCTCTTTATGTTTTGTATCGGGAGGCTATCGGAAACGAATTGACCTCGCTCAACGGCTGAAGGGTTTGGAAAAGCGCGGCGTTTCAGAAGTGGGATGTACGACTATACAACAGAATCCAATATTCCCGCCTCGGATATATCGTGTTTCTATTTTGACAGCCTAGATCGTCCATGCCGGAAAGTAGGATCTGATCCTTGTACAAACTTTCTAGTGCATGGCTGCGTGGTTTAATCAACATTTCAAACAACAACTTGATAAGAGTGGACTTTTTTATTGGCATTTGACATGGCTGACAAAGTTTCTTTTACTCATATAGATAGTAAAATGTTGTAATCTTATTTTTGTAAAAAAAAAAAACGAAATCGACAAGGTTTTCGGAAAATTGTTCAATGAACAAAGGGCAGATGTTATAATATCACTATCTAGTAGGCTTCTCTGATGAATGAATAAAGTATAGTAACAGTACCAGTAAAGTATTTTTCTATGCATCAATATGTTTGATTTGGTTTAATATTGGGTAAAATTGTTTTTTTTATTTTTCGTTCCTTTGAGATTTGGATTCAAATGTATAACCAATTAGTGAAGGATCTCTCTAGAAATGTCCTATATTAGATGGTAAGGAATGATGAAAGTAAAGGACATTTTTGTTTAAGATTTGCTATGCACAGGGGAAATCAGCTTTTAAGATTATGCAGGACAGTAAGTACAAGCCGAACCCAGCATTAATTCAAGGCAATTGGACCATGTACTTAAATGAGTAGAATCTACGTTCAGATTACAAGTACAAGTTAATTGAAAATGAAAATTCGTCTGAGAACGGGCCAGATAAGAGCCCTCTGGAATACTCGGTATTTATCACCGTCGCGGCCATATAGCGTACTACCTAGACTTTCACGTCCTCTTTGGAGGCGATTTAAGACGCCCTACTGAGCTGATTACCTGGTCCATAGCTTTTACTGCTTACACTTCCACTAATGGACTTTTCTTCGCTCATTTCCTGAAACAACGCAGCCCTTGACTATGGGAACGAATTCAACGTCTATTTAAACGCGACAAAAAAAACTCCTCGGCGCATGTGATAATATTCTAATCCCAGTTAAGCCGCTGCAGATGTTTCCTATGCTGCATGTTTTTGCATTTTTTAAATGTTATTATCTAGAAACAAAGTTTCGCTCTTCCTAATGACTTGGCGAATGTCCCGGGCGTGTGGTTATGTTGGTAGGACGCCTGCGCCAGAGATACGACTTGAGCGCGCTTATCGCACCGCTAATTATAGTTCTCAGTGCTGCCACCTGCCCGGCTTAACACCGTGTCGTTAACATCGTTATTAGCGGGCCAGACGATGGCGTCGTTACCAACACAACCGCAGCGTCTAGTAAGATAAAGACGTGTTACACTCGTATCCTGTCAAGGTACTTTATTTCATTTCAAAATTAATAATAACTATCCTTATCAGTATAACCTTGCTCAAGAAAAACTTCTCCCCTTTTCGGAGAACTACGTAGTATTTGGGTTTAGTCAAACTTTTGAAACAAAGTTCTGCATTTTTTAAATTAACAAGTTTGCCTTATGATGAAGGCTAGCAACTATAAATAAATAAATAAATAAATAAATTTTATTTATAGTCTACCCACTCAGTTATATAACTGATTTTCAGTGGGGGACTTTAAATCAAAGCGACCAAGCCAACCTTGCAGGCCCGACGCAATCGACGAGTGAGCGATAACCAACCAAAGATCGATATTTTTAATTGGAAATATAGCAATCAGTGGTATGGACAGTGCGAACACCCGCGAATCAACGCCAGAATCAACAAGGCCGATTCAGAACAACTCTGAAATTTATTATGTGCTTCGTTGCTAGGACGGCTCCAAAGTCACCGTTTACAAACTCCTAAGACAAGAACTGATGGACTAAAGTCCAAATCAGAAGTTAAAAAACTTCTAACTTTCGCGGGAATCGAACCCTGGACCTTCTGCATTGGAAGCAGATTTGCTAACCACAAGACCATACCAACATACGTGTACATTTATATTTATACTAATTTACTTTAAATATGACTTAACATAGAATAATTTGAAAAGAAAAGATGAATTATGAAGTACACTGTACAATTATGAAAAATTAAAATATGTATTTATGCTTTTTACTGGATGCTTTGACCTTATAAATGACTTTTATAAATCAAAATTGATCCATTCGAAGGAGATGTACCAAGTCATAAATACAACTTAAATTAAGTTTGAAACGTTTGCAAATATTTACAAAGTCATCCGCTATTGTCCCTCTTGCTACTATATGAGCCCAAAAACGTAAAATCTTTGATTAAAATTCACTTTATCACTGCGGTAAACCATGTCAAATTTCAGGAAGGACTTCCGGTGACTGGAATTAACCAGGGACTACCCGGAGAAACGCGTCGTATGCTAGGGCTGTCATCTTTAGTGAGAATTTCATCCCATGTTATACATGGAACGAAGTCGTGAATGGTCAACAAAATCAATGTATAAATTATACATTATATCGACCGTGTCCTGCCAAAAACATAGTGGTTAAGTTCCACGAAGGTTAAACGTTGGAAATCATTAGAATAACTTGATTAATTGATATTTTAATTTTTAGGAAACATCTGCGTCAACGCTAGGTCAAGAAAGTCGTGCGTCATCGACGTCGTGAGTCCCTGGTCAGCTCTCCACTTGTAAAGATAGGTTGCACGAAGCTCTCCTCATCAATCAGATTGTCACATCATCAACACAGAGGACCCACGGAAGCAGAACGTTGCGGGTTCGCTTCCCCCGACCACTTAGCAAATATAGCATAAGTAAGCTTCATGGACATTGTAAAACGAGACTGTTGTAAGAGTTTGCCTCAAGTTGAAGGCTTTGATAATATTTAATACAATTTAGAAGTTAAAAAATCCATCCCGATCGGGGTTCGAACCCGAGTCCCCCACATTACAGGTGCCTTAGCCAACTAGACCAACGAGACGGTAACTATTTAACTTCTGAATTGTAGTTGCATTATAGATCTGAATGGAAACGTACGTCTACATTTATATTTATACATTTTAATTGTTAACGATAACTTACTTTAAATATGAATTAACATAGAATGAGGTGATATCAGATCTATAATGCAACTATAATTCTGAAGTTAAATAATTACCGTCTCGGTGGTATAGTTGGCTAAGGCTTCTACCTAGAATGAGGGAGACTCGGGTTCGTACCCCAATCGGGATGGATTTTTTAACTTCTAAATTGTATAAAATATTAACAATTCCACCTATGGGAGTGTTTCCCGACCAACCAAATTGAAAAATAAAGGCTTTGATGTTGACGTTAGGTGTTACGATGTTCTGGAATCGATTTTCAATGTGGCAAACTTTTATGAAAATGCTCATAATGCTGATAAAATTTATTTTAGTAATCACTAATTTGATAAGAACCAGTTCTTTAATACTTCTTTTAAAACGTAACATATTGCCACGTATAAAGAGTTCCAAATGAAAAGATTAAAAAAAACATTCCCACGTGAAATATCAATTGTTATATTAATAACTATTAATGCAATGTGGTACCAAACTCAAATAGTTTAATGTTGGTAGTGTTGGTGATTGGAGTTAAATTATTATTAGTTTGCCTATATCAGAAAAGTATAGTCATGGATATATTTTATAACCGAGAAAGCATCAAACGAAATTGTGTATACTTTATACATTGCAATTTTTAATAAAGTTTCTCGCTGTTTTATTAATTTATTCATCAATAACAAACAACATAAATAAAACTACGTCAACTACAAAATAATGCAACTCGTAGCGGCGTGTGTTTGTATTGTGTAGACTATCAAAGTATTGTTACTGACACAGCACGTAACATATAATAAATCAATACATTCTGTTCTAAATAATATGTGTTCTGTTAGCTAAAAAGGATAAATAGGTCACACATAGATTGAGTTTGAACAAATCTGTGCATTGAAATAAGTTTTTTACAGTAACTTGAGTACGTTGTGAATACCAATTATTATTATTGGTTGCCTATCTTCTACATTCAGGTTCGATCATGGCGAAACTAGGGGGCAGAGGGGATGGGTGGGGGTGAGTCCATTGCCCCGAGTAGTGTCACGGGAATGCGAGAGGGTTTTGAACATTATAACAAATAGGACAATGGAATTCATTCTTTTGTTAAATTCTGTACAAATTGTACATACTACAATAAGGGAAACACATTATTGTTGTTTAAATGGCCACTTTTCAAATTTCCCACAACTGTTTACCATGTTAAAAGTAATACTTTATTACTGTCTACTTATTACATCAAGCACTTTTGCATTGCTAACTTAACGTGTCTGTTAAAATTTAATTGCACGCTTTTACAATGTTGGTACCTTGGTTGTGTAAAGTGAATGTATATATTTAATTTTAAAAATGCGCGTAGGAACCAAGAAGTGCCAATCAAAACTCAATACTATACCATACGTTAAAACAGATTTGGTAGACTATGGTAAACTTTTATTGTCAATCGCTAAGTTGTGATTTCTTTCAAAAGCTCTTTGTCTAAGAGCTTTGGAATTACGTTCCACATTACCGCTATATGAGGCTTACCAAAGCGTACCCAAAAAGACACGCAAAATTAGGGAAATTTATCTTTGTTTTTCTCCTATCTCCAGCCGGCAAAGGTTTCACTAAACGACTTACAACTTCGCCTAACATTTCTTCGGGAAAGTTGGCAAAGTTTAAAGCAACTCCGTTCCGATTCGCTCGTAACGTACCTCGGTTAATGAGATCCGTAGACTCTGCGAGGTCAGCTCGGAACCCGTCTATACCCCTGAGCCTGATGTTCAAAACACGAAGTTATCATGCAAACAATGTGCATACACTATGTTACATATTTGCTTTAACCAGCCAGTATGATGCACTGCGAGTTACGAAGAGCGACGTGTTAACATTGTTAATGTATAGGACATACGGCAGCTGTCGTCATACCATAGAACAAGTTATATAGTAGCATTAATTAAGTTCATTTGGAGGTCGAATACATCCTGTACAGCAAATAAGTGATGGTTGTTTTACCTTGGTTGAGGTTGGAAGTATGACGGCATTAATTAATCGTATTGTGCAGAGATAACTCATGTGTAACGTCGAGACTCTGATTCGAGAGCTTGCGGGTTCAAGTCCCGCCACCAGCAATCTTGACTGGAATATATTATGAGGTTTTCTACAGTCGAACGCTGGGACTGAGTCTTGTAAAACAGCCCTGGTATATTCTCTTCACAATTACCTTCACACTTGGATAACCTAGTTTGCCTACTGAAGATGGTCGCGCGGGGCAATACTGGTGTGATGGTACCCTTACGAAAAAGTGTTTTTGTCTGTGTACTCTGTGTTTCCAAAATCTCAATCATGCAATAAACTAGGGAAACGCCAAAGTCGTTGTTAAACGAATGAGCCATGTGTTGTATGAAAAATCTAAACAAATGCTTCAATATTTTTAAAAAATCACATTTTTATTTATTGTAGGTTTAAATCGCAATGGCTCTAGCTGATTTTGTAAACAGTTCTCAGTAAACGCGTACCGAATGTCTGTCTAAAATTTCAGCGTAATCTGTTCAGCGATTCGGCTGATTTTCGACGTACAGATAGACACACAGAATCACAGAATAAGCGCCGTTTGAGTTGAATGGAGAAACTAAGTCGCTTCGCTCCTTCGTTTAATTAATGGCTTTCATAAAACAATATGAAATAGTAATAAATACAAATCGTAAATATTACACTCTCCTTTCATTCGTTCATAACCAATCAACACACTTATTATTATGAACAGATAACCTTATGTCTTAATACTTATTAAGTCTTAAAGCACAATCAATGAAAAACTTAATACAAGGATTCATCATCAGAATCAAGTTTTATTGTGGCAAATCAACAAATCGTGGCCATAGTGGCTTAGATCGTAACTTCACAAACGATATTCGCTGCTTAAAAACAAAACACATTGTTTTTAGCCTTATCATCCAGGAGTTCTTTATTACGTGGGAATGTTTGTTCATAAATAACAGGGAATGTATAAGGCTTACGTGAAGCGGGGAACGCCTTCTTAATGTAGAAAAACGAAACAAGTTTACAGGCTTACTTGTTCGTTATTAATGAACAGCTAGCTACCACTACCAGTAAGCTAATATTCACTGGTATTAATTTGCATGTAAGTCCCGTCAGCAAGTAATTGCGACACAAAGTTGTAAATGTGCGTTGCGGGTTAAGGCAACTTCTCGTAGTGTGACACGAGCTGTTCATTAAGGGAGGCTCCGCGCGCAACTGTCATGAGAAAAACAATGGAACGCGGCGGCGCTTTGTTGACTTTCGCACCAAATTACCTGAAAACGCCAAAACGTTTTACTGTTATTAGGGTTTCAGGAGAAGTTTGCTGTTTCGTTTTATATATTATGTAACTTGTCAAAATAGAAAGTTACCCTTCATTCCAGTAGAGAAACAACGTTGAACTTTGTTTTCCACGTCACGCCATTTTCCACTTATACAAAGAAGGAATTTAGAAGGTATTTCGTTGTCTAAATAAGTTGGAAACAATGTTGAATCAGTCGCATTGTGACCAGTTTGCTTCCCTTTAGAATAACTCTCTATACGTACTCTCTGTACTTTCTATATAGGTTGGAAATCAAGAGATCTTGGATTTAAAGCTTAACCAACTGAACGAAGATGACCACGATTCTAAAGTTACTATTTCATTTATCCCTGGTAGGTTATTATTTTAATTTATTTAATCATAAGAAATAACCCAGCGACTAAAGCATTGAAACTCAAATTAATGTGTGATATCGTGTGGCCTTGGAGGACGACATCTCTCACAGACCAAAGACTAAAACGTCTTTGCAAAGTGTGCGCCGTGACTTTCCAAATAAGACAAGCTTTAATGAGAGCTAATTGCAGCCGGCTCCAAGAGGCAAACGTGTAGTTAGTTAGTTAGATAAAGAAGTGGGTTGCTTGTAGCAGGGAGCTATCGATCAGAGCGGTGAATGCAGGCGAACAAGTGAATTAAATTAAAATAAGGGGTTTGAGGACGGAGAAACAAAAGAGAGGCGAAGACTCAATGGGTTGGGCTCTACTTGAAGATATTGTGGGAAGATATGAAGATCCCCGAGGACTCATCCAGACTCTTCGCTGCATGGAGACACGCGTGACTGCAAATAATAATAACCTTACCGCCTGCTGGCGAAGGGAATGACGTCATACGTAGCAGGGAACACTGAAAACATGTCATTCTAGGAAACTGGAAGTTTTATGACATGCATAACAAGCTATTTTAACCACCAGGCTTTTATCTCCTTTTATTTGTAATTTGTAATAAAACAGAAAAGATTGAGATACAGAAAGTAGAAAATATTCAAATAAAGTGGCATGCTTACAAACTGACTGTACTTAATAAAGAGATTTAAATACGTTGCCTGTAAAGTTTTGTATTTTATTTGTACTAACTACTAACACTTTTACACATTTGGTATGAAATGTTTTATAATGTGTGATGCAAAAAGTATATTCTGTTACTTTTAAAACGATTATTTTTAAAGGTTTTTATTTTTTATTTTTTTCACATTATATATAAATAAATAAATTCGTATTCAGTGTTCTACACCCACGTATTAATTCGCAATGTCAATGATGTAATAAACTTACTGTACATTTGAATATTTAAATTATCGTCTTAATGAAAAGAAACCTCAGTGAGGAATGCTGGTGCAGGTTATCTAGTCCCCACCTCCAAAATCCAAAATTTCACGGTCAGCACTAATTGTGTTGAGCCGTTAAATCAACCCATTTTATTTTATGAATTTAAAACGTTTCTAAGAACAACTGCTCTAAGACATCACATTAGCTTTGACCTAATAACCTCATTCCGTATCTCTTCTAAATATGTTTACGCTTAATGGTTATTGGATTGTTTTAGAAAAATGTCTTGACTGCAAAAGTCTGTATCTGGCATTAAATGAGAGAAATAAATACCCTGAGTCAGACATGAAAGATGTATGAATTGGAACAGCAACGTGCTCAATTTTACTGTCGTGCCTTATGTAGCACTGATACTGACTCGATAACATTGTTATGTCAGGAAGTAATTGAAGTTTATGCAATTATATTGTATTCTACTCTCAGACTATAAAACTTATTGTCGACTAAATCTCGGCACAAGATCTAACGTCCATTTATCTGCACCAGCATGTTTCTCAAGAGACTCATCTTACAACAAGACTTTTACAAAAATGACACACCATTACGGTGCAAAATAATATAATATAATATGTAGAACAGATTGATTGCTTTGAAACTAAACTTATAACGTAGCTTGTTTTAGCATAAAGTAGAAGATTGCCAATTAATAATGTTAAGAAAGTATAAAGGGAACTCTCCCTCCCGCGTTGTGAACACGTCCCGGATATTGGATTAAACACAGGGGAAATTAATACTCCAAACGTTGTCACGGTGTCCGTCCATACATTGTTGATCTTTGTCTTCTAGAATCAAGCAGACCGTAGATTTTGATAAGGTAGACCTGGCTTACAGCTTGTTTTATATATAGGCCCGGGGCAAAATGTTTTATTGTTTGTTGAAGAAATGCTGGTATATATTCAAGAGAAAAGTGTCCGAGGGAGGTAGTAACATATTCGTTTGGTTTGCTTCGTCCGTATCTTCTAGTTTCACGGTCCCCGGGGGCTGGCTTCGGGCAGCTGTCCGGTATTGTGTGTGTGTACACCGGATATAAGGTACGACGGGCCTAAGGCGAGCAATGTATAAGGATAAAGTTCCTCCCACAACGGGATCAGCCATCTTGAAACAATCTCGATCTCACGGCCAAGGGGCAGCGACCAATCTTCTTTATAGATGATGGAAGGCTTTGACTGGACATTCCACCCAGCAAGTTCGATACGTTCAGTCATTCAAGCGATACAGGGGAGGGTGTGTGTTTTGAGATGAACTTTTCTATATTTAATGAATTGAAACAACGATGAATTTGGCGTTTCACTTAGTGCTCTGGGTCGTATTTGTCGCGCATAATGACCAGATACGGCCGAGAGGCGAGAGTTGGGATAGAGCATTGACACCAACATCACTGTGAGTGTTAAAAGAGCGAGCAAATCAAACAAATACATTGGGATGATATTCAACAGTTTTGTAATTAAATATAGAATTGAGCTAGCTTTAATACATCTCCATATGATTATACTAATATCGACGTAGTAATAATTATTAAAAATATGGCTAGTTTGCACATTGATAACTTAAAGCGCCGAAATCAAGAAGTCAAGTCACCACAATTTTAATGTTTGCCCCTAATTCTTAGAACTGAACTCTAACCGAAACTAAGTTATCGTCAATCGAATAAGAAGCAAATTTGAGTTTAAAAAACTTTTTTTTAGTGTTGTGTTTTTTTATTGATTTGTGAGTCTTCAAGTTATAATGTGTCAGTATAATAGGAACCTTATTATGTACGATATATATGGGAGGTTGGGAATCGCAAGTATAATACAAACTCGAGTCTCGAAATACTTTAATGGCAGAATACTCTTAAAAACAACAAATTCAAACCCCTAATATCTAGGACTGTGAAGGTAGAGGTCTTGACAGTCGGGTCGTGTTCAGGTGCAGGTACTAAATTGTCGGGTCGAGTAGGGAAAAGACGGCCGTTATGCTACTTCATCTAAACATGGATATTGAATTTTACTTGTAAAGAATATTACAATATGATTATATTTCAATTTATTTTCTATTGTCTGAATTTTTATAGAATATAATTTTGTATCACAGGTATTAAATAAAAATTGTCTGGACCGGCACCTCCACCAAAATGTTATAAATCCTGGACCGGCACCTCCACCATTCCATCAAAAAAAAAATTTTTTGTTACCCGAAAATCGAGTACCTTTTTTGACTAAAAATGTTTCGTACCAGCACACCACTAATAATATCTTAAAATCTGAGTCCGTGTTCTAATACCGAGCTGTTCTTAGTTTGCGTTTGGTCGTCAGGCATACATTTTTACGCCATATGAAATCGCCTCCTTCCAGAATCCCTTCCCCCCCACACCCCCTTCTTCCACATCCTCGATCATTATACACATTGAACTCGAGTGGAGTGGCTAATGGAAACAGCTGTGTACAACAAGGAAGCGTATGCGGATACCAAGAGCGAATCCTCCAAGGAACAGTTATCGTCGAATCGAAATTTAAACACGTCGTTATTAGGGATGATATATGCGCCTCCATGCATTGTGGGTCCGGAGGCTACTTGCTATAAATTGCACCGTTAAAGACATTTCTAAGTGTTTTCTGCATGTAAAATACGCAGCTGAACAAGATAAGGGCTGCGCGCGCATGCCATGATCTGAGAGAAATGTGCGCCCTCAATATTAAAGGGGATGCTAGGTTCGACGCGGCATCCGCGTGGCTAGCCAAGTACGCGCTTTTATTAGGGCTATCAATTTCGTCTCGTCTGGACGTGCTTACGTTCATGACGATTCATATGGTAAATTTATGTGCCCCATTGTGTGTGTTATGTGCTATAGTAACACTACTTAACAATAATTTCAGAGGTCAAGTTAGCCTGGACTTGAAACGATCTAGATACGGATTGAATGACGTACATTAGACACATACACTTCTTTCATAGCTAAAACTACTTAGTAGCCGTGACGTGCGACGTATGACGTACGACGTATGACGTATGACGTGTGACGTGTGACGTGTGACGTGCGACGTGTGACGTGTGACGTGTGACGTGTGACGTGTGACGTGTGACGTGTGACGTGTGACGTGTGACGTGCGAAGTGACATGTGGTGCGTGATCAAACGATTTACGTGACATTAGCTCTATAATTATGAAGTTATACTATTATATATTATTACACATATCACTTATAAATGCTACAATAATTTTGTCTCAACAATCACAAATATGTGTAAACGGTGACTTTTGAGCCGTCCCTGCAACATAGCACACAATATTTTTTTAAGACGTTCCTTGCTAGCCTTGTTGGTTCTAGGGTCGCCCGTGGTTGAATCGTGCCCAACCACTTTTTCGCTATTTCCTATTTCGAATACCGATTCTTGTTAGCCATTATTCGCGCGTCGATGACGTCGGTTCCCACATGGTTGGATCATCAGTTTGCATTTTAAAATCCCCCATTGTAAATCAATTAAAAATCAGTATCAGTATCAGTTTCTATGTGACTGTGATATCACTTGAAATAACTAATTTATGTATGCATTTTTACTTAATAAAAGCAGTACATTTCCGGTTGTCCTGTGGTCCAAATAGGTAAAGTGGCTTGTGCAAAGGTATAGATAATTTAGATTCCTGTCCCGATTGGCAAACTAGCTTAAATTAACCTCCAATCATGACAATGACTTTGTTTTCAATAACAATCCCTCAGTAAGTGCGTATCTTTAGAGTCAATTAAGTGGAGTAATTTTGCAACTAGAATTTAACTGGGGAGTAAACACTTTGACGTGATTTAACGCGAATGAAATTACCGTTGACAGCTATGCCATGTGATTGGTAAAATGTGACGTCATATCAAACCAGGCCCATGGTTTAACGTGTGTTGCACAGGCTAAATGCAGGACGCAACATGATTAGTACATCTCTCTTGGTAAATCAGCACAATTACCACAATACTGCGCTGTGGTTACATTATCACACAGTCCGTGGCTTTAACTCAGTGCTGTAACTAACGGACAGAGCCGACCCCTCACTGCACTCAGTCTATGTCCTTACTGAAAACATCAGACTACAGAGAGTCCATTACCCACTCGCCTGAAATTAGCTGACAGGGAGACCAGCGAAGCCGTAGCGTATCCATTTTCTGCTGCATTATTTACACCTCGTAATTTGATAACTACTTGAACTATAAATATGGACTTAAAACATAAAAGAAATGGTGCGCAATGATGCACCCAAGAGAATGGTTTGGGTGTGTCATGCCATATGATCGCATGCTACAAGTAATCATAAGGTTAAAAAAGTACAATATTATTTTAGAAGTTTCTACATTTAAGAGCTCGAGTTCTTATACCGCTAGATAATAATGTACGGTTGGTCATCTTCGTAGAAAGTAACTCACATAGTGAAATATGATTGACACAATATCACACTCGTTCTTCACTAGTTTATACAATAACATGAACCTTGTGGACAAATTATACAAGAAACAATTCGAACACCAAGGTAATTCCAGTCCAAATGATTACACCATTATTACGATAAAACACTTGTAAGATAATTTCGTGATTGATATAAATACGTTAAAGTATAATATAATATGCGAGTTTGAAAAACAATAGTAAATCCGCATTTGTGGGAGTTGTAGAGCAAGATGTTAAGATCGACTATTGGAAAAACGTTTCTGCACATACGCTGGATAGACGAATATATTGGCAACTAGCCCACTTCCAAAGTGTACCAACAGGCTGTTCTGCGATCTATTTGAACAAGCAGCATCGTAATCAAAATCAATATCACCTTTTTCTTGTTCTAAGATGTGTAGGGCTATATGTTTTTAAATAAGAGTCACAGATATTCGTAAAAGCAGGGGTGTTTTGGACTATAGATGATACATCAGTCTTATATATTAAGAAAAGCTACAAAGTGGTATATTTTTTACTGATTTTACTATAAGCATGTTTATTAAATTAGCATATTTTTATTCTTACTTTTTATGGCCAGTTCAAAACAGTTCATTTTAGTTTAACCTTTATGAATAAAATTGAAATAAAAGAGCAAGGAAACCTCATACACAAGCTTTGGACGATTGACACAAACAGATATATATTCAAAACCTTTTAGTGGTTAAAAACCTCTTTAATTATACAACTAAAACAACGTTTCGGAAATTATTTTGTTTTGTTTGTAAGGTTATTTGGAATTAAAAAATGCTACAAAATGCTTGTTTTGAATGAAAGTGCGATAATTTCAATATTTGAATGATATTTTCACGTATATCTAGTCATGTTGGAGTCCGCGTTGTTATCATGGTGCTGTGAAGCAGTGTACTTGATGTTGATGCTATGGCCATGCATGTGGGTGTTTCTATAGTTGAGGAGGGCATTTTTTGGGTTATTATGTTTTCCAAGTTTATCTAGTACGGTTCGGATTTACTATGTAAAACTTGTAAACATACATTACGGATTTCAACCTGTGAACTTTCCACTTTCCATTTGTATATTTATGAAAGTCTTACATTTTTAAACTGGGGCAAAATAAAAATAAATCGGAAATGAACAAGAGGGGGAAATAAACCAAATCAAACCCCCATCGGGTAATTGAAGAACGGAAATAATTCCAATCAGAACCTGCAACGGTTGGAAATGGGAACTTTGAGACAGGAAGAACGAGCAAGCAAAGACGGAGATTACAAATAAAATAAAATACCATTCAAGATTTGAAGTCGTTTGTATGACTTTGCTAAGTACGTCATCGGCTAAGAGGTGAAGGTGGGAGGGTACACTCCTTCCTAGTCAATATCTTATCTGGTAAACAGAGAATCTTTGATTACAGATCTCAAGTTGCATGAGGAACTGCAAACTTTGTTAACGTCACGTCAGCGAGAATCATACTACAAAACTTTTCACTTAGAATAACGGAATGGAATATTTGATATCGAAACAAATATTCAAATTCGCATCAGTTAGCTTAGGTTTCCATGTTTGTTGTTTGAGAACATGATGAGAAGTACAAACAAGACGAGAGATGCTGTGTCTTAGTATCAGAGAGAAGAGAAGAGATCACGTAACCAATACAAGAGGCACAGTCAACGAATACTTGATTCTGCTCACCCAGAGACATACATAGTCGCAGCCAACTTTGACGAGCAGGTTATCAAGTGGATATATGCGTGACGATACAAAAGGAGACCCCCTATCCCAACCTAAACTTTTTCGTCACTTTAAGATTTGGTGTACCTAAACATAGCTGTAAAACGTGTAAACAATAACTATACAAATTAAATATATTCAAAATACAGTTGAACTGTGTAAAAAATAAGCACACGAAAGTGAAATTAAACAGGATATTCAAAGAGTTGGAAAGGAATGTTTAAACTTTAAAGTACTTAAGCCCTAGTGTTTACCTAAGATCTTATTGAAATAATATGGTATTCGCCCCCCCAGGTGAATGATTCATATGAAAGACTGATCTTCAGGGAATTGTCTCCAAAGGAAGATGATGGTGTAGATGATTACTTCCTTAGACTCAAAGAACAGGCTGTGTTCTGCTAAAGTTGTCGAGAACCGTTACCCAACATTACATTAGAAATAGATTCACGCCTGAACACACTTAATTCCGTTCTTGGTCATTAACGACGAGAAAGAAGATTATTACGTGCATTGAGTGGTGATGGAACAGGATCAAAAGATACGAAAGCAACGCAAAAAGCCTGGAAAATGATTAACTTGATTTAATTGTTGGTCGAGCTCGGACAAACCAGGCTTAATGCAGAACGCAGAGGGTTAATTCTGGATCACATTGGAACTTAATTGATTGCGGTTGTAGTTTTGCACTAATATGCCATCTTATAATACGTGTTTGTTACAATTAAAGCACACTTTCAAAACATGTTTTAGTGTTGTTAGTAACTGTAAGTTTCAATAAGAGATTTTTGAAATTTAAAAATGTACTCTGAAATTGACATGCGAATAACTTTGTAAACAACTTTACAGATTTTGATCTTTTTGTTGAAACTTGGAGGTCGTCAAGTGGTCCATAATATAAAGAGGAAATTCGCTGGATTACGCTATCAAGTGATTTTTATATGGACATGTAATATTGTGAAGAAAGTTAACCCGCGCTCATTCAAACGTCTTCACTATTTTCAATTATGGAAAAAGTATAGCTAAAATTGATAATATTCGCATTAGCCAATGAAAACGCAAACAACAAATAGAAGATATAGTTTCCTTTTCTTCTTTCCTAAATATATTTTATGAACAACTGGTTTTATGGGGAAAAAATGATTTTATCACGTGTTCTATGTTAGTTAACTGGCTATGCGCATGTAAGCTAAAGTAAGTATGCGGTGGAAATACTGTACACAAAACACGTGTGCTTTAATCTCTCAAAAGCTAAGCTCATTTCCTTAATACCAACTACGGTTAAATCCCATGTAGGCCATATTGTAAGAATATAATGTTTTCTCTGACGACAAATGATGATAATAACATCCTACGGGAGTATTTAACTTCAGTATAAAGTACAGAGTCTTGAGTTTAAACAAGGAAGTGCTAAATACGTTCAAAGTACACCCAAGGTCAAAACCTACTTCAGATGCGCTATAAACGGGAAGAAAATACAAATAACATTTTATTTTGAAGAATTTCTGAAGATAGTGAGAGATAAACACCTTGAAGATGTACGACGTTAAAAGATTATTTTTGAAATCGAAAATTGCCGTGTACTAGGGAAACGCCAAAGTCGTTGTTAAACGAGTGAGTGAGCCATGTGTTAAGTACCCGATTACATTACTTTTCTTCCCCCTACCTTGGGCCTACCTAGCCTATCATAGGCTAGAGAGGCGCATTATGACCTTACAGTTGACGCGCCCGTCCCCGTATACCAACTAAACTATAAAAACTATTATTTATACGAATATAATTATCAAACTTAAATGCAAATGTTCCCGGGTACTCACCACATGACTCGCTCACTCGTCTCACTACGACTTTGGCGTTTCCCTATAGTCTAGTTGGCTAAGGCGCCCTTGTAGCCGAATGTGAAAGAAGTGAGTTCAATTCCCTGGTCGGGAAAGATTTTGTAATTTCTAGATTGTATTTCAAAAATAATTGAACATGATTTGAAATGCATAATATAACGCAGTGTTGTCCATCATCTGTGGCAATAGGGCCTACTATGGTAAACATAGCCAGTACGAAATACGTGAAAATATTGCAAGGTTTACTCAATCTACGAGCGAATTTTGTGGGTACCTTGACGTGCAACATTCGACAGACCTTGCATGGGCACGGCATTTCACGGCCAGGCGAATAATAAACAAAAAATATATTTTCAAAATCTAAAACATTGTACCCGATTACATTACTTTTCTTCCCCTACCTTAGACCTACCTAGCCTATCATAGGCTAGAGAGGCGCATTATGACCTTACAGTTGACGCGCCCGTCCCCGTATGCCAACTAAACTTTAAAAAACTATTATTTATACGAATATAATTATCAAACTTAAATGCATATGTTCCCGGGTACTCACCACATGACTCTCTCACTCGTCTAACTACGACTTTGGCGGTTCCCCTGGTCTAGTTGGCTAAAGCGCCCTTATAGCCGAAATATGGGAGACGTGGGTTCAATCCCCTGGTCGGGAAAGATTTTGTAATTTCGAGATTGTATTTAAAAAATTATTAAACATGTTTTGAAATGCATATAACGCAGTGAAGTCCATCATCTGTGGCAATAGGGCCTACTATGGTAAACATAGCCAGTACGAAATACGTGAAAACATTGCAAGGTTTACTCAATCTACGAGCGGAATTTGGGGGTACTTTGACTTAAAACATTCGACAGACCTTGAATGGACACGGCATTTCACTGCCAGGTAAATAAAAACAAAAAATATCTTTTCAAAATCTAAAACATTGTCGTTAAAATAATTTCATAACATTGGAAGTCTATTTTTCAGTTTATTATTTCTTGTATGTTTAAATCGCAATGAATCTTGCTGATTTTGTTAGCAGTTCTCAATAAACTCGTACCGGATGTCCGTTTAAAATTTCAGCGCAATCTGTTCAGCGATTCGGCTGATTTTTAACGTACCACACACACACACACCACACACACACACACACACACACACGCACGCACGCACGCAGAAAAACAATAAGGGCCGTTTAAGTCGAATGGAAATCACTACGTTCGCTACGCTCACTCGTCAAAAACTCTTCCAAGAACTTCAAAGGAGTCCATTAAAAACGTGAAAGGAGACTCCAAGACCAACAACTTTTAATATATATACATTGAAGAATTTGTAGACACATTTGGTAAACCTTGAGAAACACATTTAAAGGAGTTAATAAAGAAACATAATAGCAAAAGTCCCAAAATCGTAAAATTTCATAAATAACAATATAATAAGCTCTATACAAAACTAAGTGGCAAAGCGTGATTGAAATTCTCATTATTAAACTTCAGTTGATTTTTAATATATATTACAAACCGATCAACAGTCTTGACAACTTTTAGTTCAAACAACTGAAAAGAGAATCCACATATTATTAAAACCCTTCCAACTTCATTACACTTGAAATGACGTTTCAACATCAAGAAATCGTCACCGTTCGATTTTCTTAATTGCGACATCTTGTTTTCAAAAGGAGCTTTATTACATTCAACCCGCTGGCGTCAAAGTAATGAGACTGAGTCTTTGAAGCAGGCTCTCTCTGGAACGTGCTGACTTTCAACCTAAACGCCCCTTAACACCAGTCTCCTCTACGCGAGGCTAAAGGTCACGCATTTCACGATGTTCTTATAACTTTGGATGGGTAATAGTTGAAGTTGTCTGACACTAACGTAACATTAGTGTTGTAATTTGGACGGTAATTGCACGTAGACAAGCAGGGTACCTGCGCGCGTACAACGGTCTAAAGAGAGACAAGCTTCTTGCGCTAGACGGAATTAGATGGAACAGTCGACTGTTACGCAGCTGAGCTAATGCTATCGGCGTCACGAGCCGAAGATAAAGTGACAATTCGCTTTAGATCGCTCATGTACTAGCATTGTTTGTTTCGTGTGGATCCTGATAGCACTCTCTCTTGGGTTTGAAAGTAACAATCGACTACTAATGCTGTGAGTATTGTACTCGAGAAGCTACATAAAGAGACAAGTATTCGAGAATCATTCTAAAATATAAATCATTAACATGCTGTGTAAAACAAATTAAATATTATTAGTTGTTCTGAATCGGCCTTGTTGATTCTGGCGTTGATCCGTGGGTGTTCGCACTGTCCATACCACTGATTGCCATTTCCTATTAAAAATATCGATCTTTGATGGTTGGTTATCGCTCACACGTCGATTGCGTCGTGGCCTACAGGGTTGGCGTGGTCGCTTTGATTTACTGTCCCCCTATAAAAATCACTTATATGACTGAGTGGGTAGACTCTAAATACGAATTTATTTGTTTATTTATTTTTATAACCAAATTGCGTTACATTTATTATGAGTGACCAATAGCATATTTTGGATGAGCTATGAGAGATGTAAAATAAAGATACCAGACTAGTTGAAACATTACACATTAATTTTTTAACTTAACATGTTTTTAAATTCACAGCACGTTGTTAACATGTTTTTTTTTTCTAGAATGACGAGCAAGCTTTTTTTAAATTTACGGGTGTCAACATAAAATGATAGCTATTTAATTTCTGTTTGCTGTAAAATCGGCTTCGACTAAAATACATAATTATTATTTCCCGAAATATATCCTTTCTTTTCACAGGAATTATATTACATTGTGTAGAGTCTTGATGCACTCGAACAGTACATACAACAATATGTCTCGAAGATTTCTAGTGTATAATATATCAGAAACTGATTGTATCTATGTTGTAGTTTTGTTTTAGACACACAAAACGAACGATTCACCTGTACAGCGCTATGGCACTCAGCAATATAATCATACATGTATGGAATGGACTGAAAGCAATCGGTGTTCATCCCTTTCAACAGCAAATAACGCGAGAGAAGACGAAAAAGAGCACTTTACAACAACTAAGCAAGTAGAAGTCGAGTATAGTTTATTTGTGTCCCCGATAACACCAGGTCGTAAAACACGAACAATCACACTGAATCGTTGTAACCGAAGCGAAACACAATTTGAGCTTTGTACGGGTAATCGAAGATAACATGTTTATTGAGAGGTGGAGCCATCCATAGTGTCAATCCCGAAAACAAGCTAATGTAGTTTGTGTGGGAGAAAACAATACCAAGCTAAACACAGTCACAACGAACTTTAACCTGGAACATTTACTTTATATTGCGGTGTCGACGACTGTTTTTAAATCACTGCTCGTGAACGACTTGTTGAAGGAGTAAAATTCAGTTTCTCTAACTAGGTTTTGGGCTGTATGAATTCAGAAGTTGTCATACGGCATATTATACCTAATCTCTGGTTTCATGTTGATAAAAAAAATTGTGTATTATGAACAGATCTAATTTTACATTTGTTGTACATCATCTGTGCAACAAGTTGGAAGAATCAAAAACACTGCAGGTAAACAATTTTCAAAATTTACTTCCAGTTGTAGGCCTTATAATATTGGTTTTATACAATAGAACATCCCTAAGACGTTTATTAAATCATATTTTAATACAAATCATTTAAAAATTTAAATATATTATGTATTTTAGCTCCAACGAAACTAACTTTAACGCTCTTGATACAATTTACTTTGGTGCGTTTTGAATGTGAACTAGTAGTAATTTATTTATTTACTTTTTGTGATGAGTACATAGTACAAGTATAATAATTACTGATTAGTGTCATGAAATGGACAATATTTGATTCATTTCAAAAAGTGTAACGATTCCAACGAAAGTGCAGTTTTAGCTGTGTATTGTGATAGGAAGAATTGAGTGCGATTAGATCATGGATGGTATGTCAAATTTTGAAAACATTTCCGCAGCATTAGCAGGAAAAAGTCATAACTAATACTCTCATACATGGACTAAAGGCTGCCTATGTCGTCGCTTGACGTCCTTTCTCTTGACCATTACATTGTCTACCCAATCACCGGGTGCTCTCTGAAGTTTATGTTAATAACTTGATTAGCTTTATTATCTTGAACACATAAACATGCGTCATAAGAATTGTTAGAAAATGATAAAGACCAAAATCCAATCACCTTAGTGTTTCTAGCCTAACCTACTTAACATAATATATTACATTATATTAATAAAAACAAACATTCGTACAATAACACACAATATAATAAGTGTATATGCAAGAGAGTGTGTGTGAATGTGCATCTAATGTGTGTTTGACTTTGCATTGATGACAGTAGGTTTTACTAGTGTTTATTTGTCGTGTTTATTCTATAAACATGTTTGTCATCACATCAGCTGTCAGGGTGGCACAATAGATTTCTTACAAGAAACAATTTAACCCTGAAATCTCATGTATTCCAGGCTTGAACACGTGTGTATTTATTTTACTTAGGGTTGTAGTAAGTAGTTCAACGCAGTACCAGCCTCAGCACCTCCGAGTAGTTCAACGCAGTACCAGCCTCAGCACCTCCGAATCTGATATAAATGTAATTGCTCAAGGTTTTGGTGGAGGTGCCGGGTCGAAAGTACACTAAATTTACACATGGCTCTTTTTAATTTTTATGTTCTTTGTAGTCAACTATTGAGAGTAATCCTAGGTTGTAGACAATGGTTTAGTGTCAAATCTTTCACTTGGGACATTTTATGTATATCGTTGGCACAAATTACCTTTGTTGTATCGATTACTTCGCTTAATATTATCATTACTATGTCTGTTCATTTTATTACTGAAAATATTTAAACAGTACTAAACGATTGGTATGATGTTAGCTTTAACCCATTTGAACTGTCTATACACAGCATGATACATACAATTAATTTTAAGAGAAATGTGTAATTTAAAAAAAAACGATTATTGTATTTATTACAGTAGTATTGTGAAATAAATGTGACTGACGCCATTATAAATTTATCATCAACATAAAATACAGTCTGAAAATGTGTTCAACTTTGTATAAAAATGTGTTTGAGATATCCTAAACTGGCCGCGTCGTTTCTATGACAATACCACACGAACAAAAGTTCGTATGGTAGACTGCGACAAGCTAAGGAGTCGATAGCAAGGACAGCCCTGCAGCCCTGGTCGAGAGTAGACAGGATCTTAATGATGCCTCAAAGAGACACGAGACAAGGGGGAAATACCAACTCGACTGAAAGACTTAACAAGACGATTCTAATAATCTCGTGGAGAAACTTCGGGCATGAAAGAAGTTCTAGGGTGTTACTTCTTCGAAAACAATGTGCTCTTCTCTTTGTTGAAGATATTTGCGATTGAGTGCCTCAAAAGAAATATAAAGTCTTTGCGTTATTAAAGGCTATCTATAAGATACCATTATTTAGTGTTAAGTAGGCTTATTAATACTATGCATTTGTTTAATTTCCTACAAATTCTCTGTTGAAATATTCCCAAATTAAAAAATGTACGAAGAGTTTTTTTAAAGGAAAAGAAAATATACTAACATTTTTTTGGATAAATTTCCCCACAAGGTTCACTTTATTAATGGTTGTTTACCTTGTTTTTATTACATTTTTTAACAAAAAAGGCGTCAAAGGCTACCCAAAATTTTTTTTGGGCCTAAAACATTTGATATCTTTGTGGAATTCTCTTTGCCGCAAGAGCCCTTAAAAAATTACAAAAAAACAAACCCAGGGGAACTTGTATTGGTTCTCCCAAAAGGGAAACCCCTTTAAACCACGGGAAAAGGGAAATGCCCTTAGGGCGTTTTTTTGAGGGCGGGGGGCCCAGGTTTTTCCATGGGTTAAAAAACCAAAAAAGAAAAACCCACGCGGCCGAGCCCCCTTTTTGGCCCGGGAGGGGGTTGGAGGCGGGGGTCCCTAATATCGTCCCCCTCTAAAAACCCCGGCCCGGTTGATGCCCCGCGCACAACGTAAAAAACCCAAGTGGCGCCACGGAGGCACCCTTTTAAAAAAAACACCAGATGGGGTTTTATTGCAGGTGCATGGTCATTGCAATAACCTGCTTTTGGTCACAGGGGTGGGGGGATGTTAGGGGCCATGTATAAAATTTGCAATCCCCTTTCTCTGCCCCCCTCTCAGCTTGGTAGTGTTCTCAAGGTGGTTGGGTGCCTTTCGGGGGGGCCCGGAAAGTCTTTGGTGGGTTTAAACCCTAGCGAAAGGTGGGCCATCCTCTTAAACGCGCCCCCCGTGCACCCTTTCGATTGGGGGCCCGCGAAAAAACTAGCAACCTGCGCCCCCTTTGGCCCCGCCCCAATATGGGTTGGTAAAACGTCCCACGGGGCCGCTTGTGATGGGGAAATTTCCGAGGGGGGGGGGGGGGGGGGGCCTGCTTTTGGGACGTCCCTTCGAGGGGGGAACACCATCTAGGGTTTACGGGAAAGGGATAGGGGGTTTTGCGCGCGCGCGTGAGGGTCCTCATCTTGCACTTGAGGGCTTTGAGCGACATCCCCTTGGGTGTCGCACCAAATCTGAATGCCCGTCAGGTCTCTTGAAGGGCGTCCATCCTTGGGTACCACGATGCAGTACAGGGGACGTCGTCGGGCGTATTTGGAAAGCTTTTGGTTTCCTTGCCGGGGTGGGGAGGTGGGCAAACGAAGACTTAAAAAAAGGCGGGGGCCAACCCAACACTTCCGGGGAGGGACCCCCGGGGGGCACGCCCCCGGAATTCCGACGCTCGCCGTTGAACGGGGACAAACTGCGGGGGGCCGCCCAAGGAAACTCTCAAACCCACCAAAGCAAATTGCCCTTAAGCCATTAATGCTCGAGTTTGGATAGTAGACGCCCCGTGCGGCACTTTATCGAACGTTTTGGGGGACCAATCGAAAAAGGGACACAGTAAATGTGGCTCCGCTATCCTCGTCCAGCGCTCCCCGGCCCCATCCCTCAATGGCGCCGGCTAGGAGAGGGGTTGCAAAAACCCGGGGGCTGTCGAAAGCCTGCGGGGCCGCAGGGATGACGTTTTGGCTCTCGAGGAACTCCTCGCCCGGGTCTCTCAAAAAACGTTCCTCGTTTTTAACCGACCATTTAGGTGATGCTGTTTGGGAAACGGTAGTTCTTTATTTTCTCTCTTGTCGCCGTCTTTGTAGATCGGGGGCCACAGACCCCTTTTTCCTTTCCCTTTGGAAAAAGGGCCCCTTTTTTCAAGCCCCGGGGGTTGAAGAGGGGGGGCAAGTGAGTCCCCCCCCCAAAGGAGAGCTTTTAGGGGAAAAATTTTTGGGCAGGATTGCAGGAACGCCGTCTGGCCCCGCTGGGGTATTAGCCTTGGTCCCCCGGAAAGTTTTTTTATGTCAGGGGGCAAGAAAAGTCAGCTGCTCAGGGGTGGGTGCTCTGAAATCTGGGTGGGGGCGCTTTTCCTGATGGAGGGGGAAAAAATTTTTACCCGACCGCGGGGAAATTTTGCTCTGGAATGCCTCACTGAAACGGCTGCCCCTCCTTTAGGGTCTGTCAGGGTTTTTTCCCCCCCAAACCTTGAAACTCCTGCACGTTTGGAAAAAAGTTGCCTTTGAATTAATGTAGCGCCAAAAGAAAATTTCCCGCTGTCTGCCCCGCCCAAAATCCCCACATCCAGTTTTTCCTTGGCCGTCCGGAGGCCACCTGTGTTGAACCCCCGGCAACAAGATAGGGCCCCTCCCAGGTCTCCAAATTTTGTTTTCCCGCCAAAAGGGGGAAACAGGGCTGGCCCGGATTTCGAAACATCTTTTTGTTCTTGCTTAAACCAAGGGGGAGCGGGGGCTTTTCCCCCCCCCTCTCCTTTTCGGAACAGCTCTTCTGCGCCTCGGGAAAACGATACGCTTCCAGTTTTTTCCCCCGCTTCGTTGACGGGCATCCAGCTGCAGCAACTCCGGCATTCGTTTTAGAAGCGTTTCGTTCAGGGCTGGCCAGTTTTTCTTGGTTTTAAAAACAAAAAACCTCTCGGGCCCGCACTCACTGGACGGGAAAGGCCGGGCCCGTGAGAGGGTGGCTTTGAACAGCGTCGTGGGCGGGTTTACGCCCCGGGACCACCTCCACCATCGAGACATGCTGGGGCGCCTCGCAGAGCAGCAGGGCGTTTTTCGTTTTCACTCGTTTTTGGTGATTCCCGGTTGGCCCCCCGTGACCAGTTGAGAGAAAGCCCCGTTTAGCAAAAGCAGATTTTAAAATCCTTGGCGGTTTTATCACGCCCTTCCGGTGGGTTTCCCAAAGCCAGCATATGTTTAGATTAAAATCGGCCCCCCAAAAAAAGAGGCAGCCCTCGAAAATTTGGCTGACAGCAGAAAATAGGGGCCAAGGGGGGTGCAAAAAAGTCGGCGTTTTGGGGTGCATCTAGGCCCTGGCGGGGGCGGTTTTTCTGAAACCCCCCAGAAGTCGCAGGTTGCCGATTTGATTTCCCCCCCAAACAACCCCAGCTCGGCTCTTTGAGGTGACTAAGGCGTTTGGCTGCAGGGGAGGTCGAACGGGTAGAAAGGGCGCCGGGCCCCCGGGGGCCCGGCCTGTTTTGTTTCCCTTTCCCCCGGGCCCAAAAATTTGTCTCTTGGAAGGAACTCGTGTTTTTGACGTCCGTTAAATCAAAACCCAAATCTCATTTTACCGCACAAATGTCCCGCCGAATGGGGCAGCAGGGAAAAACAGCTAAGTCTCCCGCTCGTTTTCGTTCTTTAAGGAACGGGGGTTAAATCCCATTTGCGGACAGCATTTTTTTTTGCTGACGGGCCCCCGGGGGGTGGGGATTCGAGGGGGGGGTTTTTGTCTCTTCCGGGAAGGGTCCAGAAAAAAGTTTATTCAGCTCGGGGAGGCTGCACGGCCCCCCGCATTTGAAAAAATTTTTATTTTTTCCCCCGGGAAACATTTTCCCTTCTCTTCGCTCCCAACCGGGTTTTTCTTCAGAGGCAGGTCAAAGTGGTGAGCCCACCGCAACCCCCCGCAAAAAAATCTTTTAAACCAATTTTTTTTTTCCCGCCCCACTTTGTCACACAGCAAGCATTGCTTGCAATATGGCGGCAGCTTCCCCCTGGGATTAAAAAAAATTAAAAATTACCCAAACCCAAAGGGTTTTCTTTTCTACCTGTAAAAGGGCCCTTTTTCCCTTTTTCCTTTTTTTTTTTTAATATGGTTTTTTGTAACAAAAAAAAAATAAATTCGGGCTTTTTTTTGGGTTTCGAATAAAAAAACACGGTACAATACTATTTTAAAAGTTAAATAAACGATAGCCCAAAATACACTGTTTTTATCTTGAAAAAAAATGTAAGAAATTATTCCCCCCCGTGTCATACAAAAAACCCTTTTAGAATGTTAAATTTTTTTAAATTTTTGGGTTTTTTAAAAAATACGTTCAAAATTTAGATCATTTTTTTATTCCACTACAAAATAAATTTCCCTTGACTGACCCAAAAATAACTGCATGGAATAATATGTTGTATTCTTGTGTCACAGTGAGAATTAACTGCTTTTTTTTTTAAAAAAAAAGCCTAACCTGTGAAAGGGTTTTGCACGGAAAAAAAATTTTGGGTTTCAAAAAATTTTTATGCCCATCATTGGCAATTCTGGATGAAGGATCTTTCTAATGCTTTCGTCAGTCATAACTTCGGGATTGTCTGTTATATTCTAACTCGTTAAAATATCCAAACACCCTATACCTAGTTAGTCTCCCCAAAAGGAACAATTAAAGTGGCCTTGGACAGGTTGCTTATGAGAAATTAAGCTATTTATAAAAATATTCTTGTAAAATAGAGTCTCATGAAAATTTCCACCTACCAGTAAAAGAAGTGGCTTCATCAAAGCAACGAGGCAATTAATAATTTTAACAAGAAACACTGAATTATAATTCCGAAATGAGCCAATTAACACATTTTTGTAAAGCTCAAACTTAATACGATTATGATAAAGTTGTGACTTTTGTAAAACGTTATTTACAACGATTTCAAACGACGTACACCTTTTATTAGTTTGAAATGTAAATCATTATACCCACACCTTTTATTAGTTTGAAGTGTAAACCATTATACCCACACCTTTTCTTAGTTTGAAATGTAAACCATTATACCCACACCTTTTATTAGTTTGAAATGTAAACCATTATACCCACACCTTTTATTAGTTTGAAATGTAAACCATTATACCCACAACTTTTATTAGTTTGAACTGTAAACCATTATACCCACAATGACTTGTATCCCTGTGCATTTCTGAAATCCAGTGTTATTGGAACCAGCAGCACATATAGTAAAACGCCGGTTTTCTCGAACAGATGTTCAACCCAAATAAAGAAAGTGGTTTTTCGAATTGGGGCTAGACACGTAAAACAAAGCCGGCTGCAAAGGTTATTTATGCACCCTGAGATTTGTTGTCTTTCTTCGGACGGGGTGGCTTGTTGGCTCGTGCTGGCTGCAGTTCCCATACCCAATGCAACCTCGCCTCACTGGCCCAAGGGTTGAAACCTTAGAGCATGAATAGTTGGTAGAGGGAGAATGACGTCATCCGAGGCGGACCAACATCGAAACGCGGCAAACCACGTGACTGAGGTCAAGGCGGCGCGGTAATTCAATGTGTCTGCATAGGAACGGTGCACATTGACTTTATTATAACGCAAATACTTGGCCATTCTCAAGGCACGCATACATTTACACTATCTACAAGTGATTATCAGAGTACATACAATAATAAATTCCTAGAAATATATATATTAGGCCTAAGATAGCCTACTTGTAAATGGGATAAACAGTTCGATATACCTTTTAAATTAGATTTTATACAATATTGTATGCCTAAGTATTTGCTTATTTTGCTTACTTAGACCAAATAACTCTAAGAAGATACAAATGAAGAATTAGGCTAGGCTAGGCCTTTAATATGCATTGTTTAATTCTGAGCATTTCAGTCTTACGTGTTTAAGAATTATACCTTCTTCGTTTCGGATAATGTTCTTTTTTAGAATTGTGAAGGCGTTATTAGATTCATAATATGCATTTTGAGATAGTTGTTTTTTATGTAGGCCCTATGTCATTATAATATAATAATTGTATACACATAAAAATATTCGAGTATGTCAATAATGACCAATAATTTAGGCCCTCAAAATCGTCGCAATGGGTGAAGCCTATCTGGTCAACAAGGGTCTGTGACCACAAATGTTTGTAAAGATTATACTAGGGAAACGCCAAAGTCGTTGTTAAACGAGTGAGTGAGCCATGTGTTGAGTACTTACTAACATTACTTTTCTTCCCCCTACCTATAGGCCTCCCTAGCCTATCATAGGCTGGAGTGGCGCATTATGGCCTTACAGTTGACGTGTTCTTACACAAACTAAACTTAAAACACTATTATTTATACCACACGTATAATTATCTAACTTAAATGCAAATGTTCCCGGGTACTCAACACAATGGCTCTCTCACTCGTCTAACAACGACTTTGGCGTTTCCCTAGTAATTTTCTTATTGGAGATTTTTGCCAATGGGACCTAGCTCGAAAACAAACAGTTTGCCAATTATTTTTCCCGGGGTCATTGACAAGCTGAACCCAATATTCTGATTTCATTTTTTTTTATATAACTAGGCCTAATTAATAATCGTAGCTTACACTGAAGACATTGCCTATAAAATACACAAATCTAGAAGTGCTTATCTTTTTGTAAATAATTATTTTTTTATTTAACTTCTACCCTATTCAATTTAAAAAAATTGATTTATAAAGGAGGACTATTAAATAAATCTAATTACATAATACTACACAAATAATAATAATATAACATATTACGTACTGTACTGCCTTTTCTGTAAATATCTTATTTTGTTTTGTAATTTGGGCAAGTGGTTTGGTCATCATATGCTTTTTATACCAAGAAGGGGTGTGATTTTGCCATTTGGAATGAATATTTTTGTGTGTTTGAGAGTATATTTGTGCACAGTTTCAAGACACGATGTTATAAAGGGGCATTTTAAATTAGTACGATGCTCTAGTAGTATCGAAATGGAAAAAAGAAGCAGGTTACAGCCAATATAAGAAATTTTCCAAAACACCAATTTTCGCAAATTTCTGTTTCAAGAAAATCGAAATATTCGTGTAAAATCACAGTTACAAATATAATTTTTTAAACAATCATTTTATAGTAGAAGTATGCTATAGATTATCTGGTAAAAAATAATTTTTTGGGGTAATAGCCGCTTTAAGTAAATATTTAAAATAGTAATATAAGCTAGCTGTTTTGGTTTGTATTTGTATTTCATTTGCATTCATATTATAGGAGTTGTCAAGAAGTATTTTCTAATAGTAAAATTTTACTAAATCAATAAAGTTATTACAGCAGAAGTAAATTCCACTCAGCATTGAGTATCCGATAGTGCCAATCATCAACGTTAACAATAAGTGTTACCTGATGATACTGGGAATGTGATTATAATAATAAATGTATACATTAGTACATAATATAATATGTACTTCATAAATGGTTATAGTAGAAAAGAAATAGAAGAAGAAAGCAAGAAAGTATATAAGCCTATTTTTTAACACTAAATAAACAAATAAATAAATTCGAAATTAGACTTTAGGATCTATCCAGACAGTCACAAAACTGATTTTCAGTGGGGGAAAAGATAATTTGAAAGGTTTATCCAACAGTTTATTTCACTTTGAAAGCTGCTATCTGTGTCTTATTGTATTTATTATTTAGGAATTTATTATTGTATGTACTGATAAACACTTGTAGACAGTGTAAATGTATGCATGCATCGAAAATGTTCAAGTATATGCGTTACAATAAAGCCAATGTGCACCGTTCCTATGCAGACTCATTGAATTACCGCGCCGCATTGACCTCAGTCACGTGGTTCGTGGTTTCACGAGATTAATTAGTCTATGTACTGATGAACTTTGTTGACACTGTTTATGTATTCATGCATTCAAAATGATAAGTTTTCGCGTTGCAATGAAGTTAGTTTGCACTGTTCCTAGCATGCACTGTTGAATTGGCGCGCTTCCTTGACCTCAGTCACGTGGTTTGCTCGTTTCAATGTTGGTCCGTCTCGCGGCGGTCGCTAGCGTTGGCTTGCTTCCTCTACCACTATCCATGCTCTAAGGTTGAAACACGATGGGCAAGAGGAGAATTAAAATACGCTTTCTTATAGGTAGCAATGAACCGGAAGTCAAGACAGCAACACACAACGCAACTCATCAGAAGTGAACAGTCAATCAATATTTTAGCAACAACGCTTTTTCATAATAGACTGTTAGACTTAAAAAATAGATTCGTTATAATATGTTGTTTTGCCATTTTGTTGAGAATTTCAATACTTGACATTTTTATTATGTAAATAAATTCCAACTTTGTAATTTCTGATTTGATTAAAAGTTAAGCCACCGACGGGAGTGTTTCCCGACTTATTAAATTGAGAAAGACATGGTATGTTTTACAACTTATAACCGCCAATGTTTTGCCATTGCCAGCAAAATATGCTCAATTGAATAATTATTGTTTGAAATAATTAATTTGAACTTCAATGCAGAAGATGGTTATTTTTTCGTTATACTGAAAATATCACTTTATCCCTGTAGTTATTTCAAAACCTGGATAACATGCGTTAAATGTCATGTTTTAATAGAAATTAAGTTTTTTAACATAATTAATACTGAATGCTAGTATAGTTTTATATTGTATGTTATTTATCTGTGTGTTCCTAACAATATTAATAATAAAAGATATCCCGATTGTTGGAAGTAAATGTAAAAATAACATAAAGTGGCGTAGTGTTTTCAGTTACCTGTTTGGGTTACAAATGTCGTTCAGGTTAACAAAATTGGAGCAACAATATTTAAAAAATGTTATTTGGCAAAACCTTATTTAATGAAATTATTTGGTTATTTATGTTTAAAAACGCTGGGCATCTAGGAAAATAGCAAATGTGCTAGAAAAAATCTGAAGTTATTTTCTGCAAACGCGGCAAACGTACAGGTTAAATGTAACTTTTGCCAGCTTGTATGTTTTCATATATCGAACAAATATTGAGTAGTGCGACATTCTTATCAAATTTATTATGTTCCTTGTAGGTAGAATGGCTCCGAAGTGTACGTGCACTATATTATGAATTTTATCTATTTCACGTGTAATATATTCCATAAGAAACCTTCTACTTTACGATCTAATATATTGCCTGTCATATTACCGTAATAAATGTGCGTTATAATGAGTTCTAAAGTGAGCGACGTCTGGACGCGTGAGTGTAAGTGATGGAAGGTCGATGTATTGGGGGTGGGGGGTGGACAATTGGGGCGGCTTTCGACAGGTCGGTGATCGCGTCCTGTTAGTCACGTGCCGACGCGCACGGACGCCCGCCGTTGAGGGCGCCAATCACTCACTCACTCACTCGGCTGACCGACGGGCGTTACTCGCAAGAGCAGAGCGACAACGGCTGCGGGACGCTTGCTACTAACTTCCCAACGGGTTCATTGCAAATTTAATATGTAATTCCACACGTCTGGGCAATTTGTGAAATGTGCTTTTTTACTCGGGGGAATATTTATTCTTCCGTAAAAAAAATTCTTGGAAGAGTATTTTTTGTGACGTTAATGTTTACGGGGTGCTTACAATAAAACTGCGCCAAATATCTGGTGGATACTTCGCACTCGATTGAAAGATTGACTGAATAGGAAGAAAACGGAGGGGATTTCTTGAAGGTTCCACAGAATTGAGCAACTCGCTTTCTCATTGCTTAAGTAGCTTAAAGGATTCCATTACAAGTTTCTTGAAATGCTTGCCGTTTTAAACACCTTTAGAGATATTGATTTATATTGGAAATAACTGTTCACACATTAATTTACAAGAAATAACGATACCATGAGTATTAAAGAAAAGAACACCATGACTAGTAGGATTCTAATTTTGTCGTTCTCTGATGTGTGAAATAAAACACTGAGATTGGTACGTTATTATGCGTTTAGAACCATTAACACATTCATGACGACGCCTAGGAATAAGAAACTCCTCCCGTTATGTTAGGGGCCAACTGTACTAAAATGAGGTTTGGTCTAGAGCCTCACAAACTTATCGCTTTATGTGGTCGATCAAAACATACAAATACTTTTAAGTACAGCTGGCCAAACTATGAATTTCATACTTGAGTTCACCAGATATAATGTATTGATATCAAAAAATTTAACTACTCCCTTGAAAAGTTTGACAAACATTTAGATTTTCATCTAACCCATCACGATGTAATTTAAAAATCATGATCGAAGTTTCATTTACTTATACTTTCAAGGGGAGAATTTGCGATTTGATTTTATTACTTTGCACAAATTAAATTCTAAGAAGTTTGTTCAATATTCAAAATTACGAATAAAAAACAACCTCTAAAAACATCTTTGAAGTAGTTTGTACTCGTTAAGAATAAATATGCCAATATTTAAAACACTGTAATAAAAATGTAAATAAGGTTTTCTGAAAGTGGATCCTACTCTCATAAGATAACGTACTCCCTTTGTAATAATAGAGTTTGTTGGGCTTCGTTTCTGAGCTCTTTTTTATAGGCCTCAAAATTCGCAGTATTATTAAACATTAATTTAAAAATTCAGTCTCCATAACCTTAAAAATGTGCATGAATCACGATACACAAGATACAACTGTACTTTTTTCAAGCGAAAGATTAACATAAAAGTGTAATCTTGATTACGTCTAGTCCACGTTGACGTTGGAATGTGAGAAGATAGTAAAAATTTAAAGAAGAATAAGAAGTGAGGTAGAGCCAGGGTTATCGCCAAAGTAGGTCGTGAACTTCGCGAGTTATTCTGTGTAGAGATAAAGGCGTCCTATGTAGCTTTTATTATAATACATTACGTGACTTTAGCGACGCTGAGAAGTCTGATACCTGGGGAAGGGGGGGGGGGGGCATGCAAAGAAGGCTCTTTACGGCGGTGTTAGGGTGCGACCGACATCACGCCTAGTGGGGTAATGCATTACTTTAGATTCAAGTTACTGGCTCGCTGCTAAACGCCATTATGACAAAAGGACATTGTAACTCTGCGTTATGTTGGATATCTACGTCACCAGAATGAGGAAACTTTGGAACGCTTTTAGCTAACAGTTTGTTCCGTACGGGACCTTTCCAACAATTTCAAATGCGATTATTTCGATATTTATTGTTTAAACACAAACTTTTCGTTTTTCTTTCCAAAGAAAAAATTGTTCTCAAGCAATAAGAAAATCTGTACTATTCTTAGTAATTAAAGGCAATGTGTTTGTGCATGACTGTAAAGAGAGTAGTATGCGTAGAGAGTATGTATGTTCGTTGCACATGTGAACGCGTATTTTGTTGTGCGTGTGTTCGGATGTGTGTGTGCCTACACGAGTGCGTGCGCTTATGTTTGTGTGCGTACGAGAGAGTGCAAACTCTTTTCATCTCTCGCAATAAAATAGCAGTAAGAAAGAGAAATGGTTGGTAATAATGTGCTTGAAATACTCAACAGTGGGTGTGGTGTGGACTGGCTTCTCCGATGATCGAGCGCAGTGCTAGGAGTCCTTGAGCCCTTGGGGTCGGTCGCTCCTCTTAATATATATGGTAATGAATAGCACAGGGAGACCGAGACCCATTGTCCTCGACTCCCACGAGGCAAACCTCATCGAAAGTATGAGCCCGCGTATGAAGAGTGGGCTTTCTTTACGGCGTTTTGTAAGCTCTCAGATCAGTGTGTGGGATGGGGTGGGGTTGGCGGGTGGGTGGCACTCTGCCCCCGATCAGGTAATACATAGTGCGACATTCGCATTCACTTAGCCCTAGCTGTTTGGATTGAAAGGTTTATGGTCCACGCCCAAAACCTGGATGGTGGCTATCCTCCTAAATTATCGTTTTATTTTTGACGGATCCAGCCTTCAGTATATACCCAAACCAAGAAGTTACTTTGGGTCGCGAGAATATCCTCAAAAGTTTGTAACCAAGTCTTTCTGGTAATGTGATAACGCACGATAACATTGTGTCCTGGTCCTGGGTGATTAACGAACTCGATTCTTCCCGGGTTGATTTTAAAGTTAACTTTTTACTTTTAAATAGGGAAAACGCTTCGGTTAAATTGATTCCCGATGTTTTCATTTCGCCTCGATTAGGTATTGGAATTGATGGAATTCAATACAATCCGAAACTTCCTCTTCGCAAGCCGCTTCGAATTTAGAGAAAATCACGACAAAACGAGACAAAAAGGCATTTGAAAGTCGTGGCGCGCGTCGGTCTTGTCAGTGATTCCTAGGAATTGGAGCTTATTCGGAGATTCCGAACACAGTTTAAAATTCAAATTAAGTCTGAAATTGCCAAAGAAAAATGTTAAGTATTCCGTTGGTTGCGCGAATCGATTTCTGATGGCTGAACGTTTGGATTCCAATGATATGGATATAGAGTCTGCGGTATTTACGCCCCTCGTATGGAGAACGTCGGCTGGCGCCATCTGCCGTCACATGCAACAACAGACTCGTTGACTAATCAAGCTGAACGCTCCTGTCGTCAATCCTATTTTAAATTGTTAATTGAGTTTCAGAGTTCGGGCGCCATTTGTGGATCACTTCATTCAGCACGTTTTCAACTTCAGGCTGAGGGAAACATTGAAGATAGCATTCATGAACTGATAAGACGCCGTCCGTGGTGGCATCGAAGAGCTATTAATCGGAATTTCGAATATTGCATAATTACATAATGCATTATTAATTTGGTAAAATAATATAAAACATATAGTTGTCTACCACAAAAGTATAAGCTTTAGAATAAATTGGAATATTAACAACATCAGGAACTAAAGATTACTCAAATGTGAAGTTGTAATTCTGCTGATATTTCACAATATTTCTTGCAAGAGTTTTCATACGTATTGTTAGAAACGGACGGATGTCATTGATGAGTTTAATTGGGTTTACAGAAAATGCGATTGACTGACTCAGCGGACAATTTGACTAGGAGAGAAGCACTGATTTGATGTAGCTTTGCCCCATTGTTCGAAACCATGTGGGGGCATTTGATTCTAATTTGTCGTTCGAATGCACCACTTCCATTAAGCGGGACCAAACTGCGGTCTAGCTGATTGACGTTGAATGGTTTATTTGCGATTTGGAATAACGAGGGTGGGGTCGAGGACGCTGCGTGTGTGTGCGTGTGTGTGTGTGTGTTTGACAAGGACGCACCACGCAAAACACGAAACCCCTCTTCGGACCCACGTTATACCCAGGGACACATTACCTATTCCCAACCCGGTTAGGCTTCACCCTTGATTTAGTGGATTGGACCGTTGGTAATTACAGAAAGAGATAAATCAAATCCACGTCCAAGATTAACACGGTGAAAATATGAACTTTTTTCGAAAACTTCTTTCGCATTTGATGAATTATGACTATTACAATTCGCGATCTGAAATTGAACGATCAGCATGAAACGCCTCCAACGACACAATTCAAAACGTTTCACAAATAAAACTATAAGGGTATCTAATGTGTTCTCTATGTATTACGCATTCAGTTCGTGTATAATATTCATGTTCGCTTCGCGCTTTATCGCCGTGTTTTGTATGCGTGTGGTATTGGTTATTCGCTATTGTAGATGCGACGCGTTTACCTCCGCCATGTTCGGGAATGTTTTAGTCGTAAAAGCGAGTTCGCACCGAGGTTCATTCAGATTGTAAACCGATTCCACCGCAAAGAAGTATCGCACTATCAACTCGACCCGGAACGATTTGGCTGATTTACTTTTTACGAGGAGATGTAAATTTTAAAAGCTTGTAAGTTGTAAGGCAATCAAATGGGAAACACTCTCAATCAACTAACTCGCGAACAAATAGGCGGAAACTCAACGCACGAAACTCGGTCGGGCGCCATGTTTTCTCAAGAGATGCTTCATGATCTGCAGATGTGACACCTCCAGTGGCGGCAGTGGCGCGGAGCCATCAATCAGAGCCATCGGAAACAGGGCTTCGCGTTCCCAACCGTTGAATAATGTATTACTTAGCTCCAACACTGTTACTGCATTCCCTTTATAGAGCTCTCTTTATACGCCTCTACACTCTTGTTCTAGATTGGAACTGTTTGAGAAGGGTAGTGTACTACTTTCGATTTACGCAACCGCTTTCAACTTACGAAATAGACGAAAACTCTGGAGATTTGTTTTCTTTAAACCCCAAAAGGGATAACAAAGTAAACTACAAAATGATCCTTAAGATAGTGCCGGGCTGTGGAGGGGGCGAGGGGTTTTACGCATTCATGTCCGCACACGAGGTTGATCGAGATAACGACACGACGTATGTGATGAAAGAGTTACGCCGTCTCTCAGGTGACCCCTACTTCACCCCTGACCTCCAGGCCAAGACGGCAAATCCGCAGCTTTGCCGTTTCGCAATAAGTAATGCATTATAAAACCACTCAACCAAACTTCAACCTGGGTTACTTATTTTATTCGCGATATTTCGGAGACTCCGTCTCCTTCCTCAAGCATCGGTTTTTATAATATACGTTTCCGGGTTGATGAGTTGTTATGATAATTTTTCAATTGAGGCATTATTCAACACAATATTGAGTCCTTTTGGCGCAATGTATGTGTGTTTTGTTGGTTAGCTGCTGTGAATACAATTTTATAAACATTTAATTTTAATTTTATTTTATTCAAAGCTTTTAATTTATAACGAAGCTTGGTGTAGGGTTTTCAAAATCTACCGTTTGCAAATTCAAATACTTGACAAAAATTGTGGTCATCTTTGAACGATAATGTTTAATCTGTTGCTAAAATGATTGTTTATACTGTATAATTAGTTCACTCAATAATTGAATATGACCAAATGCAAAAACTAAGAAACAACTTAAGTGTAAAGATTATTTAAAAACAAATGTCTCTGAAGAATTCATTAAATTTATGAATTCATAAAATGAAATGGAAATTCTCCCCCCAACCCTTAATCTTAGCCCTTCGAACTCTCTCAAACATGGTTAATTATCGGTTTTGTTTCTACTACCAATTCCATAATACGAGTTTACTTGTCTGTTTTAACAACATGCAAATGCAAATACAAATATAATATTGTTTTCATTTCTTGCTATAGGACTCTTTTTACAAAATATAAAAACAAATAAAATGTTAAAATCTTGTTGATTTTTTAAATTTATGTCTGTGAACAACTCTGTTTATCTTCATGTTGTAAGTATAAAGCACTGTGAGTTAAATAAAAATCTACCATTGAACACACGAATTCCTGAAACGAAGACAAAGATAATCAGAATCATCGCCAGCTGCAGGCAACATTCTCTCTTCCTTCCTTGTCCATTATTCATACATCACACCTCGCAGTATTGATTTAGCTTGTTGCATAAACATGAGATACCGTGGGTACACAATCAATTAACTCGGACGGGCAATTGCGAAATATGTGGGGTCAGTATCACTCTGTACGACTAACTAGATGAATCGTTACGTTATTTGGAGTAACGCATTTACCTTGGGGATAATTAGCACATCGCAGGCTGTGTCCAGCATAAAAAGATGTAGAGAGTTGGACTCCACTAAACTCATGGGCATTCTTTTGAACCTTGTTGAACTTAATATTATTGTTATTTGAAATGTTGTATGAAATTGAATGTGTTAGTAAAGTTGTATGAGATATTATGGATTATTTAAACATTTGAAAGTAATCATCTGTCTGAAAAGAGTAAAATAGGTCACATGCAAATCTTATCATTAACGTCGGTGGTAACTAATTGCTTTAATAATAAAATAAACACAACTCTAGTTGGGGAAACTTGGCTTGGGGAACTTGACATAATTTCAACTAATGAAGCTATGTTGTGCAGATATGGCGAGATTCGAGGGAAGGGTGAGCACTGCAAGAGAAGTACGACATCCAACGTGTGTTAGGAAGGATGAGGAAAAGTTATACCATGCAGTCAAGGTTTGCTTGAAGACAACTCTTTCAAGTGGTCAATAATGTCGTGTTTTGTTAACATTAGTCACCCCAATTACTCAAGAGTGTGTTGATACAACTATGCAAAATAATAATAGATTTAGATTTCAAGAAAAAAAAAAATGGACGTCTTAAACCACTCAAGGTCAACCAGTATCAGTTCTGTGACTGAGTGGGCAGACTCAAAAAAAGAATTTATTTATTTATTATTATATTTATATTTAATACCATTGACTGATTACAAACAATTTCGATACGATTTCAAAGTTAGTAAGTACAATTTTGCAATTAGATACACATCAAAGTATCAAAAAGGTAGATCCTCGACCGTTTGCAGTGAAAGAAGATCACCCCATACGAGCAAAAGGCCTCGGTTACTTCAATATCCGTCTTTGGTCTCTTTCGAATACATTCACCGTAGAAAGGTTTCCGTGGTCTCACCAACCAAGTCAATATTTACGTGTCAACGTCACGACATAGCGACCCAGATAGTAAGTTCGAGGGACAGCGTCGATACATTTGTCAACAATTTGTCTCATAACGGTGACAAGTTGTTCTATTATGAAATGGGGTACGCATATTCTAGAGGCAGGCAGTAGGGATTCTGCTAAGATTTACGAGACGTGAGATCCTCCGTAGCTTTTGGTTGATGGAGTCGAGCCATGGAAGTTGCAAATGGTGGTCCCTGACGCGCGGGTTGCCGGCCGGGTATAGGGCCGGGCCTGTCTGATATGGGCTACAGAAAGCCGTTATCGTGATAAATGGTAGGGGCCTGATACACAGTGAGAGCGGTAGAAACGGCGTCTGCATAACTGCCTCTCTTTCTCGCCCTATACACGCGGTGGTGATGGAGTGCCATCAACTCTTGAGTCGCGACGTTGCGCCGAGGGAAACTGCCGTTTAAATGTGACCGAAATACCATCATAATACTAAACTATGTTTAAAATAATCTTTTATTGATGGCATTGTGCATGTTTATGAGGTGGCGTTCAAACGTTTTGGTTAAGGGACATTCCCTTGCTCCCCTTCTCGTTGTGTGAGGTAGGAGCTAGGTGTGCGGGTGGGCGCGCAACTGACAGGGCACTCGATCTCCCGCGTTCCCGACTTGTGATACGGGCGCAATTCACAAGAAGGGAGGCGAGCTCTGCCACATGGATCATAACTTAATTTTCTACGCCAACACGCCAGGAGAATTCTGAAATTCTTTTTCAGAGAACATCGTTATGGAATTGCCTCTAAACATGCCACTTTATTGTGAATATTTAACTTTGAAAAGCGACTTTAAAACACATACAAGGCACCTAAGCATAGCAACGGTAACTCAATTATATTAAAATTGAACGCAAAAAATACTTTTTCAAACAGAGTTTCTACTAAGCTCACCAGTTTTAAATCCAGTTTATTTAAACCCATCAACGTGTATCGAGGACATTTATCTTACTCAATCACATTACTGTGGTGCTAGTTCACGTTATATTGTACTACGGAAATGTAAGTATATTGTTTTAACATTTTCTTCATGTACATAACCATTTTTTCATCTTCGAGAATCTATCAGCAGATTATAAATGCATTTTACAATCTGATACCTATACAAAGGAAGACAATAATGGATACTCACGGTTTTGTAACGTTAAGGATAATGGCGTATAAGAAGACGCTGTGTGCTTCACCTTAATAATTTTAACCATGTAGCTTTGTTTATAACAATTTTATTCTTTCTCTTAAATTTTTACGGTGTTTGTGCTGTTACACTGGTATGGATGTCGTGGTTTTATGAGTCACTTAACAATTTAAACAATGAAAACACAATTTGTACTCTAAGTTTAATAAGTTAATTAGATCGTGGATACCTAAATAGGATAAACGTTAAATAAATAAATAAATAAATAAATAAATAAATAAATAAATAAATAAATAAATAAATAAATAAATAAATAGAAACATGTATTCTTGCTCCTACATGCTCCTAAGATACTTACTACAAAATGTTTAGACGATATTGCAAAACTGTATTTTTCCACGCTTCTTTCTTTCACCACCTTTTTTAAATATTCTGCCTTAAGATTTGTCTTTTTTGGTTGCCGCCCTGGGTGGAACTTGCAACTTGAGTTTTAGGTGTCCTGTATCATTGCTGTGATCATTTTGACTTGAACAATTTTAAATAATTATATATCTGATATAATTGATATATTAGAGTCAAGATCTTTTGCACTAAATTGTTATCAAGATTTGAACACAAGAATGATGGTTGAACACAAGAATGAAGATTCGCGTTCGGTGGTTTCTTCCGCGAAAGATTGATTACTCCCTGATTTGCTGTTCCTGATTTTTGGCAAACCTCAAATTCGTTTGAGTGGGATCGTCTAATAATCAGTTTTTTTCTCTTTGTTTTTCTTTTTTAATGTTTTTTCTTCTTCTTCTTTTTTCTTTTTTTCTTTCTTTCTTTTTTTTCCTTTCCTTTTTTCTTTTTCTTTTGTTTTCTTTTTCTTTTTCTTTTTCTTTTCCTTTCTTTTTTCTTTTCTTTTCATTCCCCACCCCCTTTTTTATATATTCGATTCATTCATAAATTGCATTTAATATCCTTTTTATTTGTTATCAAATTTGTTGAATATTTAATGCATTGTTGTAATATTACTATTTCAAATATTTACTTAAATGTAGTTCATTGTTGTGTCTGCATCTATGTAATTGGATGAGCGTAGCGAGCGTAGCGAGCGAAGCGAAGATTCCATTTCACTACACTGGAGAAAAAAATCCGCGATGTTTTTTTTTTTTTTTTTCTGTTTGTATTATTGTGTGTTTGTTAACACGATTCCGGCTAAACCGATACTCCAATTGCGATGAAATTTTATGGAGACCTTCGAAATCTCTGAACTTAGAACTGCCACGTTTTTGAGCGCAATCGGAAAATTATTTCTCATGAAAATCGCCATTTTACGAATTTTTTCGATTTTTAAAATTTTTCTTCGACTTATAACACCTACATGCTTAATTCGATTTTAATGGTTTTTTCACAGAACCTTAATTTTATGAATTAAGATATTTCTGTAAAATTTGAGCGCAATCGAATAATTATTTCTTATGAAAATCGCAATTTTACGATTTTTTCTTTTTTTAAAATACGATTCATAAAAAAAATTAAAAAATAATGTTAATTTTGTATTTTTAATTTAATTTAAAAAAATTATTCGACTTTGTAATAATTTTGTCACAGAACAACAGAAAATCCTCATAACACAATCATGGCAGCTCAATGCACCAATTACGCTCATCCAACAACGCGGCGGGACTTAAGCGTTTTCCTAGTTAGATTTATTTAGTTGTCCTCCTTTGTAAATCAGTTTTTATAACTGAATAGGATAGACGTTAAATAAATAAATAAATAAATAAGTATATTGTTTTAACATTTTCTTCATGTACATAACCATTTTTTCATCTTCGAGAATCTATCAGCAGATTATAAATGCATTTTATTGTTTTACTATCAGCTATACAATCTGATACCTATACAAAGGAATACAATAATGGATACTAACGGTTTTGTAACGTTAAGGATAATGGCGTATAAGAAGACGCTATGTGCTTCACCTTAATAATTTTAACCATGTAGCTATGTTTATAACAATTTTATTCTTTCTCTTAAATTTATACGGTTGTTTGTGCTGTTACACTGGTATGGATGTCGTGGTTTTATGAGTCACTTAACAATTTAAACAATGAAAACACAATTTGTACTCTAAGTTTAATAAGTTTATTAGATCGTGGATACCTAAATAGGATAAACGTTAAATAAATAAACACATAAATAAATAGAAACATGTATTCTTGCTCCTACATGCTCCTAAGATACTTACTACAAAGTTGTGTAAGACAGATAACACGATGCCGAAAAAGACTGTATAGGTTTTCCAGCTTCTGTCAATTAATTTTCGTTGCTGAGAAAATCCTCGGAACAAGCGCAGGATCACCGGAAGTAAGTTCTATCACCCGACCCTCCGTAGAATAGTTCAACTGTGGGCAGAATTGCGCTCACCCTCTCGTGCTCTATAATGAAACCCTACGCACAGCCGCTGATTGTATCATACGGATCCTCGTCTCTATAATCTACGTATGTTTCGACTGTTTGCTTTGAAAAAGATTTCGATGGGATTACGTTTCTCGTGTCTCCAATGTAAATACGAAAGTTTGCAAAGAACTCACAAAGCACACTCACTGATGTTGACTTATGATTTAGAAATTCATAAATGCTAGCTTAGTTGAAATGTATTTTGTGCAAAATCTGGTAAATGAAAATTATACGATAACAGATTTTAAGATTAATGGTATTAAGTTGTTATACATTCGTTTTTGTACATCACAATCTTGATTTATATTGATTAACTATTTGATAATTTTTTATGTAAACGTTCTAGATGCCATGGACGTATAAATAATACATGTATTTAGTTCATCAAGGTTCAACTTAACGAACATTTGGTTATCTTTGTAAAAACGACATGATCGATCGAGCAACGTGTGTTGCACAGGATCTGAAATAGTTTTTTACTAGGAAAACGCTTAAGTCCCGCCGCGTTGTTGGATGAGCGTAATTGGTGCATTGAGCTGCCATGTGTTATGCGGATTTTCTGTTGTTCTGTGAAAAAATTATTACTAAGTTGAAGATTTTTTTAAAATTAAATTAAATTAAATAAAAAATAAACTTAATTTTTTAATTTTTTAATTAATCGTACTAATTTAAAAAAAGAAAAAATCGAAAAATTGCGATTTTTATAAGAAATAATTATTCGATTGCGCTCAAATTTCACACGAATATATAAATTCATAAAATTAAGGTTCTGTGAAAAAATCATTAAAATCGGATTAAGCATGTAGGTGTTATAAGTAAAATAAATTTTCAAAAAATCGAAAAAAATCGTAAAATTGCGATTTTCATAAGAAATAATTTTTTGATTGCGCTCAAAAACGTGGCAGTTCTAAGTTCAGAGATTTCGAAGGCCTCCATAAAATTTCATCGCAAACGGAGTATCGGTTTAGCCGGAATCGTGCTGACAAACACACAAAAATACAGAAAAAAAAGAAAGAAGGAAAAAAAAACATTCCGGATTTTTTTCTCCAGTGTAGTGAAATGGAATCTTCGCTTCGCTCGCTACGCTCATCCAAAAATGCTTTAAGGTATGTCATAATTTATTCATTAAATCGCAATAAAGTTATGTATGATCTACGTCCGAAGAATAAATGAAAGTAGTAACTAAATCATATGTTAGCCGCATTAAACTTTCTTTTGCGAGTCTATGATTTTCATCGTTAAATAACCACGAGTGTTGAAACATAGTATCAGCGTGAATAAATATGTGAGGTTAATAAGCAACAGTAAAAAGTTTATGCACAAAGTATCACCGTTTGCTATATTAGTATAAACGTTTAAAATCAGAGATTCCAGATTTTACCTGCCAAGAAACTTGACTGTGATATTAGGGAACTACGGCAATACTACTTACATACGGCATAACTGGCATAACTGTGAACTTGGGTAAAGATACAAACTCTTCTTGTCATAGTTATTGGTAACTACAAATCCTTGATCGTGTTCTCGATCAAAGGAGAATTTTGTATCAATATAATTTGTTCCCGAAGGAATTTGAATATTAATGCTTCAGACTCAAATGAAAAAGTAGAACTGGATCTTGTAGGGTTAAAGACTTTTTAATAAGCAGCTCGAATAAAAAGATGTAGACGTATACCATCCCTTTGCATTCAAAAGACGTGCCTACTCGAATAAAATACTCAGAGCCCCCTTTCTCAAAAGAACAAATTTAATAGCCATCTCTCGGGAAATCAATGGAAAAAAGCGCAATTCTATTTTTAAACGATTGTATTTTGTATGCTGTTCTTGTTGCAGATGTCAACGGTAAATATTTTTCATGTAAGTTATTAAAAACCATTTCCTTTTTTGCCTGTTACTCAAATTGATTTGATTTGTTTAAGTATGATCTTTGCCGCATTCTCTCTACAATAATCTCCCACATGATATCAAAAATTCCAAATCATTCAAGTTTAAAATTTTTATTCTCTAGACGAATTCCTAAATCCCTCCACTTAGAGTTTTACCATATTGAAATTTATAATTGTTATTGTATTCTTTTGAATTTGTATTTGTTATCTGTTAATTGTTATTTGTTATTTGTCATCTGTTATTTGTTATTTGTGATATGTAACGGTTAGGCATATGTATGTATATCCGATATGTGTACCATGTACATGTCCATGGATTCAATAAATAAAAAATAAATATACCTATTCAATGATAATGCCGTATTATAATATCATCGTTTTGGACTAATATGCATTCAATAATGAAATGCATACAAATTAATATGATTAACCTACACGTTATTTTTGTAAGAATTATTATATAATATTGTTAATGTTAAAAAAATATTTTTAGGTACATTAGGCATTTTGGATATTAGATAATTTTATTGTGAACGGAATGTCTGAGGGCTGTATAAGAAAGCTTTAATCACTTTGTTAAACGCATTAACGACTGAAGAAACCCCTGCCAAACTTTGATTCAGAATTGCCGATGGCGGGATTCTAATGCAGGATCCCCCGAATCAGCGTCTTGCGCTTTAAGTTTAAGCCACCACTGTAGGTGTAGTAATATGTTTTTGGCTTTTAATTATATGAAAACCTAATTAATCCATACAAATGTAATAGTTTTTGTTTCTGTAAAACTGGTAAACTACAATTTAAAACTTATCAAAATTGACAAAATATGTTACATGTATACACTGCCAAATTTATATCAAATTAAATTTATATTTTCTTTTTCTTTTTCTTTAGTATAAATTCAATACAACTTTCGATAGCACATCTACACTCTACAGTACCCACACAATAGAAAACAATCAAAACCTCTGCGGGAGTGACATTTACAACAACATTTCAAGGCGTGAACGTCAATACAGAAAAATAAAACCAGACACAAAGTTTAATCTGGAATCTGTCAAGTGAAGTTGTGCGTTGTTTCAACAAGCGGAAAGATGGACGAGTCTCCCGGAGGAGTAGCTGCTGCCAATCACGACATTCTACAACCTAAGTGATTGTCAAGAACTTCAATACGGGAATCTTCGCGAGGGATGTGCATGGGTTCTTCGATTTCTCGGAAACACCAGTTGGAAAGCCGAAACGTTAACCCATTCAACGTAGGTGGAAGTACGACACGAACTTTTCTAAGAAACTCGTCTAGGGGATTTTATTTCAAAATAAAATCTACTTATCATAACCAATATTCTCAATATGAAATTTGATTTAAATTCGATTTCTCTGTAAGCTTTGGTACAGAATACAATATAATATTTATTGGAAATGAGATTTCACGTGGGTATAGTTATTTTCTCTTGGTCTTTTGAAGTCGTACATCCTCTTTAGTTTGATTGCGATAGTCTTAAGTTCTTAGGTTGGCGCCCCTCTTCAGAGCATTGCTCTATCACATCACGTGATGGCCTAAAGAAGCTTAGACATACGCACGTAGCATATTCTCCAGCCATAGCACAGCAGGTGCGTAGGCATTGCACAAATAACATGGATCTGTGGTTAGTCCTCACTGGAAGCAACGCAAAATATCATAGTCTATGACGTGAACTTAACTGAGTAATAATAACCTGCATTGTTTGTGCGACCCGTTTGAAGGACGATTAAACAGGACAGACAGACAGAAATTAAAATTCATCCCATTAGGTGGGGCGGGGAAGGTCTGATCATGGTCTGATTGCAAATCGGGGGTTGCAAATTGGCAAAATAACATGTCAGTCTGCTAATCAATTTTCAGTGCTTTTTAATGCGTTTTGATGATTAATTTTGACCATATTTGAAACGTTTTGTAGAAATTTTGTAATAAATATACAATTTGTATAATGATAAAGCACATTGTGGCATAGATTTAACCTTCCTGTAAATATTTGTTTATTACTCCAGTAATTGTGTACACAAACGGGGAAAGAGAGGTGAAACTATCTAAACAATATTATTATTCATTAAATTAACGGTGGTTGTTTGTTTATTGTTGAGTGAATGAAAGAGTACATGGTTACATGATGTTGACAGGTGGTGTGAAACTACCGTAGTATATAGTAGGTCAACGCGAAACAATTGCTAATAACACGTGTTTGTATAACCATTGTGGAATGTAGTGATAAAGGGGTTGAAGTGGAAGGTTTAATTAAATGTCAAGGTCGCATTCTCGACTCACGGCGAGACGCATTAGGCAAAGGTCATAGTGACCTTGGGAGACAGACTGGTGCTGATGTTGTATTGGACGCTACAAGAGAGGGGTTGTTTGTCTAAAGTAAGGCACACTACAGGGGTGAATTGACACTCTCAGGGGGAAGTATGTGGATGACTGGACTATCTCGAAACTTATAAAGGTTAGCAAAATAGTAATTATTTTGAGAACTTTGATGTAATTTTATTACAATTCACTCTCATTTTCTTCTCTGGGGTGGTGTGAAGGACACAAGCTGTAAGGGAGAAATGAAAATAAATAAATAAAACATTTAATTATTTTACATTAAACTTTATACCTAATTTTGCTTTAAAATAATACAAATACACTATCGTCACTTTGAATTCCGAGCGAGTTGATACAATGATGCTATTCAATAGTATGAACAAAACAATGGCATGGGTTGTTTATTGTGATAGGTGGAATAAAGTTAGGTATTAGTAATACATGCTTTAGACGTGATTCTATCCCTTTCTGATAGCTCTAAAAGGTATGAGCTACCGGGGAAGGCTAAGAATAATATACTGTCTCTGTAATCCTCCTGTCTCTGTAGTTATCATGTCCCAATAATCTTCTTGGTCCTGTGATTCGCATGTTTCGTTAAGGCGTATTTGCTTTTACCCTGATTTCTTTGTCCTCAGGACTACGGAAATGTTTAGTGTACCGTCTCTATGATTAATAGAATATGTGTTAGCTACTCAAATCAATCAGAAGGTAATATTTGAACTATCTCCAACCATAAACTGTATATCGCGCGCACTACCATATTTCTGAAAACACAATCGCTTCCACATTTCATCAAAACAGTTTCAAACCATCAATGTTTTTACGACGTGGGGCGTTGTTGGGTCTGGGCGCAAGTAGTAAAATATTTGCAAATCTTCTTATCTACTTTTGTATTTTCTTTCCGTGCAGCCATTGTGTTTTCAGCAGCTGTTGCTCATGTACCCGAATGAAATTTATGACGTATCAATAAATTATTGGAGCGGAGACGAGAGCTACAAACCTTATGGATATGTTGTGTTCCGTGACGTTATCAAAGTTTTACCACATTTCGCGCAGTTTGCTGCAATAGCTTTTACTATCAGTAAAAATCCTATAAGCTAGCGGAAAGTAATCTCATTTCGTCGCACTTTAGTACGGAGAGTTTAAAATATGCAAATACTTGATGTCATTTGCTATACATGTCCGAACATAAAGTACGTTTTGTATTTTTTGTATGTACTAGTTACTGTATTGGTTAAACATACGTAGATCACAAACTCATAGATATAAAGTTAAAACGATAGATTGCTGACTGAAGACGAAAATGTTTGTTGGTTACGTTCCACTTCAAGATGTAAGCTATCACGTCTTATAAAAATAAAGAAGTACAACAGAAAAACAAACAAAACGTTATTTTAACGACTGGTTTCTTACTCTTCCAAGTCCCGGATGGACATGGATACTTACTTTGTAGTCGTCTCGTAGACAAAACAAAAGCAATAGCAACAACTTACACAAGCGGAGTGGCTGTGCTGCGAGCAGAGAAGTCTACAACCTGTCCAATACTGGCCAGTTAAAGTTAAACTAAGATAAATTACTTTGATTGTTTGTTTTGATATTTTGAAAGTATGTTTTCCTTCTTTTAATGAAAATTCACATTTTCTTATACATTTTTAATGTTACTTTATCTCAGATGTTGTTCTTAACAATAATTTGATACTGTGATATATTTCTTAAAAGTGGATTTTTGTTTGTAGACCAAATTATTTAACCATTGGTATTAATAGATCTCTTTTCAAAATTAGTTTTTGCACTGAATATGTTAGATAGATAAATAAAAGAAATATAAGTCTGGTATTAAATTACTCTCCAGCGATTCAGAAAACCTACCAATGCGGCCTCACTTCCCATGTTATTGTAAACCAACATACCCGAATTATTATCTATGCTTCTTACCCATTAATTAATATTGTATAATATTGGCTTGGCTATAAATCAGACAATACTTGTTATTCTAACCTGAAGCGCGTGACGTCATCAATCAGTAACGTGCTACTATGCACAGGACAGTTTAATATTGCACGATATATAATTTAGCCTCTGAAACTCCTCGGGGAAGGTTAGTTTCCGACAACACTCACTTAATCAACGAGAAACTAAATTGAAAACATTAATAGTGCTCAGACTATACAAGCTGGGAACTAGCATCAATAAAGTAGTACAACTTTTGAAGAGAATTCATTGTAAGGTATAAATATAAGTGACAGTAAATTTGTGTTACAAATTATTGGTAATCAGTATTTATGGATTTCCTTTGAAAACTCCAACAATTGAGCTAAATCATAATATCAATGCATCATCTAAACATGAAAGAGGTAACATGAAAATGGTCTTTGGAGAAACAAACTAGTTCGATTAATAATTGGATGAGCGAAGCGAAGACTTCAATTTCACTGACCCCCAAAAAATTTAGCTCGGGTGTTTTTTTTTTTTTTTTTTTGTTTGTTTTTCTGTCTGTTTGTTAACTCTCTACCAGGCAAACGGCATATCCGATCTTGATGAAAATTTGAGGGGACCTTCGAAATCTCTGAACTTAGAGGTGTATTGTTTTTGGGTACAATCGAAGAAATATTTCTCATGAATATCGTACTTTTACGATTTTTTTCGATTTTTAGTGCGATATTTTCGTGACATTTGGGCCGATTCTGACCAAACGGGTGGGGCTAAAACGTTCATATTATACATGGACATTAAGGTTATGGTGATGTAGTACCTTTTGAAAGAAAAAATTGAAAAAGTTAGCCGGAATTCATAGAAATAAAGCTATTTAATATAAGTTTTTTTGATTTTTATGCGATTTTTTCGTGCCATTTGGGCCAATTCTGACCAAACGGGTGGGGCTTCAACGTTCATATTATACATGGACATTAAGGTTATGGTGATAAAGTACCTTTTGAAAGAAAAAGTTGACAAAGTTACCCAGAATCCATAGAAATAAAGCTTTTAATATAAGTTTTTAACGGTAAATAATAACAAATTGACAAGTAACAATAGAAACTTGACAACAATCACCTACAATGCGTGGGCAGCAAAACAAAGCAACAAAGCACTCGCAAAAGTAAAGATATCCCACGCAGTCTAAAAACTATATAAAAAGCTCATCCATCAACGCGGCGGGACTTTAGCGTTTTCCTAGTATTAAATACATAACATAAATGAGATATTTTTAACAAAATGCAATAATTGATGTATTATAATATATTAATGTAAAAATGAAAACAATGAAAATAATATTGAACAAGCACGGGTTTGAGAGGAACCAAAAGAGGGAGTGAAGCTGCAGATCGACGGAGAAGAATAAAAAATTAAATAATATTCCACTTGACGAATCTCGGTTTTGGTGGAGGTGCCGGGTAGATCTCTGTAAAGTTTGTGTAGCGCAATCGCCGCCCTTGACCCCCATACAGAGCTTCTCTAGACCCCCAGTGTCACCAAAATTATTCTGTATCATCCATGTTGAAGGATAATTATTGAAAAAAAACGCGTGTCAATAATTGGAGGTGTTGTTCAGTACTGAACGTGAAATGTGACACACGTGGAAGGCTGGACGGACAGACGCTCGCACAGAAGTGATGGTGATGATGATGAGCCATCACAATCCCACCACCAATATATAATGTCAACGAATATTAATTCATGGTTATTTTCAATCTTCGTATCATTTAATCAGTGATTGTAATTAATAAAATGATCCAACCATAGCTAAAATCGAATCACTTTTTGATTCACATGATGTTAACTTTTTAAAATTTTGATCGACAATTTTCATGCAGAATAAAACATGTATTCTTTTTAACCGTGCTTCGTTACCTGAGTGTAGTGTAACCTGAGGATCTCAATGTATCCGGACACAATAAAAAAAGCAATTTGAAATATAATAGAAAAACCAAAATGATCATATTAGAGGTTAGTTTTGTTTCTCCTGTTAAAAGTCCCAGGGGCAGTGCAGAGTAGGCCTACTAGAAACGTGATTATGTCTAGTACTCTCCAGTAGTTATTGTGAAGCAGTTTATGTGCCCAATTAATTGGTTTCACGAGTATAATTGGGTTCGGGTTATCTTTCGTTGGCCCCGCTCGTTGGGAGCGCGGAGCTTTGCGCCCGCACAGGAGCGCTTTCAATTTAAAACGGAATTTACTGGGATTATACGTAATAACATTGCATAAGGATATAAAACCGAAATGGGAAATTGGAAAATATTCGATACAATGTTTTTTATTAACGGCGACAAAATATGGGCAGGCACGTTGTGAGATGGTGGTTATATTAAGAAAACACAATTTGCAAGAAAAAGTTTCGTTTTAAATGTTTGACTTTTAACTAGCTAGTGTAATGAGAATACTGAATAATAGTACCAAGTTCTTTACATTTAAATTTTTCTTTGCGTGCGTTCGATTGTTCTTGCGATTTGAGTGTGGATTTCAAGATGAAGGATTTTCTAGTAAAATAGTTCCTCAGTAAAGCTATAATCAGGACAATAAGTGAGTCAGTTGGGGGATTGTATGCCCTATACCCGCCATGTTAAATTGTGTACATTTGAAAAATCATATCTCAACCATTTTTAAAGATACATAAATAATTTTTTTCCCACCATGTTAGTATAACAGTGGAAAACTACTGAACTAGGATATTTTGGTTTGAACAACAAATATATATGTTATGAATTTTCTAACAAATGATGGAAAAAAACTAAAATTGCCACATTTTTAATGCATTACCAATTTTTTTTTGGTTTCTTTAACACTTACACACAATATCCTAGTTCAGTGGTTGCAACATGGTTGTATTTAGCTTCTCTAAAAATTTCAGCTCAATTGAGTAATATTTACTCAAAATATGCTTTCTAGAGCAACAAAATTTATAGTTTTGAGCTACGAGGGCCTGAAGTTGAAGGGAATTTTTTTTTAGTGATTATTAAGTTTTTTAGTGATTGTTAATCTATCAACAGCTGTGAATAATAGCATGTGTACCAACTTTTTAGTTGTGTACCAACTGTTGCTACAGAATCTAAAACAAAACCACAGCCACCTCGATAAAAGGAGGCAAAATAGATCAATTCAAATGTACACAACTAACTTGCAAAATGATATGAATGCAGTGGATTATTTCTTGTCAACAATAAAAAAGCCAACAACAATTTAGTGCACTTATAAGTCGTCGTAGAGTAATAAAGTTTATAGATTCTGAAAGATAAAGAGTTCAAAAATAAAATTAGCTTTAAATGAAAAAATTTCAAAAAAAAAAGTTGGGACCTACAATCCTCCCTTTACAAATAAAGAAAGAAGGGATACTCAGTATTCCAATCCAGTCAACAGGTAAAATAGGTTTCTCGATTTGGTTTGTCGGCAAAACACTCCCGTAGGTGTAATTGCTATTATTTACTACAATTCAGAATTCAATTTAATTTAATTTAATTTCTGAGTTGTAGTAAATAATAAGTAAAATAGAGTTTAGGTAATCGAATGGTACAGTTTTCAACAAACCTGAATAGATTGGCAAAGAGAATTATACCTAAATTATTTAGAGTTAATTATGTACTTTATATCCACTCTCTAGTGTAGAAAGCGAAACTGTTATCTGTATGTGATTCGCTTATCATAAGCGGCCATAGAAACTCTCATTTGGAGCATATCAAGGCACTAATCGAAACCCAAGCCTTAAGCACGTCTACACTCAATAATAAAGAAATTAAAGTAGTTATAATTTATTATATATTTTATAATTGTATAACGTTATTATTCGCAATGGTAAATTATTAACAACTTAGCGCCAAAATTCACCTCAATGATGAGAAATTTTAAATTTAATGATAGCTAGTTAAAGATTAAAAATGTATTCGAGTAATATTATTATTATCAATGAAATGTAAACATAATTCACCCGGGGATCGATACATAGTTTCAACTGAGGTGTCACGGAGAATTAGTAACCTACATTTCTACGAGGTAAGAGCTATGTGACTTATCAACAGTTGAAAGGTCATCACTTAGCGACGACGATGCACTCTCCTTGAACTCTCAATCGATCACTCGGTTACAGCATACTCTCAAGAAGTATGAACGCGTCGCGACGTACATACATTTGCAATTATCGCCATAGCTATACCATTCGTCATTCTAACAACTTCATTAAAACCAGCCACAGTTTGATTTGACTTTGTGTTGCACAAGTCTGTAAGTATATTATATTTATATTATGTTTATTTGCAAGTATGCTAATACACAATGGGGCACAATAGATTTGTAATTTGTTGGATGAGCGAAGCGAAGACTTCAATTTCACCGACCCCCCAAAAAATTTAGCTCGGGTGTTTTTCTTTTTTTTTTTTTTTTTGTTTGTTTTTCTGTCTGTTTGTTCGCTCTCTACCGGGCAAACGGCATATGCGATCTGGATGAAAATTTGACAGGACCTTCGAAATCTCTGAACTTAGACTTGCCACGTTTTTGGGTACAATCGAAGAAATATTTCTCATGAATATCGTACTTTTACGATTTTTTTCGATTTTTTGGGCGATATTTTCGTGCCATTTGGGCCAATTCTGACCAAACGGGTGAAGCTAAAACGTTCATATTATACATGGACATTAAGGTTATGGTGATTTATATTTTGAAAGAAAAAGTTGAAAAAGTTAGCCAGAATCTATAGAAATAAAGCTTTTAATATAAGATTTTTGGTTTTGTATACGATATTTTCGTGCCATTTGGGCCAATTCTGACCAAACGGGTGGGGTTTCAACGTTCATATTATACATGGACATTAAGGTTATGGTGATGTAGTACCTTTTGAAAGAAAAAGTTGAAAAAGTTAGCCAGAATCCATAGAAATAAAGCTTTTAATATAAGTTTTTTACGGTTAATAATACCAATTGACAAGAAACAAAAGAAACTTGACAACATTCACCTACAATGCGTAGGCAGCAAAACAAAGCACTTGCAAAAGTAAAGATATCCCAAGCAAACTTAAAACTTTAAAAAGCTCATCCATCAACGCGGCGGGACTTTAGCGTTTTCCTAGTATATAGGCAATAGGTATATAATAAAATTTTACTTTTTTTTCAATAAACCTGGCTAAAACATATATATTTATTATCGTGTGCCGAAGAGAAAAAGCAAACACTATGTGCCCTCATGTACATTGTTTTGTTGAAATAAAGCATCTTCCGACGGGCTATGTTTGTTTTGTCTCAAGTTGTAATAAACAGTAAAACGGGTCAACCTGACTCTCTGTCTTCCAATTAGTTCGCTAGAGATGGCAACACTGGACATGTAACTCTCTCAGACGTGCTCTAGCTGACGATGTGACTTTCGCCGAGAAACTTGGCGGCGAGGTGGCTTAGGAGAGGTCTTTCTTTAACTTTCCACAGTTTATCAACTTACAGTAATTGCACAATATCCAACTAGTGAGCGTCTAGGAAATCCATCTCTTGGACATCTTAAGATCTTCCACGTTCACTATTTTAATGCAATTGATGAAGAAAACTTGTAAGTGTAGACGCTAACTTGATTATGATTAAATTTCGTGTGCATGTGACAAACTGTTCAGACAACATTCTTTCTCCATCTAAAGCTCTAGCTATGAAAATCAGCGTCTGTGCACTTGCCTTTTTGCTTGTTTTGTTAATTACATCAACTTCAAAGATAAGTCACTATATATAACAAGGTTGTACTATGTTAAACGAGTTTTACAAGCCAAATAACGTTATTCTCTTATGACTCCACCATGCCCAGTACACTATAGGGTTACAAACAAGTACAGCAGCCAGTATCAAAACTGCATTGTATAAAGTGTGTTGTTATATCATCATTATATCATCATTGATTATTGAAATATTACATTCAGTTAAAACAATGTTATGTAAAACGTTTCTTATGATCTAGTAAAATGATTATTTTAAGATAAATCATTCCAATTACAATAACATTATTAAAGTTGTATACGATGAACAGCTACAAAAAAATAAATTTCTATATTTATGTTTGTCGAATGTTGAATGGCGTCTTTAACGAAATAACTGTACATAATCTCACCCAGTGTAAGTATTGGATGGTCGCTACACCTGAACCCTCCCCTGTTATTCAAAGACGAACGTACTCTAATACTAAGCTTATTAGTAACAAACGAACAATTACAATGAGTCGTAAATGAGGGACAGACCTATGTTATCACGCCAATTAACAGCTGGTATACACTTTGTTTACTAAAATTACTCTAAAAACGTGTAGGAATGAACAAACGCATTTGTTCAATCTAGACAGATGTATACTTCAACCAAGGTACTTCATTATAAATGATTTATCTTTTATTTAGTGAGTTTATATCACTTCATATTACACGCACGGGAGTTATATTATTAGTTATTAGTGCCCCTTAATTGCCGCTACACTTTCGCTTTGAACTTGTGTATCAAATAAGGTTAAAAGTGCATTTTTGGTAATTAAAAGATCAAAATATATTCAAACTTGAACAGCATAGGAGGAATATTAATCAAACTTTCCTCTACAACTCAGGGTTAATTAAAACATTTTGGCTATAACCGTGAAGTAATCAGACCATATCAGACCTTCTCTATGAGTGTCCACCGTCCTGGTTCTCCTATAGTCGCCTAGAGATAACGTGTTGCTGTTAATCATGCTCTCTACGGTAGACTCTTCCCGAGAAGACTCGCATCAGGAACGAGAGGGAATTATCACACACCAATCCCAGGGGATATTTAGAGGGATAGTCGTATTGATCTACCCTTCAAGACTTCACCCTCATTCTTATTACGACTTTACGTAGTATTGTGAGGGGGGGGGGAGAGATGAAGGGGACCATAATAGAATTACGATTATGCTGACGTCTACTAAAGAAGCCATCAATTTGATTTTCACTTACATTTTGAGGCCATAAAATCGAGTTACTATACAGACAACAAACGGTAAGGGGACAAACCCAATGATGTGTTGCTGTGAGATATTTTGACATCGATGTCTTACCTTGTCTTGCCTTAATAGGGTTATTTTATATCTGTTGCTTTCTAAACATACAAGTTCAATTACAATTACCTGTTTATCACCACTAAAATACGTTTATAATTTCCATCAGACCAATACACCTAGCTGGAATGTAGAGATAAATGTTTTCAGAAGCAAAGGGCTATAATTTTATTTGGATGTGGAATTATTAATGTCTTGCAAGTGTTTGTAAAACGTTATTAAAATATATTTGTAGTTCATTTTGTTCGTTATAATTCCAGTTACAATTAGCTTCAAATAAACATTTACAATTCCAGATTCTACCCAAATCAAAGATACTTGTGTGGTTTTGGTGGAGGTGCCGGTCCAAGAGGAAATGTTTCTGATTACTGTCTTCAAGGTTAAACAAGGAGCACATGCATTATACAGGCAGATCCACACTTGCACACGGCTGATAAGAGTTGATACTTCATCGTCGTATGCCGTATCAATAAATGTAATGCATTTGATAATTAAAAATATTACCTAGGAATATAAAGTGTCCATGGTCATTTGTTTGTTCTAATGCGCAAATGTGCGCATTTTGCTTATCTCAATCGTAAACCATCCCATTTGACAGTTATAAATTGCACATTCCTACCTTTGTGAAGTATTCCCTATTATTTCAAATTAAATTCGTTTTTACATTATTTCGGTAAGTATCGACAAGAGTTGAAACAAATTACGAAGGCTTTGTTTTATAAACCTTGCAGTTCTAAACGTTCACAAAAGGAAAAGTTAAACACTGTAGTGGCACAATGAGATAAATATCCAGCTTCTGAACCCCTTTGAACAAAGCTCTCAATAAACGAATGGCGGGATGAAAAACGCGCAATGGCTTTAATCTGCTCAGTGGCTTTAATTACACCGGTGAAACCATCTGAAACGACCACAAACACGAACTGCAAGCGCTTTGTTTACACGCGCGGTAATAGGCAACTCTCGACCTATTTGTTTAGTGGTTCGCCGAATATGAATTTATGTGCTATATGATACAATTGCGAAACCAGACGTTACTTAACGTTACTAAAATTAATAACAACGATTCGGGCATTTTTTTCATAAATAAATCTACGCGACAAGTCAACTAGTAACAATAGGATTACGTAGAATCTGTGGAGAAATCAGCAAGGCGTCTCACATAATCATATAATACACAAAATTTGGTTACACACAAAATCTACTCCCGAAATTTGCTACAGTTGGTTTGAGTTATTGTGTTTGAATACACCTATTCGATGCTGTAGATCTTCTCCATAGTTTCTAGTTTATACACATATCTATCGTAAGTAAACACATGATATGTTTGCTTGTTTCAAAAGCCTATCACAAGTCTGACCACTATATTGAAAACACAGTAATTAATGGTTTTAAAAGGGAACTATAAAATACCTAGCGGTTGTTAATCTGCATGGTGTCATTCATTTTAAATTTAATCTTATACAAGTGTACTCGTAAAAGTCGTAAAATATTGGCCAATGTATTTATATAGTGTTTTTTTGTAATACTGAATCGATATCTTGTATTATAGTACTTGTAGTTATGAGTTGAAGAGAAAAATAAGGTATCCATTATTACTGTTGTGCATGGGACTACGCCCCTAACTGTTCCTTGTCTCTCTAATTTTTTTTAATGTCTAATAAATGCGGAAAAATTATGTAGGCCAACGTAAAAGTTGTCTACTTTTTTGGGGGAATGTTTTGTTGGTTGGAAGATAAAATAAACTAGGGAAACGCCAAAGTCGTTGTTGGACGAGTGAGTGAGCCATGTGTTGAGTACCCGGTAACATTTCTTTTCTTCCCCTTACCTTAGGCCTCCCTATAGCCTATCATAGGCTACAGTGGAGCATTTTGGCCTAAACTATGGCCTAAACTTTTACACAACTCCCGGACCAACAATCTACCATTAAGCAAGACCCGGCAGTCACACGGAATATTCAGTTGAAGACTGCCAACAACAGCAACCTCCGGCACAGTGATTTCCACCAATACCATATTATTTATACGAATATAATTATCAAACTTAATGCAAATGTTCCCGGGTCGGGTACTCACCACATGACTCGCTCACTCGTCTAACTACGACTTTGGCGTTTCCCTATAGTCTAGTTGGCTAAAGCGCCCTTGTAGCCGAAATGTGGGAGACGTGGGTTCACGGGAAAGATTTTGTAATTTCTAGATTGTATTTAAAAAATAATTAAACATGTTTTGAAATGCATATAACGCAGTGTAGTCCATCATCTGTGGCAATAGGGCCTACTATGGTAAACATAGCCAGTACGAAATACGTGAAAATATTGCAAGGTTTACTCAATCTACGAGCGGAATTTGGGGGTACCTTGACGTCCAACATTCGACAGACCTTGCATGGGCACGGCATTTCACGGCCAGGCGAATAACAAACAAAAAATATCTTTTAAAAATCTAAAACATTGTCGTTAAAATAATTTCTAAACATTGGAAGTCTATTTTTCAGTTTATCATTTCTTGTAGGTTTAAATCGCAATGAATCTTGCTGATTTTGTTAGCAGTTCTCAATAAACTCGTACCGGATGTCTGTTTAAAATTTCAGCGCAATCTGTTCAGCGATTCGGCTGATTTTCAACGTACACACACACACACACACACACACACACACACACACACACACACACACACACACACACACACACGCACGCACGCAGAAAAACAATTAGGGCCGTTTAAGTCGAATGGAAATCACTACGTTCGCTACGCTCACTCGTTCAAATATATATATCGACTTTCACAACTCAAGGTCAGAACAAATTAAATGCGACAATGACAAAGTTTATGTCAGAATTTCTTCTACGCGGTTCCTGCTTAAAAAAATACGTGTCTCCGTTCATCCGGCGGGGAGAGTGTAAATATTCCAACCCTCGTATTGGCACGGGTAGAGATAGCCAGGGCCTGTGAATGGGTCAACGCTCAAGTGTTGAACCACGACTAAGCTGCCAACCCCCCTTTGTTTTATTTCTGGCTCGGGGAACACAAAACGCAAGGTCTATATCAATACAAGTCATGGAAGGTGAAATCATAAAACAATGGGTTACGGTGGAGAGAGTGGGCGAGAACGGGGGCGTGGTGTAGGTAGTGGGGGGAACACAATACGCGATCATCTGGCATTTAATCAGAAAAATAGAACGTGGAATCCTGCCAGCGAATTGCGAGACATAATTATATCGATCTATGTTTTAGATTAGTTTTTCCTTTAATGTTGCCAAATTGGTTCCACAGATTGAAAAACCTTATCATTGTTAATTCCACCGCTGTTGCTGGAACGAATTCAGCGTAGCTATACGCAGACCCAGTCACTTCCAATGAGCTGTCACACAACGTTCTCTCATTAATGGCTTTATCTAAACTAGTCCCTAGGATCTTTATTTCTTTCACTCTTCCCACTCTGAAAAGAGATTCTCGTTTTCCCTTACAATTACTTTCAACCAGCTCTCTCCTTGTTGTCTTTCGTTTTATTCTACTTTTCTGTTGCCTATGAATGGTACCGCTCCACTAACTTCTGTAAATAATAATAACTCTACGAGTTTTGAGTAAATACGATCTCTTAGTCAGCGATGGGCTCGTGAGAAATATAACGACGTGTGATGTTTTTGTGCTCCACGCTGAGTCAGTCATTGCGCGTGATGACAACTCAGGCCCCACGTGGAAGAAAGAAAAATTACCTATTTCGTTACCATCCTATTACATTAACAATCGTTTTGACATTTAAATTTGTTATCCTCAGAAATATATTGTAAACAATTTGTGTCCACTATTATTTTTTGTTTAACTTTTTTAAAATTTCATTTTAAGTTATATTTTCGACAAGTCATTTATTATTATCATCGTAATTCAATTCAATTTAAATAAGTAAATGTGCCTCGTTGGTCTTGTGGTTAGCGTATCTGCTTCCAATTCAGAAGGTCCAGAGTTCGATTCCCGCTAAAGTCAGAAGTTTTTTAGCTTCTGATTTGGACTTCAGTCCATCAGTTCTTGTCTTAGGAGTTTGTAAACGGTGACTTTTGGAGCCGTCCTAGCAACGAAGCACATAATAAATTTCAGAGTTGTTCTGAATCGGCCTTGTTCATTCTGGCGATAATCCGCGGGTGTTCGCACTGTTCATCCATGGTCCATACCACTGATTGCTATATTCCCTATTAAAAAAATATCGATCTTTGGTTGGTTATCGCTCACTCGTCGATTGCGTCGGGGCCTGCAGGGTTGCTTGGTCGCTTTGATTTAAAGTCCCCCACTGAAAATCAGTTATATAACTGAGTGGGTAGACTAAATAAAATTTATTTATTTATTATTTATTTATGATTCTGTACGATGATGAAATGATGATGAATGATAGCTATCTTCTTCCATGATTGGGCCATATTTACTATTGTATCTACGTTGCAAACAAGAATTGACGTCAGAAGTTTGTATATCCCATCCGGATTTAAAATAAATATTCAGAGTAAAACAATAAAATATGCAGATACATAATATAAAACAGAAACCAATAAAGCCACAACAGTAATAATTTACATCGGAAACTTCATTGTAAAGTAATTAATACTAGCACGCCAAGAAAAATCATATATATTGGAAAAGGCAAAATTGAAATAAAGGTAGAAAAATGTATATACATCTGAAAATATAATGACATATTTTTAGATTGGCATACAAGTAAAAAATGGTTTCACTAATAAGACCTGGCGGTAAGTTTACCCGAAAGATGGTCAGTTAAGTCGCCCACAATTTCGTAATCAAACTACGGATTATCTTTCATGAAAATAGGCATAGCGAGATGTCATTTAGTTGTCAATGGAAGGAGAATGATTTATATGTCTATCGGTTGTACTTATCGGTTGTATTTAGTGAAATAATACTTTGTCCTGAGTGTGTGAATGTGAATGTCTTTCACGAATAAATTTGAAACATTTCGATGGAAACAAGTAGTCACAACTATAGGAATAAACAAACTAGCCTAAAGCTTACAATTTACAAGAGTGTACTATGCAATATTATACTTGCACATGCATAGAATAATAGGTAGGCAAAGAGTAACATAAAATAAAACCATTTTGTTTATACATGTTTTTGAAGTTCAAATGTTGAAAATGAAGAAACATTCAACAGGAATATCTAAACGAATTTGAATTTGAGACATTGATATGATGGTGATGGTGATGATGATGATGGTGATGGTGGTGGTGATGATGATGATGATGATGATGATGGTGATGGTGATGGTGATGATGATGATGATGATGATGATGATGATGATGATGATGATGATTAGGCTGATGAGGCCTATTACCAACTAATGACTCTGTAGATGTGCTGGCGGTAGCCCATCCGTTTCGGCTTCTTACGGCCAGCGATCCACTTTGTAAGGATATTGCGTGGTCCTCACTAAAGGAGGTAGTTAGGAAACGTATTGGTAGAGAACCTACGGTCCACGACTGTTGCCAGTTCCTTTCGGGAAGCATGGTTGGTGATCTGGGAGGTAGAAGTAATGACTTCAGTTCCATTTGGACTAGAGCACGTAATGCTACAAGGAGGCTACAAACACGCATTGGGTGTCAGTGGGGGTACAGTGAGGCAAGAGGTGAGATAGCCATTACAATAAATATGCCAAATCGGACACCCGATAGGCATACTATACCGCCAAAGGCTCGCGGCTATTTGGCTAACCAACTAAGAAATGGTCTTCGTCACAACTATAAAGAAAGACTTCTTCGAAAGCCAGACCAGGGAAAGGTGTATAGACATTCTAGTAAATCTCAGGCTAGTAACCATTTCATGTCAACTGGGCGATTTACACGGTTCTGTGACTGGCGGTTTGTTACAAAGGCGCGATTAGATACAGTGGGGCTAAATGGTACTCGGAGGTACGGAAATGCTCCTACTAACTGTCGCCGGTGTGACTATGGGCACGAAACTTTACCACATGTTTTGAACTCGTGTCGATATCATACTGCTGCATGGACAGAGAGGCATAATGCTGTGTTGAACAGATTAGTTAAGGCTATTCCGAGGAATCAGGCAAACACAATCCGAGTTAATCAGAAGATTCCAAATTGCGATCTGAGGGAAAGACCTGATCTAGTTATTACGAACATCATAACAAAGAAAGCTTGTATAGTGGACGTTACTGTACCCGCCGAGAACCACAACGACGCCTTGTTAGCTGCTCGAGATTACAAGATCAGGAAGTATACGCCACATGCCGAAGTGCTTAGAAGCCAGGGGTTTGAAACTGTGGTTGAAGCAGTGGTTGTGGGTAGTCTGGGATCGTGGGATACTAGGAATGATCGGGTTGTGAAGATGCTTGGAATTGGAAAAAGGTACTCTACCCTAATGAGAAAGTTGATGGTCAGTGACACTATCCGGTGGAGCAGAGACATTTTTATTGAACATGTAACTGGGCATCGACAATACAACTGATGACGTAAAAGAAAAAATACTAATTGTATACATATTTTAATTCGTTTTAACAAACGCAGAGATTGCGTGATTTATGGTGTAAAAATAGGATTGACATTACGGTTCATCTTAGACCTATTTTGTTTTGTATGTATATATATTATTGTTACAATTTGAGCGGTGCAAAGGAGTATACATTGTATGCATGTACTTTTTAGTATTATTGTGTGTACCTGATATAGATTATTGTTATTAATTTTAATATGTTAACAACAATTGTCCAATTTTACCGTTTTATGTGTATGCTGGTGGTGCGGTGCAATATGTATGGTGTTTTATGCTTTAAAACAATGTATAATGTATTGTAATAACTTTGTATATTTAGTCAACAACTTCAACTGTTATTGATAAATTGTTGGTTGACGCAATGTAATGTGATAGATACTAATAAATGATGTTGATGATGATGATGATGATGATGATGATGATGATGATGAGAAACAAGAAAATTGAACATCAAACACACCATCCGGTGGAGCAGAGACATTTTTATTGAACATGTAACTGGGCATCGACAATACAACTGATGACGTAATTACAAAAATACTAACTGTATACATATTTTAATTCGTTTTAACAAACGCAGAGATTGCGTGATGTATGGTGTAAGCAAATAGGATTGACACAACGGTTCGTCTTAGACCTATTTTGTTTTGTATGAATATTATATTATTGCTTCAATTTGAGAGGTGCAAAGGAGTCTACATTGTATGCATGTACGTTTTAGTATTATTGTGTGTACCTGATATAGATTATTGTTATTGATTTTAATATGTTAACAACAATTGTCCAATTTTACCGTTTTATGTGTCTGCTGATGGTGAGGTGCAATATGTATGGTGTTTTATGCTTTAAAACAATGTACAATGTATTGTAATAACTTTATATATTTAGTCAACAACTTCAACTGTTATTGATAAATTGTTGGTTGACGCAATGTAATGTGATAGATACTAATAAATGATGATGATGATGGTGATGGTGATGATGATCATATGATATAGCTCAACTGATAAAAGAACCGGCACAAAAGAAGGTGGTTATGTGTGAAATTCTGTTACATTTTGTTGTTATATAGTACGCAAGAGCCTCATTTAATTTATAAATACATAATTCCCGTCATCGCGTTTTTTCAGTGAGCTTTACTTATCTGGTTAATATGTTAAGTAGATCACTAATTTACGAACTTTTTTATTGTTTGTCATTTTACAAATATTAAAGTTTACTTTGCACATTAACTTCTCCCAAAAGATTAAGATTCCCCGGTTAATTAAGTTTTCCGTGAGATTATGGGCAAACATCTTTAGAGGATAACAATTCAAGAGGTACGCGCAACGTGCACACTCAATATACAAAAAAATGACATAAATTTGAAAAAAATTAAACTGATTTAAAACATCTGCCAGTTCAACGTTCTGATTGTATCCTTACACTTTAAACTCGTATCATCTTTTCAGTAGGTTATGTATTTTATAACCTTGAGTTTATTTTTTTAAATTAAATTTTCTATGTATTTCTTAATCCATCTTCGCTGTTCTCGGGTATTGTTTTATATTTGTTCCTCTTATTCAATTTTTAATTTTTGTTTTTTGTAATTTTATCATTCTTTTTCGTGTATTTAATCATTTAACGACTAACCTCTGCAAGCTCGAACCAATGTTTCCAGCATAATATAAAGAGAACAAGCTTTATGAGTAGTATTAATTATTTGTAAGCCAATGGTGGTTTTAGACACATGTCATGTGGTATGGAAATAATAATATATTTGTGTTGTAAAAGCAACGAATATTTTAGGCTTTTGTTTAACTGTTGAAATTACGTCTAGACATATCCTCCAGAGTGCTTCAGATTCCATTAAGAGTAAAGCGCGAAATTAGCGTAATGAATAAAGTTGGTCTCATGGTCCCCTATGACCTTGAGAAGGGGTCGCCGATCCTGACGTGGGCTACGTGAACAACATTCGTAGCAATTACCTGAGGCTGTCTGTTTTCCTTCCCACTAACCAGATCTCTCCTGTCGCTTGATATTGTTTGGGTGAGCGGTCTGGCGGACGTTGATTTAGTACCGTTCCCATCCCATCCCATCCCGTCTCTTCATATTTATCTTCCATCCATCCATCCCTCACCCCCTACCCCGGAGATGACAGTCTTCCCGACTGCATCATCGCGCTATTGCAGCGTAAAACTAGCCTCGGCGTGATTGTCAAGTATACGACGAGAAATAAACCACGAACGTGAGACTTTCCGATGATATCGGCTGTCGAAGTCGTGTGTATTTCTCTTAGGGAAAGGGGGAGAAGAAGGGGTGGTGTCGATGGGACGCAATGTTTCTCTTCGATGTCCGCCAAAAGATTATCTAGGAAAAGAGATGGGCGTAATAAACAGAGAAACGCACAGTTAAGGAGGGCTATATATCAACGTCATCAACTTTGATTCGCGCCTCACACAAAGAATATCGATTTCTACGTCGATAAAAAGAAAAATCGAGGAGTGAAACGACGGGAGTAACACACTAGAAAAGCCGCCAGATGTCGTGGAAAACAATCGAGACGCTGTGATTCATCTTGGGCGGATCATAAAAGTTGAAACTACCATAGAAATACGTTATGTCTCTCGAAACCTCCTTCCGCTGTCTTTAACCAGCCCACATAATAGTCTCCCATGCGCTCTAAGCGCTCCGCTAGTAGTTCGTTAACATTGCTACTGGATTCATGAAGCCTAGTATCTCACGTTAATTACTTGACTACATTGTTGCCGTTAACAGTTTTAGTTTAATGATATTGCTTCGCATATTGCCTAATCTAATGGGTGAGAATGTGTGAGTCGAGAATGTCCGGGGAATTTCTGAGACTATCATAATCTAGACGTTCTTAGCAAATTGGTTTTGGTTAGCTCTATAACAAAACATATCCAGGGCACACACGTAACTCATCCAAGCAGGCATTGTTTCTCGCGCTGGCTTGGGCTCTTTATAGGGTGCGCTACATCAGGCAGAGACAGTCTAATTACTTTGGACGGCGGAGGTTGTGGCCTAGCTGTTTACTCGCCCGACCTAAACAACTCTGATAGCAGCTTGTGTTGGGTGGACCGGGCCGCGACTTAACCGATTACAACGCTCGATCGGAAATTGCCAATTAGTTTCTCGGGAGTCTGCAGACGAATGTACAAGAAAAATATAACGAACTGAAATTCCCAAGTTGATCGTTCTTTTTAATTAGTTGTATCCCACTATATGTCTACACTGCACTGCAAGTATTTAGATCATTTCATATTTTATCAACTGAGTAGTTCCACCAAGTATTCCTCTATAAAAACGAAAAAATATGCGAATGTACGATTTAAAAATAACCAGCGGGCGCTAAGCATTATGGGAGAAATGGCTAAATGCCATGTGCTAAGGTGTACGACAAACTGCTTCACAGTGTGGGAGACGCAGTCAGTAACACACTCGAGGTATAGATGGCGTTGTTGAGTCTAAAAATCCTCAATATTATATGCTTACTTTACACACCATACATGATGTTTTGTTTTTGTTTTTTAATTGTATATTTCTTTTTATTTTAGAGTAGACGATTAGACCCACCCACCCTATTTAGATTTTCAAGAACTTTTAGTCTGTTATGTAGGATTTTTTTCCTGAATCCATTGATACCAAATTCGCTTCTGTTGCAATTTGTCCTGGGTCATTTTTTATAGACTCCGGACTAATTGCAGGAGAGAAGATGTGGAACTCTAGTTGGTTCTGATGAGAGTTCCCATCGTTGTTGCAGCCCAGCTATATCACGACCCTTAGAAATAGGTCACTCATCAGTAATGAGGTAAAGCATCCTACAGCTCCCGGTTGGCTTACGTTCCGCAGTCCTTCTCTGTTTACAAATTATTCGTATCAATGAATCTGCCTGTCACCATCGATCAAGTATTATCATGAGACCAATAAAATAGGTTCGCTATAAATAGCCCCAGCTGCCCTTTGTTATAGTCTTGTCTACCCACGGTACCTATACTCCTTCTAGCTCAACTTAATTGTAAAGTTAGTTCCTCTAGTGTGCAGTTGAATATACAGGTACTTTATTCACATCTCATAAAGGCAGCAAAGTCATAAACAATTTCAAACCCCATGTGTATGTTCTACTTTATACTTAAAACTCGGCTTAAATTATTTCCTAAAATATATAGACGTTTTCAAGCAAAAGTACTTGATTTGATTGCCGTTCTGAAATATATAGTTAGAAAGATGTTCACTAACAATATATTGGCCCCACAAACTGCAGAAGAAATTTCGGTGGTAAAATTGCATGATATTTTCCTGGCTAGCTAAAACTCCTTCAGGAGCTGCACTTATTGTTAAACTGGTTTATTTTGAATATAAGTAAAACACAAATTGAATGGGAATGATGGGAATGTACTAATTAAACAGTAAATAAAAGCAGACAATAATTTATAATGAGCGTAGATAGTGTGTTATCTATTCCTGTTTGTATGACGGACTTACTGACTGCAATATAGCTAATATCACATTCGGGCAAGGTATAACTTCTACCAACCACGGTAAATTACATGGCGATAGCTTGTTGAGCCGGAGAAGTTAGAGGGGCGCTAATGTAGTAATTTCTATATAGCCTTGTTATAACCCATTAACGGGATTTAAACTCAGGCCACCGTCCATATAGCAATTTACAGGGGATTTACATCAAAGCCTTGCAGCTCGTGCCAGAAGTCTGTACGGAAAGGCATAAAGCCTTATTATTAGGCTACGGTTGCTCATAACATAGGAGGCGGGGCCGGGTGGAACGTCGATTGGAACAATGGATTTAATAATTAGACGCTTGAGTACACAATTATCCTGTTGGATCAATTCTGTATTGGAGTTGTTTATTCATTGGGCAATCCTGAATAATAGGGAAGCTTAAACTAACTCGACGACTATTACGATAGTTCAGATACAACCATGATAAGGTATAGATTATATTATCTACACCAAGAACTGATTTTCAGTTGAGGAAATTTGACAAATTATGCGCCGCTATCTTATAGGCAGTTCAATTGGTTGTGTGTTTGTAGAATGTAGAAGGATACTCAGATGGTAAAATGGTGATTAAGTCTTGGACTTTCTACACTGGAAACAGAAATAAACTCGGAAAACAGGAAAATATATTGTTGTATTTATTTTCGTGGAAGAAGATGTTCTTGCTCACACTGCAAAGAGCTTGACACACTTTTAATAAATGTTCACTTCACTCAGCACAAACTCACATTGCGCTTTAACTTTTTGATTTCTTTATACCAACGTGTAATGCTTTGTACTGCAAGACTGTATGAGTGTATGTGACAATCTAAGAGAGTGGAAGAGGTTCTGAGCACTCCGAGCTAGCTTCCTCCGGAACGACCACCATAGTAAGTGGTGTCGGAATCCTCCTGGGACGCTCTAGGCCGCATTAAGAGACGCTCGCGTAAAGGACGCTTATGTCGTGCGTTCAAACGCGCTCTTTGCTTTTTAGTTTTTTGTCGAGGAGGAGGTTTCACAACTAAAACTCACTTTTTAAGAGAAAATAAGGGGAAATGTAAATGCAATGTAAATACTCGATTGTTATGGCCATTAGTAAATCATTGAAATCTTATGTAATTTATAGATGTTTTAGGAGTAGGCCTAATGTGTCTAAATTCGGTTTTAACCTGCTTATATTTTGTTTCCCATAGATAGAGCATCCCAATCTAAAATGGTCAGAAAACAGTTTTTCATTCCGTCTCGCATCATTGCACGTGCAACAGTTCCACATTTCATCACAACTAGAACACGTGTGACATTCATAAGTGACGTCCTCATAACAAAGAGAGGGTTCTTCGTTCCTAAATCATGTTTCGGTCGCGGCGAGCTGGAGCGCGGCTCGCGTGAGTTCCACGGACAGTCACGCACTAGACTCTACGGCGCCGGGCGCAATGCTGTCCTGCAAACATCGACCCGGTCTTGGAGATTCTGGCTCGACTATCACGTTCCGTCTAGTCTCCTACTTGTGTGTAGCCGGTGTGCTTCTATATATACACCACTCCGTATTTTAACTGTTTTCTATCAAATCGAGATGCACGTTTTAATTATGTTTAATGTTGCGTACGAATATACAACAACTATAACAAGTGTAATTTTACTTCATTTAACTAAATTGAATCAATCGTCTCAATTGACCTAGTTTTCTTAGGGGACGATAACCTTTACATCAATCAATCAACGTTGACTTTACCTCAGATAAAAACAGCAAATTTATGAAATATAATTTGGCAACGTTCAATTCCTCCTCCTCCTCCCCTCCTCCCACGCATTACCTCTCACCTTGCCAGTCACTGCCAATAAATCAACCGAATACAACCATTTCACATGCCAAAAATAGAAATCTATGTGACCCCCTGACAATATTAATAATGCCGACTATGATTGGTTGCAGTGTTTTGGCATGTTCCATCCATAGGTACACGCCTCCACGCATTACGACAGCGCGTACATAATCATTCCGTGCACCCGATTATAGCGTATTTATGTTCAATCATTGGAACATATTTTTTAGGATTTGGTCTATTTCAAAATTAGCCCTAAAATGTTGTATAACTACACATCTGTATGAAGCAATGAAAAAATAAAGCCGTATAAAAACAATGAGAATTGAAACTGGGTTTCAAAAACGTTTCTGGGAGGTAACAATGTCTAAAAAAATCGCGAAATATTTAGAAAACTACAAACATGGCAAATGCGAAATCTAAAAATAAATGTCGAAACGAGAAATATTTAAATTAGACCGAAGGAATATAGTATATACCTGCTTTTGTATTTGTTTTTCCATCACTTTGTTTTTTCAGAATGAGAAATATAGAATAACGAAAATCCGATAAAAGAATTTAACTCGCGACTATGTGAAGAAGATTTTTGTAACGAATCACATGCATTATATTTATATTATTTATTCCATTACGCAATCAAATTTCTCTTTTATACATTTTCAGAACACATCTGGTATTTACTCCGTTGTAAAATGAGTGATGCATTAATTTTGTTCTGAACATATTAACGAGAAAATGTCGTTTAACTTAGTTTTGTCTCGTTTTTTTCAGCCCCACGTTTAAATTATTACCGCATTAAGGACACAAATTGCAAACTTTATTTCGAATAAATAACGTGCGTAAAAGAAATTCTTATTATGCATGTACAATCATCATTGGTTTTTTAAAGTATCATAAAATAACGATATTTCCTTACTCTGTTTTGCAGTCTGAAGGAGGCAAAGGTTTTTAAATAATAGGTTCATAACTAATATGACACGAAATAAAAATGTGTTGTTAATTGTTATTAAGTATGTCTCATGTTATTATTAATTAGTTTCGCACTTGGACCGCATAAATCTTAATTTAACGGTATAAAGTACTAAAATAAGGGAAGATCGACTAAAAAATAACACATAACGGTGAACATGTGCACTTACAAATTATTAAAGCAAGTGTACTTAAATCATTTAGTCAAAAGATATATAAGGATCTCGGGTATCAGTAAAAATGTTTGTGGTGGCGGTTATGAAAATAATCTTAAACATTTGCATTTGTGTGATCACTTGTCATAGATTGTGAGTTATCATTTTAAAATATTGTGTTGATATTGAGAAAATCTTCTGGAGAAAATCTTAAAAACCTTTCCTCCTGGTGGAATATAGAAACGCTTATCCGAGGCACTCACTCTAAACGTTCCACACAGTGACATATCCCTAGAGCCTCGCATGGCAAACTACTTTAGCATAAACTGATTTTAAACCGAGTTTTAAACATTTTAGTTGCTTTTTAATATAATAAGTATGCAATTTCGCTAACAAAACTTATCTCTCGTTTTGAAAATCTAATTTGTTTAAAACAAGAGTCGAAAAGTTGAAAATGTCTTTTAAAATGTCTGAAAATGAATTTACCTCAAAAGGGTACCCCATTTAAGTTATGCTAATTACAAAGAAATTTCCATTACCTCCTTTTGTGTAAAACTTTATAAAAGAGTTAGTCGTACACCAGACATAACTGATTGCAAATGAATAGACTTGTACTAAAGAACCGTACATAATAAATGCATCCCACACGTAACGTCCTAACTGGGGTGAAGGGTGGATCAATCACAAAGCCAGGTCTATCTAATATGCAATTGATTAACAACGGCAGGGTCTCCAACCTAACCTGATCAGCTGTGAGCATTACAGTAATGAAAAGCAATGCAAGAAGCAGTGTTCTAGGCTGGTAGCACTGGTTGTAATCACTCTGAGCAGACGAGGCTCAAGTGAGACGAATGTGTGTCCATAGTAATACTAGGAAAACGCTTAAGTCCCGCCGCGTTGTTGGATGAGCGTAATTGGTGCATTGAGCTGCCATGTGTAACGCGGATTTTCTGTTGTTCTGTGAAAAAATTATTGCTTAGTCGAAGATTTTTTTAAATTAAATTAAATAAAATAAAAAATTTACCTAATTTTTTTAGTAAATCGTAATTTTAAAAAAATAAAAAAATCGTAAAATTGCAATTTTCATAAGAAATAATTATTCGATTGCGCTCAAATTTAACACGAGTATTTAAATTGATGAAATTAAGGTTCTGTGAAAAAATCATTACAATATGATAAAGCATGAAGTTGTTATAAGTCAAAGAATTGTTTTAAAAAAGAAAAAACCCGTAAAATTTCGATTTTCATGACAAAATAATTTATCGATTACGCTCAAATTTCACACGAATATCTTAATTCATAAAATTAAGGTTCTGTGAAAAAATCATTACAATCGGATAAAGCGTGTAGGTGTTATAAGTCGAAGAAATTATAAAAAAAATTGGAAAAAATTGTAAAATTGCGTTTTTTATAAGAAAAAATTTCCCGATTGCGCTCAAAAACGTGGCAGTTCTAAGTTCAGAGATTTCGAAGACCTCCATAAAATTTCATTGTAATCGGAGTATCGGTTTAGCCGGAATCGTGTTAACAAACACACAAAAATACAAAAAAAAAAAGAAAAAAAAACATTCCGGATTTTTTTCTCCAGTGTAGTGAAATGGAATCTTCGCTTCGCTCGCTACGCTCGCTACGCTCATCCAAAAACACCGCACATCTAGCACGGCACACTGGAGCCATCACTCAAGTAGGCCGTAGCACACCACCAGCGTAACGAGAAGAGTCAGCTTTTATTTACTTCTCGGGAGGTATTTACGTTTAGTCGTCACCTTGGTCTAATCAAACCCTGAATTTGGAATTAATACAATCTATTTTAAGTTGACAGATTTAGGTTGAAGCCTTTTATGGCTGCTGAAATACCGTGAATATAATGAAATAATTCTAGTTTTTCATCATCAGCCAATTAAAAACTCAAATCTATGACACACAAACACAAACAAAATAAAGAAGAAAGAAATAAATCCAAATGAAACGAACTGGTTAAGATTGTGATATTTTGTTTATATTTTACATTAGTTGAAATGTTTTTTGATGTTTTGCTAGTATCTTGAATGGGCAATATAATAAGAAACCGTGTCAGTATATCTAACAATACAAATAAATATAAATTCAAATAATATTTTCCAATCACTAATGTAGGTCAGCGTCTATCCTTCTCTGGAGGATACCATGTATTTAGTTCATCCGCCGGAAAGTTTGAATAAGAGACTTAAACTTAAGACTTTCTTAGCTTTTAAAAGTTAAAACACATATTTTATGTTACCGCAAGATAAGTTACTTGACACATCTCTTGGGAAAATAGTTTCTTTCATTGTCTTAGGATAAACGTGGGAAGTTTTACTAGAATTGCCTACACCTATCTGTGCACAACGGAGACTGTTTTACACCGCATTATTAAAAGTACAAAATGTACCGACCATTCATCGTCCGCTCGAGAGCAATTTTACACATTACCGGTTTTTTAAGTGCGCTTGACTTCGATGGAAAAATTGCATTATGCTGCAATTTCTTTCGAAAACCCTATGTTAACGTTTCAATTTGCATGTAGTTAGCATTTTAATGAAACTTAGTGTGCCCGCTATTTTCCAGTGTATCTCAATTCGCTTTACTCAATAATAATTCCTTATACCAGGCGTTCCTATGTTGATAATATCATGGCGTAATATCAGGAGTTGAAAGGTATGTTATTTCACAATGGTAAATTGTAATTAAGGAACGTAGTATTACTGTTTTGTATTTTACCGGCAAAACTTATAAGAAGTACAGGCAGCTAATTTTAATCAAAAAGACAACCATGCTCTAGAATTCTAGGGTGAAATCAAACGTGCTGTTCATTTTGTACAAGTGGTACCGATAAATATTGCTCAGATATAGAACAAAGTCAGGCATTCCTTCACGAACAGTCAAGACTGAATGTGTTGTAGACTCGTGTAAGCACTTAGTTAAAAGGTAAATTATTACAAACGTCTGCCGAACACTAATTAATACACTCTCAAAGGATTGTTGGTGCCCGTGTAGCAGCATTTGGAATTGATTTGGAAAATAACTGTCTTTCCAAAAAATCTTAAATTTCCAATCGTTGTTAAAAAAGGGTTTTTTGGTTACAATGTTTTGTTTTCAGCTGTTGCTAGTTAAGAGAGCTAGTTAAATCATTTTCAGCCATATTTATACCTTCCGAAAAATCATGATGCACATCGAATTACGGAAACAGTTTTGAGGCGTTAAAAGTAAAAATGAAATGTCCATTATCTGTTCGACTAGCAGACCGGCACCTCCACCAAAGCTAGCTTGTGACTGTTATTATATGCGTATTTCTAACATCGGATCAGATCGTCATAGTGATGTCGCGTAGCCCATATAGCTTAATAGCACCGTTGAGTCACTCAACGATAGCACAGCATTCACATAAATCACGTAACGTTAAATGAAATAATTAGTTCCGTTAACAATAGTTGATATCATTGGACGGCTGACGAAAAATGTAACGTATACATGGCTTCTCAACGCAAATAATCAAACGCTTAGTGGCTTAAGGATTCAAAGAGTGCAGTTACAATACGATATAATAACAATGATTCAATTCTGTCTTGGCATTTTAGATTAATCCACTTAATTTTGTTATATTCTAGTCAAATACATCTAATCCATAAAATCAATAAGTTAATCACTTCAAATTAGTCTTGTAATATTATAGTAATGCATTTCTATCTATTTAGTTGAACTGCATTGACAATACTATTCACGATATAGTAGAAGAAGTTTATTCGTCCGAGACCAATAAACAGAAAACAGGTTTGACTCCTCTTGAGAGAGAGGGAATGGATGAGTTCTTATAATTATAACTTAAAATTAATTTAAAATAACATGTACATAATATTTGAAATAATACTTAAAATTTGTAAGACTTGCTTGTATTCCCGTAAAGTTAAAAATAAGATTTGCTAGGTGAGTAGATAACTTGTTTCTCGACTCTGCTTTATTGTAGTTCGTAGTTCGTACTCCTAAAAAATAGTTCATGTTATGCGAATGTTTATTTTTTGCGTGCATGGGTTCCTCTTAGTAAAAAGTGTTTTAAACAATGTTAAAACAATGTTTTACTTAATTGAGGTGTGTCGTTTTACATACTCATAACGTGATGATAATTGTGGTATGTCAAGTTGACGTTGTTATAATAAATACAATTACGCTGTTTTATATAGTTAGTTGTATTTTACACGTAGAAACATAAACAGTGATCTTTAAGATCTCCAGAAGCATCCTGCTTCCCAAGAGAACACATCTCCCCAGATATCCAGTCAAACATCGCTCAAGTAATTCCACGAGATCGAATGCAAGCTTCAACGTAGTATATCTTGGAAAATCACTTCAACATTGTTGTAAACAGCGACTCATCAATCTTGACCTGGCAGAACACTCGAAGGCGGCAGAACATCCAACCTTCCAGCTAGCAAACATTGCAGTTTATTTTTATTCAGTTCGTGTTCGTACTGTAAATCTAGCCAAGGGTTCGTAACTGATGCCAGGCTCACGAGAAATATAGCAAAGCTAGCAGGGCTTTTGAACTAACCTCTCTTACAGCACGGGAATACAAAGAGAGAGAAAAAGAAATTATACGCCATGATCAATGGTTATGCAGATGTGGTAGAAAAGGACGCTGGTAAATGTACGATTAGAGGTATGATTTTCGAGAAAAGCGGGGATTCACCGTACCGTTGGATTAGTTTAACTTCATGTCGGTTGCCGTACTTTATAACTTAGATTAAGAACCATAAACACTCACCTATGATAGTTAGAAGCTGATCTTTCATCGTTAGGATCATACTTTAATGCTCCTGGCAAAAGTTATGTAAAATAAAACTCGAGTTTGTACCCATCAAAGCAAAACTTAAAACAATTATGAATAAATTGTTGTTGGACAAAAAGCATTTCTACAAGGAGATGTAATGTGCTCTAGGAATTATCATACAAATATGAGAGTAGAAAAAGTAAAACAATGATTTCACGAAAACAAGTTAATGTGTGTGTTGTCTAGAATCTTGCAATTTTCAAACTACAAGAAACATAATAAGTAAATGTTCAGTAGTAATAGTGTGAACTGTGAACATTAATCCTGCGTAAGAATAACACAATTTTACCAGCTACGTCATTGCCAAAATCCTTTTGAGCGGCGCAGCGTCTTATGAGTTGTCGCTTTTCATGTTGGAATGTGTAATTACTCGAAGTCGTAAAATAAGGGACCTTATTCGCGAGAGAGGGCTCGTCAATCTTTCAAAGCAATTAACTTTGGCAAATTAATTTCAGAAGATATGTCTTCAAGGTATGATATGAGAATAGTTTTCGCACAAAAACATCAGGAATGTTAGTTGAAATTATGAATTTGTCCTACGCCAGCATGTCACAAATGTGAGAGCAAACCCTCTAATATCAGAGTTATGACGATTACAAAAATGCGATTCAAAATATTGTTTTGAGCTAAAAACGTCGAAAAGAGACAAAATAAAGTCCAGAGGAAAAGATAAAAAACGGCATTTGCCATGATTTTTTTTGCCATTTTTAAAGTTTTTTTACGTTTTGTTTTTAATACTAGGAAAACGCTTAAGTCCCGCCGCGTTGTTGGATGAGCGTAATTGGTGCATTGAGTTGCCATGTGTTATGCGGATTTTCTGTTGTTTTACCAAAAAACAACATAAATAAACTTCAAATGTTATTATCTCAAAACTTTTATTCTAGCACATTTGCTAACAATTGTTCCTACTTCTTCTACAGTTTTTAAGATGAAAGGATAATTTATTTTTTAATGTGCCCACAAGTCTTATTCTGACAAATTCACCGGACACTTTTTTGATGAGATTTATAGTTTTTTATTTAAAATATGGGAAATATAGATTTTTCACAAAAAACATACATTTTCAAACAATGCAAAGGGAAAAATTCATATTTATCAAACAAAACAAAAATTATAAAATCCGTCTGGTAAATGTTTAGATGTATTGTTTTTTAATCTTAAACACCTTTCACTTAAAAAAAAAAAATGAAAATTGTAAAAGCCTTAGCAATATCCCAGCACCATAGCAAAATTGTAAAATTGCAATTATTAAGAGAAATAATTGTTTGATTGCGCTCAAATTTCACACGATAATTAAAATTCATAAAATTAAGGTTCTGTGAAAAAAACTATACAATCGGATAAAGCATGTAGGTGTTATAAGTCGAAGAATTTTAAAAAAAAAATCGTAAAATTGCGATTTTCACGAGAAATAATTTTTTGATCGATTTTTCGAATCGTGCAATTCTAAGTTCAGAGATTTCGAAGGCCTCCAGAAAATTTCATCGCAATTGGACTGTCGGTTTAGCCGGAATCGTGCTAACGAACAGACAAAAATACAAAAAAAAAACATTCCGGAATTTTTTCTCCAGTGTAGTGAAATGGAATCTTCGCTTCGCTCGCTACGCTCGCTACGCTCATCCAATCAGCAGTCTTGTCAATGCTCTTGACAAACCATTATTGTTTTGATAACCCCACCGATATGGGAAGCAAAGCACACAATTTCAATTCATAATCGTCGCCTTCAAATAAACTCCGACCACTTTAAACGTAAAATGTGTTAATACGTTTGAAATGTTGTTTTGAGTTGTCTTATGATCCCTAATCATATCAAAGTACAGACTCAAATTCTATCGAAATAACATTCCATACATATGTTATTATTATGTTAAATGCGTGTACGATTATAATGACTAACGATAACGGTATATGGTTGCAAATATAACTACAGTTAAAACCTGAAAGTCTCCTGGTGCTGTCACAATCTCCCGTCCAAACCTCCCGCAGTTTCACATGCAAGTTTAATGCTCTACCGTAGGGTACTATACAGTCGGGTCACTCAGGAATATATATTGTGGCTTATTTACAGTCTCCCAGAGATATTCATCTCATTTATAGCGCAATGTTTTGTGTGTTTCAATCATTAGACTCAATGATAAAGAGCTGAGAGTCTATCATATTATTATGATTAACTGATATTATATAATATAATGATTATTATTATAGGTGGGTTACGTCTAATATATTCTACGATTTTTCTTGTTGTCGTACACTACGGGAATTTCGCTTTTCAAAACTTAAATAGTTCACAAATCTATTTCTGCGTTTTCATATTATAGAGAACGTTAATAATGTGTACACTATAATATATTTCGCATACCCAATTTTGTTGTTTTTAAAACAATAATTTTATATTGCAGGTCTACTTGTATCTTGTTTTAGTTGCTCTTTCATTATAATTTGCCTAATACGAGCCATGAAAATGAAATCCACGAATGTTTTACATATTTCAAAGGAATGTGTTTTTAACATTCCTCTATGAAACATTAATAAAACCAGCTTCACTGAAAATGAATTATTCGGGGTTTCCACACTTCTGTATCCCCAATACCAAATGCCATTTATCAAATTATGCGTTACGGTGATAAAAATAAACGTTTAGATAAATGTCGTAGCATTGCTGCCACAATGTTGAAATGAATCCTAACATTACTCACATATTATATGAATCGCTTGCGCTTCTTTCCATCCGAAAAAAACTACACATTTTGTTCAATATTTAAATCCCACGTATTTTTATTTCCATTCAATAGATTGTGTTTTTTTAAATATGAAATATTTCACCCTATCATTGTCATTTTTCGTCGACATTTCCTTGCCAACATACATTTACATATCATATTGAAAAATGCAATGCAATGCAATGCAAAAATGCAAATGCAGGGATGCAAGGGTATTTCGTACAGATATATAATGTACAAAATAATATAGTTTTGGCAAACGTTATGACTTTGTTTGTGTAAAGTCTTAAATATTGGTTTCAACCAACTGTATATTAAAATCCGTATAATAATCTAGATAGAAACATGAAACTTATAATCAATACTGTGAAAACGAAATATTGGGTTCTTTACTATAGCACGTTAGTTATGATTTTAAACGTGGTTTCATCGACTTTAAAATAACCTTGAGAAACCTTGCAACAAAAAAATCATAGCTAAATATATTCTATAAATAAGAGACAGCACTGAAGTAAATTAGGTTACTGCGGAAGTTTTTCAAACTTGCTAGTCCCCTGAGAAAGTTTCTCGCTGGTTACATTCTTTTCGAATTGGGATACTTCTTTTGTTAAAGTACAAGTCCTGCAGCGGCAAAAGTTTTCAATTCTCAACCTTTGTACTTTTTTTAATACTCTGTATTCAGGCGTCTATTCTGCAATCGCCTCGTTTTCCATATAATGTATTTTGTTGGGAATTCGTCAAAAGACGTTCATTGTCACTCTCGTTATTTTGTGCTCCATTCTGGAAGCGTAACGCGCTGAAAACTTTACTCTCTTGATAATAGCTGAAGGGTAAAAGTGTGTTTAAAAAGTTTTATCGCATTATTTAACACGTAACTTTGACGAGAGTGCTGTCAAGGAATATAAGAGTAGTGCTCTGGCATAAAAAAGAAACTTTTTAAATAAACGCGAGCAAAATAATTACATTGTGAAACAAAAGAGTATAGGCCGCTATTTTAATGGACGTAGAATAGGGGAATGCTTTTTGATGTTAATGCAAACTGCGTGGTGTAACAACAGAGCGTTGGAACGAATCAACGGTAGTTCGTCGTCTCTTCAATTAACTGTTATCGACAATGTTTGGAAATATGTGGAAATATTTCGTTATCTATTACTTCAACATGATGCTGATATATTGATAATATCTTTGAACTCTTTGAAGCGTAGTATTGTTCACAATTGCCGATTCACTTTCATTTTTATCACTCTGTGTATGCAATATTACTACTCGAGCGAATAGTGTTGGTTAATAGAAATGAAGGGAAATTACAACATTCTATGCCTTCAACGGAATAAGAACCCACGCCCCTAGGGAGATCAACCTTAGAAACCACCTCTGACGACATTAGTAGACATCCAAACATCAATTTTAATTTGTAATATTTAACACAATCCAGGCATTAGAAATTCCATCTCGAATGGGGTTTGGGGAATCGGGGAACTTTACCGGGCAGACCCCATGTAATTATTAGAACGCCGAGCTGGTCACTTAACGACTTTTGGATTGTTGAAATGGAAGAAACAGTACTGCAACACACTAATCTGATGTCTTTGAACGGACAAACCAAACTTTGTTTTATAATTATTCTACTATACAACACTTCTGCTCAATACCGAGACTCGCCTTCAGTCTTATATTACATTAGCGGGAGAACTTGACTCCAAGTCAGTTGAACACAAAGTAGAACAGAGGATTCAGGTCGGAACTTCAATAATAGGCTCCATCGGCTTGTGAAACGAGACCTGTCACCCTACTCTGTTAGTGGGAGGGGGAGTCACCTCGTTATATCGTGACCTAGTGTAAACGGGACTGTCTTCAATCCAATCAAAGTGTCTTAGGTTCAATTCTTGGCGAAGCCGACCTTTTAAAATTGAAATGTTTGACTCAAAAGAGAACCGTTTTAACTTTGGTAAGTTATTGACAAAATCGCTGAATCTGTACCTAATTTTCGAAACATGATTGGATGTTAATTGCACGTTGTGTACATTGGTTAGTTTGATATGAAATTACACATTTCCGTTCATCAAGTTTCTTTTCTAACCCGTCATAGTCCAAATCGTCCGAAACCGAAATAAATATATTATATGTTTTAACTATGATATGAGTGAAGTTTCATATTGATGTCAAATTCTGTATAAATGGCTGATAGTTTGTTATAGGTGCCTTTAAATACCGTTGATGGTGAGAAATTTAAAAACAATAATATGAGCACATGGAATTTTGAAGGGAATGTGGTTTCTTATCGATCATTTAGGAATGTGAAAGTTTATATTCTCATCACAAATGCATTTTATAGAACACGAAGCAACGGAGATTTTCAGTATATGTACATAACCCACCAACAAATAAAATGTTTGGTTATTCCTAGCTGTGCGCTTAAAAAGATGCGGTATCAAGTGCACATAAACTTTTCTAAATAAAAACCGCAAATATATGTATGAGCTGTTGTAATTTATACCATTGTTAGTCTGGCATTACTGTGTGAAACGATGCAGAATAAATAAATTAGGTTTGCATGTTTTTCTGACACCACGTTGCTCTGTTATTTAGTATGTATAAATAAATTAATCCTAGCCATATTTTCATTTTGTATTTGCAAGTATTGTGTAAGTAGACATCTCCTGAAGCTTATGGGATTATACGAGAGCTGGGAAGGGATACTGCGCAGAAAGCTATATGAACACGAATATATTATTGTTACAATGTGTGATATTCGCAGAAATAATATGAAATAAAGACGTTGAACATCATTCGAAATGCTATTGAAACTAAAACTTCTGAATTTTCTATAGGTAAATTAAAGATAATTGATTGTGTCTTACCTTCAGCATTCAATATTAAGCACCAAATAAGACTCAGCAGATGTGGTCGTTTGATACGAATCTAGAAAGAAAGGAAAATATGTTACGGCATTTGAATATGAATACTACGATATGGATATTATGATACTCTTAACTCAAACTCATACTATACTCAAACTCATACTCATACTCATACTCATACTCATACTCATACTCATACTCATACTCATACTCATACTCATACCCATACTCATACTCATACTCATATCCTTGGACTTAGCTTGGCCGTATTACATTTGAACGCTATCAGTCCTCGTTAACTTTGTTTCATTTGGTTGGGTAAATTCAACCCAAAGACATTTTCATTAACTGGTTCGTAATAGCTTTGTTTTGTGGAGCTTGATTGAGCAGAGGCTTAATTCCCCATCTCTATTTGAAAGCCTCAAGCACGTGCTTGAGGGCTGTTCTTTGCCATGGATGGATGTGTAATATTCCGCCAGAAGGCGCCACTCTCATAATTCAAATAAATACGCGAGCACTTTGTTGTGAAACATTTATCTTTTCGTATTTAGCAGGCGGAATTAAATCACATACACACAAAGTAATCCGCTTTACGTTTCAAATAGAACGAATTAATTCTAGTCTCGTTTCCTTTGGATGTTCGTTTATAATTGAAAATAAGTAAAAGTCCGCGGGTCGAAAGGATTAATTAAAATTGTTTTATCTCGTTTGATAGCTTTGAATTGTTTCCTTTGAAATGCAATGATAAAGTCAAATATTGTTTTTATTAATTAGTCTTAGAGATACCAATAATTAGTCCGTACAATTACACCATAGTACATAAATCTGGGATTGCTTTGTTTTTTAACGAAACTAATTTTTCTCTTTTAGAACTTGTTACAACCATCTTATTATTATTATACGGGGTTCCTCTCCAGGGGCAGCAACAACTTCATCGGAACCAAATACACGGCAAAGTAGACGTTTTAAAGCTTAAGCTACAGAAGAAGAATTAATGTCTACTTTGGCACGAAACATTTTTTTTTAAAGAAAGACTTCATGGGTGTTTTCTCGTCTTTTCTTCCCTTGTTGGGTGATTTGCATTCCCTCGACTTGCAAATCAGTACCCTTCAATGTACGTCAGCATCGTCGGCGCAATTTGCCTACGTGTTCGGGTTTGGTTTGCGGAATATCTTAATTTACAAGCTCAGTGCTGATATTCGTTACGAAGCTGGATCAAGTATGCAAGGAAGTTGCCAGACAATCTGCGTTGTTTCTTGATGATTAAACGGTAAAACATGTTGTTTAAGAAAACTTTAAAGGCTTAATTTCATATAGACGGGCGAATGTCGCGGTGCGGAAAAATGACATAGTCTCTTTAATTGTGCAATTTATCAAAAATTTATTTCTAATCGAATGTAAACATTGTTTCTGTATATACTGTGTTTGAGTATCTCACAAAATAACGTTTGACGAAAAGGAATACACAAAATTGTTGATTCTATAAGGAAACGATTGGTACCGAAAATATTTTCACTTTGATATGGTCTACACGGAACAAGTGTGTGATTTCCCTAGATGTGAAAAAAATCGTATCTAGAATCTACCCATTCAGTCATATTTATTCCATATTTATAGATCAAATCAAAGAGATATTTGTTTCAAGTAAATTAATTTTATAGTTACAAAACAATGACAATAAAGAATAATTGTTTCTTAATAAGAATAATTAAGTTTAAACGTGCAGAAGATTGCATCTCGTAAAAGTCAAAATGTTGTTAACTTAGTTGGGATAGGTACTCTGTTGTAAAATCCTGAGATGAATGTGAATCCTGGACCATGAAATGCATCTTGCATGAAATTAGATACAAACTACCTCTATATGAGAAATAACAGCCATACAATGCAATTTAAAAGCGAACAATGAGACGTCATGAGTCAGGTAATTACTCAGATATGTAGTGTAAATTATACAGTTCATGTTTTGTCATTAATTTGTATGACCCATTATTTTGTTTTACATTTAATTTGAAAAAAAAAATACGGTAATCATACATTTATATTAGTTTTTATTATTGTAACGGTGTTATATGTTTGGTATCTGGTTTATATTTCTCGTATTTCAAGGAACCTGACAATAATGAGAATCGCCCATAGAAAGTTTTTTATAGGGCAGTTATACAACAGGAATAGGCAATATATTTTTTACATTATACACATTAATGAAGCAGAATTAAGTAGTACCTAAAATACAAATGATATGATATGCTGATAATATTATCCTTACCCATATAATCCTCTTTCTACAGCCATACTTTTGATGCTCCCTTTAATTATATTACTCTAACCAATGGTAAACGCCCCTAATATTCAACGCGTATGATCCAAGGGAAGGGTGTTCTAGAATATTTCATATTCAACTGTACCACTTGTTTGCCGTGAGAGGCGACTAAAAGAATTACGTTCATATTATTAATTCAATTAACGCTATATATTTGTCGCGTGCATCGTTCAAGAACAAACAACCCTGTCGCCAGCATAATATTTTAAGTCAGACCTTCACCTCCAGTATTATCTCCAAGGTAACGCACTTCTTATTTTAAGTAGGCCCTAGCTTTATTTGCACTGCATTTTATTTTAACAAGACACGACTTCTCACTTCAGTCTCTTCCCTATTGTGAAAGTCTTGTAAAAAGAAAGCGCTAAGACAGCTCAATGGCATTCTTAGTTTCTATCTTAATTATGAATTCTCCTCTTCCGAGATGCTTTTTAATCAAAGGAAAGAGAGTAATAATAATAAGCGAGATCTTACAGGTGAAAGCGGAGCACTGCAGTTTCAAGAATCCAAGAGACGTCCACGGTGAATATTGAGCGAACGGAACTTTAACTTCTTTATGAGCTCAAATTTACAATTCTAAAATAAATCTTGTCAGTTAAATTTGAATTCAAAACTCGTCGCCCAAAGATATTTAAAATATATAACAAAATGTAATTTTATGTAAACAACAATTTAATCACGGGTTTGGCCTTGTAATTATTTTCTAAATATAAAACATTCTTTAGATGACAATAACGCATTTAATGCCATTGAAGTCAATACATTCTTTCTTGTTATCACTTTTTTGCCTTTATTCTAATATTCAATATAACATTATATTATTCATATGGAACTCCCAAATCTTATGAGTCTACGTATTGCAATTAAAAAACGTAATATGCACGACTGCGACTGACTGCGCCACGGGATAAAATGAATGTAGGCGTATGAATTATATGAAGAACCCTTTAGATAACGAACTCTCCAGCTAAAGTAACGAGTGCCCTGAATAGTGAATATTCACGCCTTAATAAGTTCAATTAAAACCAAAACTAAAATGTATTTTCCCCATCGAATATCCTAAGTACTCCGACAAAAAATAAAAGTAAGAATCAAAAGCGCTTGATTCGACGAGAAAAACGTAATTATTTTTATCCCAATCATCATTTCGTTAATAATACAAACACAGAATGTTCAATTTCAAAATGTGTTCCATAGAGTTCAGATATCAGCTTGGTTAGAGTAGACTAGCATAACTATAAAGTCGCAAGGCGGGTCTGAATTTATCTTCTATCCGTACGAGTTTCATGCTAGGTCTCAGGTACGCCCCTGGCATGCCGCAATTGTTTACAACCGTACTTTATATTCGTTAGATGCCGACCGCTGCTAAAAGAGGTCTTACCCGAATCATAGGTCATACCTTCATGAAATTACTGTACATCATCTCGCAATTCTCGTCTCATCCGCTTAAAGGTGCTCACGTTCTACTGGTTGGCAAGATTGCTACGCGCAGCGCTAGGGATCAAGTGTCACCATATAAATTGTAATGTCTTTTCTGGTTATAGCATAATTTTGAATAACAGCATTCGCTTACCGTATATACTTGTAACCCTTGTTAGGGGAAGGCTTTAGCACCACGTAAAAGATTTTTAAAGCGCTTATTTCTACACTACGGAAGGGCTTTAAACCCTCTAAAAAGTAACAGACTGACCCTCCTTAAAAACGGATAACGTCTTTCTTACGAAACTGAGGAGAAATTGAATTACAACGCTCAAGAAACCTGTTGACATGATTGTCTGTGTGCGGTGACTGTGGCATGCAAGAACCACAAAACTTAGAATACTTCTCTGCATTCTTCTTTCATTTTTATAAATAGTATTTTAGAGACTACACATCTAGTAAAGTTTTTTAATTTAAGAATTGTACAGGTTATTGAGTAAATGTTACCGTGAGTTATATAAGCAGGTCATTTAAACCAGAAAAGGTGACAATTCTTGAAACCTCTAACCCAGTTGAGCAACTGGTTCACCCACCGCGTTTGAAGACTAGAAGGATTCGTAAGACCATAGTATGACTGGTAGCAATAGTAGGAAAAGTAGGACTATACTTCAGTAGGACTTAGTTATTTGAATAACAAAGGTGAATACCCTTCGAAATATTGCATACATACACCCAAGAACAGTTATAGTAATAAGATCATTTAAACTATTACATATAAATACATGTTCTATTTAAGTTTATTTTTTAAAGTCACGCTATAGTAAGACTAAATTTCCCTATTCAGCTGATTTCAATGGTGAGAATTTGAAATAACATACGATGTGTTTGAGGAGAAACCCCTGGCACCGGTATATATATCGGTGTGCTAAAAGCCTCGTGAGCTAGTGGTATACTACTTCATTATTGTGACTCGGCGTATAGTGACCCGGTTTTCTAAAGCAAATGACATGGGAAGAAACGGGTAACTGGTGAATTCGGAGATAAAAATGTAATTGTATTTTTATAAACTATTTTTTTAAATTGAAGCGTGGTCGGTTCACGGTTAATTAATTTACTATGTTAAAAATACGTATTTATAATATAAATAAAATATGAAAACTGAATAAACCATTAATTTGTTAGTGACTTATTCTGTAATAAAACCATTTTTCTATCAATAATATAAAAGATTGAGTATTTTGCTCTTTCTGGCTACAAGTAAAGAATCTCACATTATGTAAATAATAAATACGTAAAATATAATTCTAGTTGAGACTTGAAAGTGGTTAAAAGTACAATGTGTATATTTAGAATGATAATGTAAATTTCTAGGTTGCAGTTATAAATTAGACATTATGCATCCAAGCCTGGCGTAATGATGGTGACTATACGTGCCTGCTTAGCAACTCATCGCGATTAACCTCGTCATGAGTGAACACTATACTACATTGTTGCCTGCACTGCAATGAATGATGGTAAACACTCTCACAGCAACAGCGCCAATTCATCAACGAACTGAATTAATTAAAGTATAATTGGTTGGGCATTGGTTTGACAGTTATTAACAGTAACTAGCGTTATCCATTTTTAATCACTAACCGCGCGAGTTTGATTGATATACGTACGCGTACGGTTATTATATTATATAGAACGTGCACGTACTGATAAAACTAATTTACTTAATTAGTGTTGGCATTTTGCGCACTATGATCAATTACTGTCACTACAGACGCATGTGCAGTGTGCGAACATCTCCACCACACCCATAACGGTTATCAAATATTTGATATAGGCCTAAATATTAAATGAAGATATTTGAGTTACGTCACATATTCGGAGTTTATTGCTTACTTAACTAAATCTGACGTTTTGTAATGTCTAGTCTCGTCGGAGTATTATTTCCCAATTGCTATCGAACGCAAATTATTAGATTAGTATTTTTTCCTAAATTACACTAGAATATAATATTAATATAATAGTATCGCTGTGATAAACACTTATTATTAATTGTACAGCACACATTTTAAACTATAATAATCCAAATCTACTTTATAAAATTAAAATGAATGCAATAGAAAGACATAAAAACCAAAAACAAAAGAAAAAAGCAATACCCACCAGAAAGATTTTATTATCTGAGAAAGAAAAAAGAAAAAGGAGAAAGGAGAAAGAAGAAAGAAAAATCATGAAAAGATATAAACAAAACGCAAGAACTGATGTATTAGAAGACCTCACGAGTACCGATATGAGGATGCCACAGATCAGACAGAACAATGTGAGATTATAGTAGACCTATTTGTTAATGCTTAATTAGTTCTGGGCGATCTTCACTTCATTTTAGGTAGGTTATGTATCAAAAGCTCGAAAGCGGTAAGCAATAAAGACACCGTAAATGCCAGGTCTGTAAAAAAAGTAATACACCGTTCCAAGGATGACAATTTGATGGTGTTCGCTTAGTAATAATGTGGGCATTATTCCCCTAAACCTGGGGCGCAAAGCCGGGAATCCCTTGCTCGCTGACGTCAGCAATAACCACGATGATGACGTCAGCAATACACACCTCATTTGTGTGTGGAAGGGATATAAGCACTTATCTTCACTAAAGAGTTTTAATCGTCACCTGCGAAGAGACATAAAACGTTTCACGCAAACACCGGATGATGTCGTGATGTTAAAGGGGTTCGTGTTAACAAGAACCCCAATAGAAAGATGTAAACGATCGTATTTCGTGTCATTGTTAGTTAGTTAGGTGATTTGATAGTTTTCCCCGGGTACTATCATAGAGGTGCGTGCGTCGTTTGCGAAGACACGCAATAGTAACTTACCGACGAACGGGAAGTACTGAAGGGCGTACACAGTGCTGGCACTTCCGCAAAAATATAAAGTTCTGTTCTACATTATTGAGATTGTGACGTTGCAAACACAACATTAATAACATCAAAACGTTGTATATCATTTGCATAATTATTGTTGCTGCATATTCTCCTCACTTTTTTTGCGTTCTGAGAATAGAACTTGCGGGATAACTATTGATTGTGATAAGTTATTTTCCCGGGTGATTGCGTGATAAAAACAGTGGAGAAAACGATACACGTACTTTTATTTCAAATACAGTATTTAGAATACTATTTTGTTGGTTATTTTCATTAAAGCAGTTAATAAGTTTTCACTCGTATGGATTTTTCAGCGTGTTTTTTAGCGTTTGTTCTGGAGCAGCAACGTAGGTCATATACCAACAACAATATGAGGGTATGTCGGATACGGGCTGGCGTTAATATGGAAGGATGCGGGTCGGATGCGGATAGATTATTAATAAGTGCACGTCGCGATGGGTCATTCGACCTTAAACTTTATACCGAATGCCTCGTCGCGATGGGTCTTTCAACTTAAAACTTTATACCGAACGGCCCGTCGCGATGGGTCATTCGACCTAAAACATTATACCGAACGGCCCGTCGCGAGGATCGAATTATGTTGAATGACGCTTATGTTGAATGGTACATCACAACAATTTAACAATACTTAGAAAACATTTTTATACCGAACGGAGCACACTTTTAAACATAGAAATTGAAGCCATAGATTTTATGTTGAATGGCGCTTATACCCAACGGTTTTCTACCCCGTGACCCCGACCCAAGTGGTTTTAGAGTTTTACTAAAATATTGAGAGACGAAACAGCATTTGATTATATAGATCAGTTTTAGCCTTACATAATAACTCTGAGTAACATATGCCAAGAGTGATTCAATTATTGTTTTTTGTGTCCTGTATCATTGCTATGAGCAGTTTTTGACTTGAACAAGTTTAAATAATGATATATCTGATATATAATTATATATTAGAGTCAAGATCTTTTGCACTAAATTGTTATCAAGATTTGAACACAAGAATGATGGTTGAACACAAGAATGAAGATTCGCGTTCGGTGGTTTCTTCCGCGAAAGATTGATTACTCCCTGATTTGCTGTTCCTGATTTTTGGCAAACCTCATATTCGTTTGAGTGGGATCGTCTAATAAATCAGTTTTTTTCTTTTCGTTTTTCTTTTTTAATGTTTTTTTTTTCTTCTTCTTTTTTTTCTTTCTTTCTTTTTTTTCCTTTCATTTTTTCTTTTTTCTTTTATTTTCTTTTTCTTTTCTTTTTTCTTTTCTTTTCATTCCCCACCCCCTTTTTTATATATTATTCGATTCATTCATAAATTGCATTTAATATCCTTTTTATTTGTTATCAAATTTGTTGAGTATTTAATGCATTGTTGTAATATTACTATTTCAAAGTTCATTGTTGTGTCTGCATCTATGCAATTAGATTTATTTAGTTGTCCTCCTTTGTAAATCAGTTTTTATAACTGAATAGGATAGACGTTAAATAAATAAATAAATAAATAAATAAATAAATAAATAAAAAAATTTATTCTTAATACAATCTAAAATTTAGTTAATCATAAGCGTAAACATTTTGTGTGAAAATGTATCATTAATGACTGATTTGCACTATGCAGAAACAGATCACTGGATTTTTATATAACTTACATATTTTAGGCGAAATCTTCACTATTAAAAAGTAGCAATATAACGAGTAAGGAGCGTTATCTTAATAGGAATCGACTTTTCTCTTGCGGTATCTAGCACTAAATCATGGCGTGCTTACAGTTGAAATTATTGAAACAGTATTCGTTTAAAACCTGCCATTAATCTCGATGTGCACTTTTTCGGAAAGTTGAAACAATTAATATATTAATAAAACTTTTAAATGTCTCGCTACCCGTTGATGACATTTTATATTTATCGGGTTGTTTCGTAGCGGCGGTAGTGATATCTTTCTGTCGACGTTTCGAAGACCATGTTATCTTCTTCTTCAGGACTTGAAATATGATATATGAAGTTTGTGAAATTCCTCTTGTTTCTTGTTATTGTTTTTTTCTATTGTTACTATTAAAGTTTTTTGATTGGTTAACCTAAATAAGCTTCCTAAATTCACTGTCAGATTATCATTTGCTAGACAACTTTCCTATTTCGTAGTCTTCCACCCCAGACATCTTCCTCTTGAACCGGCACAATCCCTTGGACTGGATCTATGATAACTTCCTCAATAGGTTTGATTTCTTTACACTGTACTGTTTCTAGTTTAGTGACTGACTCAGCCATGCATGGGATCCTGTTCTAAAGTCAGTCACTAAACTAGAAACAGTACAGTGTAAAGAAATCAAACCTATTGAGGAAGTTATCATAGATCCAGTCCAAGGGATTGTGCCGATTCAAGAGGAAGGTGTCTGGGGTGGAAGACTACGAAATAGGAAAGTTGTCTAGCAAATGATAATCTGACAGTGAATTTAGGAAGCTTATTTAGGTTAACCAATCAAAAAACTTTAATAGTAACAATAGAAAAAAACAATAACAAGAAACAAGAGGAATTTCACAAACTTCATATATCATATTTCAAGTCCTGAAGAAGAAGATAACATGGTCTTCGAAACGTCGACAGAAAGATATCACTACCGCCGCTACGAAACAACCCGATAAATATAAAATGTAGTCAATATATTATTATTTATTCTCGATTTGGTTGATCGGGAAAAACTCCCGTGGGTGTAATTGTTTTATTTACTACAATTCAGAAATTAAAAAAGTCCGCCCCAACCGGAATCGAACCACGGATCTCCCACATTCCAGAAGACGTCCACCTGGAATGTGGGAGATCCGTGGTTCGATTCCCGGTTGGGGTGGACTTTTTTAATTTCTGAATTGTAGTAAATAAATAATATATTATTATTTATTATTGTTTTGGAAAAAATCTTAACTAAGAATCGTGAAGAGGAAACGAAAATATATTATCGTGATACAAAAACAGATATACACATAGGTCTCACTTCGTTATTATTATCTGTATTGTGCATATTTGAAGTTGAAGTTGAACATGAGAATAATTTATTCAAAGAAAATTTTACTGTTTCTAGCAAGTAGGCCTACGTTTAAAAATCGGCGTAAAGAACAGTTACAATAAAAACCAAAAGCTCCACATCATATTAATATGGGCGTTAAGCCCCAATGTCTTCTCACTTCTTAGGCCAACGTACTTACTATGATTTAGAACTAAGTTGTGCGAAAATTGTCTTCTGGAAAATGGTTTCTTTCAATTTCACACATATATTTTATAACCTAAAGAACATTCTAACGACTACGAAGACATTTCTGACTTCACCGTAACAAGAAAATAGTGGAAAGTTCTGACCTAAACTAACATGCTAATTCGATTAAAACAAAGTATTTTTATCCGTACGACCACGGCGACACATAACACCACACAACTGGCGCATCGTCTGTGCGAATATCCCCCCTTTTGTTAGCAACATCCTCGTAAGCGTTTTATTACGAGGTTGGAATTAAGAGCCAGGTCTGAATATTTCCACTGTCTGCGGTCAACCGCAGCAGCGCTGCACTGTGGCGTCTGAGTGTACTAGAACTAGAGCGTCGCGACGCTTCATACTGGATTTACCACTGCGGATATCTGCATGTCTGAATTATTGCCTAGCCAGTCTCGGTGTTTGCAGGATGACATAGTAAAGAAGGAACACTCCGACATGGAGAAAAGAGTTAGGTTGGTATCATTTGTGTCGTACATCATCCAGTATAACTTTAGTCATGAATCAAGTTCAGACTAGTGAGCTGTGATAATTCTATCGTGGTTGGATGGGAAACGATTAGACTCACCGCAATGTACGATCGTTGGCTTAAATGACAGTTTAAAGAGGAATGGGTTTGACGGCGCTTACACTTAACTAATTGGTTTTGTCCTCGATGTTTTTCTATAGCTGCGTAAGGTCAACTACCTTGTTAAGCTGAAGCATATCCGTGATAATAATTTATACAACAACTAAAATGTATTTTAATTATAAAGGAAGTATCGGTGTTTGAAACGAAAACAATAACCATCTTTTCAAGCTCAGATTATCATATTTCTTGAATTGAATTTTGTTTTATATTGATTATGTCTAAAATATATAACAACATTTACCAATTTATTTTAAGTTGCATGTTTAGAAATGTTGTCTAAATTAGTTACTCCCATTATTGTGTCAACTGTCAGTCAAGGCCTGTAAGACAAACACGCAGACAGTAATTTCAGAGCAGTATCTATTGTTCCTCTGTGAAACCAAACCCAGATAACTTTAACTCTTGTTTTATCTTTTCTGCTGGAAAACTCCTTAAAACGCGCTTCCCTTCTTGCGTTACCATTGTAAAGCTCCAAAGACAATATCTTATAACACGCTCGGCGAAACAAAACTTCCATAGACTTAAACGTAATGTGTTCATATAAATGAACGTATCGATTGGAGCGTATTGTTTGGATACTGTAGAATATCTTCACCAAGGGAACAGTTCTGTGTTACTTTCCTCGCGTATGGGTTTAGATTGTATTTCCATGTGCCCCACGGCTACGCAATCAAAAAGCGTTGTTATGCGCCATGTCCCGATGTTGCTCCGAAGCCGGCATCGCTCGCCGTTGAACGGAACCCAAGTAAAATTGAATTGTAATATTCTACGAAGAGACGGTGCATTTCCCGACTTTCTGTCACTTTGCCGCACAAGTCTGAACAAGTTGAGAGACAATATGGAATCCGATACTCCTAGCGAGGAAGTGATTGGGCGCGTCACAGATTGTTTCCAAGAACCTACACACTCTCGATGAAATCTGCAACGGCGTGACGTCGATAATGGGGTGTAACTTGGAGTTTCCCCCAAGGGAAAGAGTCAAAGTTTTTCCATCAACACCCCGAAAACGTATTGACGTGTAAAAATAGAACCATTTTCTCTACCGACTATATCCAATTTAAACTGTGTCTTCTCTTATTAGTTCCCTCCGATTTCGTTTACGCGTTTCGCGGGAAGGCCGCTAGGATTGGATGACGCAGCCATGATGCCGCGGGTGGGGGGGTTGTGTAACGTGATCGGAAGACTGAAACTCTTTCCCGAGCCCGGGTCACGAGGCGAGCCGTGTCTCAGTCATATCTCTCGAGCAGTGATTGGCTCGTGTCGGATAAGCGATAAGACGTATGATCGAAGGACCCGAGTAATCGAGCGTGTTTCGTCGTCTAGGGCTGAGCGGATTAGAGCCCGCGATCCGCACATTGTACGGACGTGGAGAATGGAAGTTTGCACAAGTCAATGAGCCGTACAATAAACCCGTGGATTATGAGACGGTCGACTACGAGTGCTGACGTAGGCCGAAGAGGGAATTGCAATTTGAAAACCTAGTCAAAACAACTTTTCTACTCGCTCTGCCAAGCGAAGTTATTAAAACGACGTGACTTTACGAGAAATTGAATCCACAGCGCTGAGTTATTCTGAACCGACGGCCAACCATTTCGCTGAGGACACAAAGAACCAGGCACACAACTCGGAATCATGAATGAAGAGCACTAGCTCCATCAACTACCTATAGTTTGCTAGTTTGAGGCCAACATGTGACAAACCATGCATCATCGCAACCGACGCGTCATATAATTGCATTTAACTCAATAAGCCAAACTCGACACTGGCTGGCAGTTAAATAGATTTTCAGAGAAGTAATCCCTAATGATTACATTATCTAATTAAATGTTATAATTACATCGATAGTTTGCGATATATATATATTGTATATATATAATATATATATATATATATATATTTAAATTGGCTTTATAGTAGGCGACTATGACGCTGTTATGTTAGTACTTTAGACAGAAATTAAAAAAGTGACTACACCGGGGTTTGAACCGGGACCTTAGCTTACCGGCTATGCTCTTACCAACTGAGCTATGCGGCCACCAATTTAAAAACTGTCTAATTTTTGGTCTGTTTTGTACATTGTTAATAACGTGTTAGAGCAGATTGCACTGCCTATTAGACTACACATGAAAATAACTTGGAGAAATACAAAACCATCTCTGTAACCCTAGAGTTGGAATATGATGTTTAAACTTGGCTTATAGTAGGCGACTATGACGCTGTTATGTTAGTACTTTAGACAGAAATTAAAAAAGTGACTACACCGGGGTTTGAACCCCGGACCTTAGCTTACCGGGCTATGCTCTTACCAACTGAGCTATGCGGCCACCAATTTAAAACTGTCTAATTTTTGGTCTGTTTTGTACATTGTTAATAACGTGTATAAGTTTTAAATTGGTGGCCGCATAGCTCAGTTGGTAAGAGCATAGCCCGGTAAGCTAAGGTCCCGGGTTCAAACCCCGGTGTAGTCACTTTTTTAATTTCTGTCTAAAGTACTAACATATATATATATATATATATATATATATATATATTGTATATTAATTGAATGATATTAGAGTTATTATTACAAAGTTGCGCTTGTTGATACAGTCGTAATAAATTCAAATGTCAGTTTAATTTTAAAGATAAAATTTTAAATTGTTTAATTCTACCAAATTATAGATTGTATTGCAGTTGGTGGAAACTGTTTGTATATATTACTTTCCCAGGTGAGGGTAGGCCTACCACTGCAATAGAGGATACACGACCTTGAGATTATAATAATGATATTAAAGAACGACAGTGTGCCTATGATCATATTTAATCTCATGGAATAGATTATGCAATACAAACTATTTCTACTACACATTGCAAAACAAACATGGAAACATACTGATATATTATAATAGTGCATCAAATTGCAGTCATAAGAAACTGAGGTTATAAAAACTGGTGTTTGGTTTACAAGATTGAAATTTCTTTAAATATAATTAATTATATGCTTTAAGAATGTATATCGTAAAAAAAAACATTATGCGGTGTTTATGTGTTGCTTATGTTGCCACGTAAGTTGCTTTTGTAAGTTTCTTGTAGACTAAACTAAAACTTTTGAACGCCCCCTGTCCGTGTATTAAACGCGAGGGTAATACTCAAATTAAAGCACGGCAGTGACCAAAAACTCTCTTTACACTGTCCAAGCATTCCCTTCTTCTTGTTGCATGTAGGCGGGGGCCTACACGTTGTGTATCCAACAGAGCTAGACAGTTTGTAAGTCAAACCACCATGCAACAACGTCTTCATCCACTTCTTGCCTCCCTTCCTAGACACTGTCGCCGGTCTCAAGAAACAAGGCCAAGCAATCTAGGATCGACCCCTGTAGGGCTGGGAACTTTGCATAATGACGTTGCTAACTTTGTCGTAGTTTACGACACACGGCAGATCAGTAATTATACTTGTTTAGTTTAGGATGCTTGTTTGTAAACTAATAATCTAGTTATTGTGCTGACAAATTATCACAGTTATTTTGAATTACCAATAAAATTAAGTTAAATCTAAATCTAAATCTATTATAATCACGATAGTTGTCTCTTTCAGCATATTCTTGAATTAGTTAATTTCGGAAACGCGCAAGTTGAACTTACAATACGTTAATCCAACATTGTACTCTATACATCTCTATGATCCTACAATATTGTTAAGAATAACAATTCCATATCGAATATTCTCACCGACTGGGCTCAAAGCGCGAGACTCTTATTCCGGAGGTCACGGGTTCAAATCCCGTCAAGACCAGCAATCCTGACTGAAGATTTTACTTAGGTTTTCCTCGGATTTTAATTCGAATGCAAGAGATTTAGTCCTCTTAAACAGTCCTTGGATATCTCATCACAATTGTTTTATGCCACCAATAGTTAGACACCTAAAGAGAGGCATGCATTGCACCCTGGATAGGTTTCCCACGATACCAGAGTCATTTTGCCGACTTATTTGTGTTTAGCTAATAATATTGGATACGATTTTCACCTCGTAACTCTTTTTCAGTAATGAATATAAAATTGTTTCAAAACGTACAATTTCAAATCAATAAACATTATACCATACAAAAGAGTATTTTAATTTGTGTTAATATTTTCCCCAACATCTTTGGCTGCAAAGACCAAATAAACGTATATTTATATTATTACCTATAGCATCATATTTTTTTACATGTAAACGTTAAAAAGCGCTGTTAGGGTTAAAATCCACGTTCCAATGTCTGTGCTCACAACACCCACTTACTTTCAGAAGTGCTTGTTTTGAGGGTAAAACGGCATCGCTATAGCTTTGCTGGTCTTAGTTTTTTGTATTTACGCCACAGGTGTTTGAAATTTTAAACATGTGTCACGAAAGTGGAAATATTAACAGCAACACAATTCTATAATTTGTTTTAAAATAATTTATAAAAAATAAATTAGTTTGCATGAATTTTGATTTTGTTAAAAACTCTAAAGTTGACTATATTTGTGATTTTTTTTCTGTCCGATTAAGACCAAATTTAGAAAATTTAAGATTGTAGGGCTGTCCATGTATCCTATATTAACAACGTTGCAAAGTTTCATATACGTCGTATGCTCTTTGGCTGAAATAATAGCTATTTGCTAACTGCCAAATGTGTCCCATTCCCTCTTAAACGAGACATCATTAGTATAGTAACTGCGCAGTCGCAGAAGAGCGGGTATTTCTCGCTCTAGTGCTCGTATATTCAACTATCGACAAAGTACATCGCATAACGATACATTGCGCCTGTGTGCTCATTCCCAACTCTCGATAGTAATATCACGGTTTGATTATCACGTGCAACGTCCAACCATTGGAGCCAGATCGAAAAGCTTTTGCGGGAATGGATTCTCCAATACCCCTCAATATTCGTATAAATGCCTACCAATAAAAACCAAACTACATTCAAAAAGTTGTATTATGATAAACGGTGATAATAAAAAGATCGTAATTCAAAATGAAAGCGTACTAAACCTGACACATAAAACATGAAAATTTTACCATAATAGACGTAGGGTCGACCATTTGACCGTGATATCGTAAATTTCAATACATTTATTTGCAAACGTGCAAGCGATCGTTGAATTTAAACGTTTTAACCGTACGTTAATTTATAAATTTATTTATCGAGCTCGTGCTAAAAGTTATAGACATAAACCACCTTGAAATAGGTCACACCACAAAATTAGCTCTTCAGATAATAATAATAAAAAATGAGGAACGACCACTTGTATTATCTCAATACAATACATTTTGTGGTTTTTGCAAACATTAGTATAGCATTGTAGGTCAAACGTACATAACCATAGTAATAGCTTATAATTTGACATCTCTATGCATAGACTTTGTAATCCTCGTTCTGACGTTTATTTGACAGAGGAAGCTCACTGGCATACTCTGGTCTATTACGGTAACTTATACACTCGACTGGTACAATTACCCTTATAAACGAAGTGACTACAATCTAGATTGTACCTAAAGGTAGATTAATGATGAATCTGTGTGCTATAAACTTTGAGCTATCCATCTAATAACTAACAGATATTCAGCCCGATCAAGAACTATGACGGATCTGACACATATTAATAATCAATCACATTAATAATTAATAAAAATGATAAAAAAAAGTCCCCCACTGAAAATCAGTTATATAACTGAGTGGGTAGACTCTAAATACAATTTATTTATTTATTTATTTATTAATAGCTAGTTGAAGAATATTATAGTCTAACTTTATAAATACTAATATTAACAATATGTGATCCGGATATATTTTGCTGCTTAGTATATTAATCAACTTTGGACGTACCAGCCCAAACTGTGTGTGCTATATGACATACTGCCCAACCACATTATGTTAATACGAATATTCTGGACCACAAAAGACATCGATTTGTAAATACTGTTCATTTTCTTAACATTTTTTTTAATCATCAAAAAAATTACATAGATTAAATAGATCCGTAAAAGCGAACTCTAAATTGCAGGGTGTACGTACAGTACTGGCAACAAAACTCTACACATTTTTCTTAATTTGTTATTGCAGTAACCTAATTTTTACCCAATCGTTACAATGGTAGGTAAACAACAAACGCAATGTCGGAACATCGAATATGTCATATTTTCTCTTGCAACGCAACACCTCCTGCTCCCATATGACTCGGCATGTGAAGTAGAATCGAATACATGTAAGCTTACACGAGAATTGATTTTATCTTGAAGTTTTACGTTTCACTGCTCACAATAGTGTTTGCACCGAGTGATGCGCACTCGCGCTGTCTGCTGTCATTATACTCAGTACTCGACATGCATGCAGCAGAAACTCCACACTATAATCCAAGTAGGAAGGGTAGTGTTGAATCGGCAGCAGCCTGATGATGGTTTAGAAAGTGTCCTCTGACAATTTTTAATGGACGTTTTTATTACGTTTAAATATTGTTTCGGGTCAATAAGCTCTTTCAAATAGTGTATTCGATAGTCGTATCCACCCAATAGGTGTAAGCAATCTGAAAGAATTCAGCCCAGCGTCAATTTTAAACACACATTATTGAATAAAACAAAAGGGATTTTATAGGAATTTGTGCAGGTTCTGTCGACAGCCTAGGTTGGATTGACTTGTGGTGATTGAGTAATTGGTCCTTATGGATGACGGTGTATGATCATATGAAGACTTTCCCGTCATGCAATGCGGCGATGTTCGTTGCCATGGAAATAACCATGACGTCACAATTTAGTAGATTATGAAAATATTTTATAATATTTGAAAAAATAAATATACATAAATAACCTGAACTTTACCCAAAAGACAATAATAATTGATGATGTAAATATTTAAAATAGTTTTCGTAAATATCCTGACCAAAGACATGTTGTTTCTGTCTTGGTAAGCAGTGTGGAGATAGTTGCGGGAGAATGGGGTGTATTTTATATGAAGCAATGTCAACATACGTAAAGTGTTTGAGAAAACCCTTGAAAAATGCCGTCAGTCAGTTTTGCATGTTAAAGGAAGTAACAGGAATTCTAATTTAAACTGAGTGTGTAAACTGAGTGTAAAATATAACTAGTTTCTATGCAAATGTATCTAAATGAATTAATAAATACGTTGCCTTTAACTTGATTTGTTGCCAACAAACTGTCATAAATATTGAAACGCCGATTAATGACGCACGAATAAAATGTATGTTGTGTGCATGTGCAAGTCAACATTTGTCAACCAGGACAGGAGAGACCACTTTGTGTATTAAAGTATGCATATCAAACAATTACCTGAAGTCACAACAAACCTTGGTACACAGTGGCATGACAAGTAAGGTAAGGCTTAAAACGATTATTTTCTGACTATCGCATTTGTTTTTTTCTATGAACCGGAATTTTTCAATTTGAAAATAATCTCGTATCAAAGTAAATGTTATTTAAAATCATAATTTTACTTGAGATTTAACTTGTTCGGCATAAACGGCATTGCCGGTCTTACTGTAGCTATACGAACACGATGATTTTCGAACCTTGCAAGTGGTTAACAAAGCAATAAAACCAGTACAAATTATTCAACGAACAAATAAATGGAAATGAATAAATCTCTGATACGGGCCAGATTGTTAAAAGAAAACAATTTAAAATTAATACGCAAATAACTGTTATTACTATAATAACGGACTATTCGAAATGTTTTCAAAACAGTTTATACTTTTAAACTAATATCTGTCTATTTTTATTTCATATTTTAAAATCAAGGTTGGTATTTATCAAGTTTCACTAGTAGCACAAAGATTTAATTTGGATATCAAACAACTCATTTCCTACCCGGCACCTCCACCAAAATACGAATTTTTTCGATTTTTCTTTCTTTAGAGTTCAGTAAATATTTTCTATGTAAGTATAAGTTTGGTTTTTGTGTAATTTTCCTCAAATTTGGTTGTTCATAATTGTTGACACCGTTTATTGTTGTATTTAGAAATATGGGAAAGTATAATTTTTGAAAACCTAACAATCCATTCAGATGATAATGCAACTACAATTCAGAGATTAAATGTAACCGTCCTGATGGTCTAGTGGTTAAGACGCTCACCTGGAATGTGGGAGATCCGTGGTTCGATTCCTGGTTGGGCGGACTTTTTTAATTTCTGAATTGTAGTAATAAAAAAATAAAGTATATATATATATATTATTATGATCGAACAAAGAATATTCTACATTAAAAAGATTAGACCCATGAAAACATTCTGCAAACTTAATAACCACAGGTAAATTAATAAAGTATTACCAGTTTGCTTTACATAATGAAGTGTTGAAGATATAATATTTAGTCCAAATGTGAATCGTTGAAATAGGAAAAATAACCACTACTCAAAATTAAGCTTGGCACATTGAATGTGTTCTTTTATTATATTCCAATCAACCAACATTATACCATATAAAATAATCAGTTCCCAATATTGTTTGAACATCACGATAATGAATGCAGAATAACGAGTGCTCCAAATAATGCAGGAACATATTCTTGTTTTAACGGGCAAGTTTTTTTGCTAAACTGTCACGTTCTTCTTTTTAAGTTGCGCTTGACATGCCATATTTCCGATGAAACTAGTTGCGGCACCGGCCGTGTGATTCAGGAACGATAAAACTTCCAAGAGGAAACTCATAATTTACCATTTTACCATCGAACTTGAAGCTTGAGCCCACTCTTCATCCCAACCACTGATATATTTAAAAAACTGTATTAAGGTTGTAGGTTAAGATTGCAATTTACATGAACAAATAATAATACAAAATATGAATAGAAATTCAAGACAGCTTTCAAAGGTATCCAGTTATTAAAAACCAAGCCTTGAGTTCCCATTTTTTTTTTAAATATGTAAATTACTATTTCGATCGTAATGAGCGAAAAATGTCAATGGCACTCATACAACTCACTCATATTCATGCTACGTTGAAAAAAAAAAACAGGTAGACACTCCGGAGATTGATTATTAGTTACTTCATTTGAGACACCTCAGTCAAAGTTTCTGGTGCAGAGGATCGAATTAACGATCTTTTAAATAATAGTTTTGCGTGCTACAGCGCTGCAGCAAATGGTGGCTAACACGCAAGCTATGAACTCGCCAATCTCATTCACGCCATATCCACGTGTTCAACAATGCGTCATTACATCTGACCTTGCTCAACCTAACCTATGTTATGTGTTTATATAAGCAACAGCTTTAAATTGGTCGACTTCGGGGGAAAAACTCAGCTGTACGTTTAACCACAACCGCGTGTAGGCCTCGGTCTCGACAAAACATAGTTGCAACTAAGACGTCAAGGTCTACTCAATATTCTTTGTGGACATGGCGGACCTCTTTGGCTCCGGCTGGAGATTTAATGGACCTTGACAAAAGTGTTCTTAGGTGATTGAGACAATGCATTCGACTGATTGAACTGATGTCTCCGATCGAACTTATTTCTCATCCAAGAATCTCATTACTCAATCTGATTGAGACGATGCGCCCATTTAGCGATTGAGACCGACTCAAGCCAGCTCAAACAAACCACAGCCTTCTAACTCATGTCTCACTCAATTCAATTCAATTCAAATGCGTTTTATTTCATTAGCAATTGCAAAAGCATTGCTCACTTAAAAATACATAGTTCATCTACAAGTCTTGAAACACGCTTTAACTAATTCTAAATCTACTTACAAAATACCTGATATTTTAAATATTTAATTCTACATGCTAAATACAATATTACATGTTATTCATTTTACATTCAAAATAAAATTTACATATTTCAATATATATAAATATTATAACAATAATATTTCCTCATCGTCCTCAATTTTTAGTTGTTAATCGTCAAAATTAAATTTGTAATACTATATTCACAAGATAATTTCTTATCATTTAATTATTCATAGGCCCTATTTAAATACAATACAATAATTACAAAAATTTCTTCTCAGCGTTATATTTTTACCCTCTTATCTTTTACCTCAAATTTTTAATACAATATTCACAAGAGCAGTCTTTACCATCTTGAAATTCTTTTATACTATAAAATCCATGAAAAATTAGATATTGTTTAACGTTTATTTTAAATTTGTCTCTATTTATGTTGAGGTCTTTTAATTTAGTTGGTAAATTATTAAAAAGAATAACACCAGCTTTAACTGGGTCTCTGTTTGATAGGTTGAGTCTGTGTTGGGTTTGGTGTAAATTACTGTTAAATCTTGTATTCTGGTTATGTATAAAACTGTTTCGGGTAAAATGAGATGGATTATCTTTGACAAATGTAAGAATTTCGAGAATGTATAAGCCAAGAAGTCAACCAAGAAGTCAGCTCATTCCTCGCTCTTATTGAGACGATGATCCCTTTTAGCGATTGAGACCGACTTGAGCCGGCTCAACCAACCCACCGTGAGCGTAATTCAAGCCACGCAACACCAGATCCTAATTAAATCAACGCGGCCTCGGCCGTTGTGCAGGGCGCAATTAGACGCTGTCGGGTCTTAGGCCCACCGGCCAACAACCCCTCATTGCTATTCTACCCCCATGCGCTAAGGCCAACTAATGTTGTGATTGAAGGGTTGTAATTCCTACGACAAACGAGTGCTCGAGATCTTCCGTGGTGCGTGATGTGACCGCGTGGAAATATGGACATGGATATTGGCATGGGTAATGGGACGACGACGACGGGGGTGTAAAATTAAAGCTAAAATACGTGATACGAAGACAACGATGTAACTAGTCTGTGGAACGTGAAGCTCATATCGGTGCAAGCGAACGTTAAACTGATTAAAGTTTGCTTACGGTAATGAATCTAGTGTCATTTTAAAGAAAACAGTTAACTCAATTTGAATCACTTGTTTTGAAAAGGGTGTAAGTCACTAAAACATACTTCGAAGATCGAAAAAACTTTTCTTCGTATTAAATAATGGCAGTTACTTATTTAAAACACTAAATCTGTCTAAAAAGCGATACATGTCATAACTAAAACCTAAATTCTATTTAGAGTCTACCCATCAGTCATACAACTGATTTACAGGTGATATTCATAACAATTACGAATATAGTTTGCCATAAATAGTTGTGTCTCTGACGTTTCCCTTTGCAAATATACTGGTTTTAGTACCATGCGAATGGGACGATTTAATTTTAATTAAACTAGAAATATTGTATTTCGAACTACATTCTTAACGTTTTAATGTACTATCTTATTTGGCCAGTTAAAAAATAGTTTGCTCTTGACTCTACCATTTTCAAAAAAACGTTTTACTTCCCATGTGAATGGCATTGTGATTTTATTGTAATTCATGACAAAGCTCATCTCAAAGTTCCGACATTTTCACACACAATGTAAATAATCAACTATGTTTCAACTGCTCCACAGAACAGGTAATAAAGACAGCGATCATCAGTTAATAATGCGGTATAAGTAATCGACTATCCCTTTCAAAGCGACTCGCGTTGACCCCCTACTGAGTCCACGTGCATCCGACTTGTTCCATTTCAATATATAATGTGCGTCTAGGTAAAGTAATCAAGAATTTGAAGACAACTCATTTTCGTCAAAACAGTGACTTACACTCTTTTGAAGACCAGTGATTCATTTGCAATAAGGAAAAATAAAACACAACACTACAAAATCTGCACAATGAGATGATTCGGCGCTAACAAACAATGCTCTAATTTGGTAGGTGAACGATTCAATTTCGGGCACTGGCTTTATACCAATAATTTTTTGCCAGTTTAAATTAAGAGAAAATAGCGTTTTTAGTCAAAAATGAGGAAAATATTAAAAACAAGTTAGATCGTTTGACCATGACAATGCAAATACGAATAACTTAGTTATTTTCATCGTTCATTTTGTTGTTTTTCACAAGACACAAACTCACTCATACAATCAAACACGTACAACACACACATTCATATAAATTCAAAGTCATCGTGTATGTAATTATTTTATGTTGAATTGTGTAAAATGATAAATTGGCACGTTTGAGGCAAATGTCCAGTTGTAATGATAAAATAAAATAAAAACAACACAAAATAAAGACAAACGCTCTAAATAAATACATTTAAGTGATCTCAATTAGTACAATAATTGTAAATTTCAGCATTCACTTTGTTACTTAAAAATCTAACAAATCCTACGTTTCTGGATGTAAAGCCTTTGAAGGTTGTGCTGAAATCTATACTGCAAGGATGAAGCGTCTTGCCGAAGCCCAGGTCTATTCCAGTAAAGACGAGCAAAACAATATGACGGATGCTATCAAATCGCACGATACTAATAGACAATGTGTACATACTGCGACACGGAATGCGTGTTAGCCACCTGTTACATAATATGATCGGTGACACAAGGTGCATTCAATTCGCATATTGTGAAAATGGGTTCGTCAGGAAATGATATTCAATTAAGCATAATATGCACTTTGATGACTGTTGGTGCCACATTACAGTACGTAAGGGAGGCATGTGCCATACATATAGACCGTAATTCCCTGCATGCAGTTATTGTTGTATTGTATTCAAACAAATTCATCAAAGGCTACCCTTCTTCACCCTTCTTCGAAAGAGAGATAAACATACCACATCAAATACACAGGTGCGTTTGAAAAATTAGAGCGAATATGAATACACAGTAATGTTGTTCCTAGCAACTAGCAAGAAAGCATTGTCGCCCGCGAATGATCATGACCTATCAGCGAACACCGATTTTTTTTTTATTATTTATATCAGTACATTACAATCGGTACATTAAAATTCCGATTGCTGGGTAGTAGTAATAAGTTTAATGTAGGTATTTTACCTGTCCCATGACGGGACAGCAGCGGCCAGTGTAGGGTTATGGACATGTCCACACCCTCTTTATAGCCAATCTCTGGGTGAGCATTGGGCCATCAAAGTCCAACTCGCAACCTTCTCGTGGTTTGGCCCGTGAGTAGGGGAGTTTCACTCTCTGAAACTACTGGCGAGCTCTGGGTCTTCGTCGGGGAACTTTACCCTTCCCTTTGACTACCTCCCCGACGACGATGACAATGACAACACGGACGGATGATGACACAGACGAAGACGATCACGATCACGACGTGGGGGAACCCCTGCCCTCCCCATACGCTTGTGGCTGGTTCTGACCAGCACAGGCCTGTCCACCCCTTGTCCCTGCGCGTCTCCCCTTACGTTCCTCCCTTTGGAAAGATGTATAAGCGGTGGTACCTCGCACTTATAGAAATTGTTTTATCTTGGAGGCGCGAATAATCTTAGCTTTTAAAGTGCCCTACAACTACTATTACTAATACTGGGTGAGCATTGTTCACTCGTCGGCGTCAACCGGGTTGGTCCGCACTGCTGCTGCTCCAGTGAAAATCAGTTCTGTAATTGAGTGAACAAAGTTTGAATACAGATTTTTGTTTATCCATTTACTTTTCACAATTAATATTCAGATTGAACGAGGGAGGGTTTTGAATTTAAAGGCTCTCAACTTTAGTCGCAGAGAATACGAATCGTCCAGGCGAATAATTAAGGTGACCTCTTGTCATTTATAACAAATTAGACAATTTCACAAAATAACTAAAAACATTATATCACTAAGAGAGATGTTGGGACATTTCATTCGGGTTCATTCCGTGACTTCACATTTTATAATATTATGGTTGGTACAGATTAATTTAAATTGATTGTATACATAATTTGTGAATGTTATGATATAGTCAATCAAAATTTGACCTTGTCTTTTTCATCTAACTTTGAGTTAATTTTAGTTTAAATGTTGTAATTCTTTTTAAATTTGAATGTGTAACTTGTTATAATTCACTAAACTAAAAGTAAAGTACTTAAAGTATCTAAACAAAAACGTATATTGCATTGTAAGTATTTGGAATTATAGCGAAATGTTTCCGAAAATACATAATAACCGTTTATCACAATGTATTATTGTTTTAAAATTAAAATAGAGCCTTTACGGTTTATTCGTTTTATTCTCCAATTAGAGGTTCACAAAATGAAATAGTAATTTTTAATAAAGGTGTAAGATTTAAAAATAATGTAAGTTTCGTCAGGATGTAATCTATGTAATAAAACGACATTTATTGATGTATTCGAGTTAGATTCTAGCGAAGCTGCTATTTTACATATTTTCGGCCCACAAAATTCAAGCTTTTCCCCTTGAAGGAAAATATCTCTCCAATCAACTTAATTTATCATTCCTAAATCGAATTAATCGCATCGTTAGAGATAACTTAATTGCGTCCTTCCATTTTATTTACCATTCCCCATTTAACTCTCCAATTCATATTTCGTTCTCTCCAAGTCTTCTGCTATAATTTTGCTGAGGTCTAAATTTATATAATTCTTAACATCTTCGTTTTTATATAATGTGACAAAATCAGACCAAACAGTCATACCTAATGCATCGAGTTTTTCGTTTTTACATCTCTGGAACACAATTGTGTTGAAGTTCAATAAGTCTCGAAAATGTTTCGTTCTCTAGTTTATCTAACGTGAACCCTAGAACACTTTGCAGTAAACTCTGGCGCAAGTATTTTTTAATTCTTTCGCATTCATGTTTTAAAAAACAATTTATTGGTGTATTGTTTGATTGAGAATTGATACGTCACCACATGTTGTTTTTATAATCGCTACTCGCTACACCGTTGCAGAAATTTTAACACCTAAAGCTCGTTGGTCACTCCGTCCAACCATTTACAATTTATTTATTTATACAATTTTATTTCTAAGCATTTAAATAAGAACTGTGGCATCCTATTGGATTCAAAACGTTTACTGAAAGTGATACATGTTTTCTGTTCACTTCCAATAACAGTGAAGAGAAGAACTTTTACAAACTAAAATGTATGCATTTTTTTATTTGCACATTCAAAATACGACATTTATTAAAATGCTGCTGTGTGCTATGTTTCCAAAAGGTGTTGCAAACTTTGTTCTGTGAACGACAGGCATACAAAGTTACTTCATTAATACATAACAAGTGGTGTTTACATTTTTTCCATTTAAACATAATCATTATTTATCGAACTCAAGAATGATCTTGATTTAGTATTGGTTATAGTTACAATGGTAGTTCCCATAGAATATAAAGTAGACAGTTAAACAAATTGAAAAGTAAATACCTATTAACCTATTCGAAATGCGGCTATGTTCTCCTAATTAAGAAGTGTAGAAGAGTTCTGGCGCATCGCCGGAGCCCCCCCCCCCAACCCCATCCCCTGAGACCATCCCTTCAAGCGTAGAAGGAAGATACACATAAACCCATTGATTATAGGGGCAAGCAACCCCCTAGTTAGCAAGTGGAGCACGTGCACAGTGTGGCTGGCTATTTTCTCCTGAACATTCTTGCAAATAGTTGCATCCTGCTGTGGGAATAGTGGCTTGCTAAGGAATTATCATCTCTAGAAGGAACACACGAATAGTCGGCTAATTAGAAAACAGACTGAGCTTAGAAACCTTACCGCGAGTGGGGGAGACTGCAACACGGTCTGAGTCTCACTCGTTGAGAAACATCAACAGAGGAGGAGAAATTAATTAAAAACACTTCTCTTCTTTAGTACCGTGTTTATTACACTAGATTTTTGTATGAGAAAAGTGGTTCAATATTTTTAACATTTTCTTTATTTTGAAGTTTTCTTTCACGAGAAAAACAGGTTCAACGATCTGGTTCAATGACGTTTAAATTAAATATATTAATTTACTTCAAAATATTTTATTCAAAAAAGTGGCTTAGATTAATTATTCGGCATCGACAAAATAATAATCCGTGTAATATTCGATCTATCTAATCTATAATAATTCCACTGAAGATGGTATACAAAGTGGCATTTTAATTGAATACCGGCAAGTTTAACATCGCCATCTCATTTGTTTATTAAAACAAGTTGGGTTGTGTTGACAGAAGCCAAACTAACCGCCGTTTTCACACACACACCGGCAAAACCGGCGCCGGCCATTGGACACACCGGTGTGAGAAACCAGCCTGAGATACGCAACAACAGCACAACAAAAGAAAATACAAGATGGCAAAACATACTCACATGTCATCAATTTACGTTCTTTCCTCGCCTTATAAATATTTGAGAATCGATTCGTCAATGTCAAGAACAGTGACATAACGTCTGTCTGCAGATTACATTATTAAGTACGTATCGCTGACTATTAGACAATACACATTTATTGTTGTATCAATTATTTTATTTTGACAAAAGTCCGGTGATAGCAAACGTTTGGTAGATCTATATTGATGAATATTATATTGTTTTGGCTTGGGCTGAAAACTTGATTACCACAATGCCACAATTACTTATCTTCCAGAATGAAAATGTGGTGTTTTGGTGTAATGGTGTTTTAACACACATCGTTGATTAAAACATTTTCGTTTAAACTATTGGTATATTATTTATCGCAAAATGATTGAAAATATTTTCTTGTATTTTGTTCCGTATAATTGGCTGCACTACCTATAAAATCAGAGCTAATTAGCATACGTTTATTAATTAAAACCAAACTTTGTGTTAATGTTTTGGGTTGCACCGGTGATGGAGCAGAATCACATACACTCTCGTTTTTACCACATGAGACTTTAAAGTTGTATACGCTTTGCCAAACAGTATTGCAACACATATCCAGTGTCAAGGGAGAGAAAGGGTTATCCGCCTTGGATTAATAATTTAATAATATCACGTATAGCTAGCTATAGCTACTCCTGACAACCGAGAGCGAAGCGTAATAGACTAACAAGGGCTTACCTGTCGTGTATGTGGTTACGAAATTAAGGTTTACTTGTGTACACAAAATACCGCCGCAACTTAGAATTTACGTCGCACAGGCGGCAAAATAGAGATGACAGCTTACACAACCGTAATTATTACACTCTAGTTAGTTTAATAATTAATCAGTGGTTGACTGCATGGTTTATGTACAGAAGATTATAAAGTGAACAATTTCAATTTGCCTGCATTGCGAACATATGTAAAGTGCATGGTATTAATAGAGAGCAAAAGAGATGTTTTGCACAGATTCTGTTTAATTTTTTATTCATTTGTGCATGTCTGATTGAATGTAATATCTAATAACCAATGTCAATAATATTTAACTAGCAACATCTGGCATTAAAATTAACGTTTGGAATTATACCCGTGCATTGATTTATATGGTATGTTTTTAAATCAATTTTCAGCAATATCAACAATGTTTGGTAGTGCTCAATCTCAACCCTTGATGACACAATCCAATAGACCAGCTTTAAATTTAACATTAATTGATTTAAATTTAATTTTTAACTTTAAAAAAGTCGTTATGATTTATATCAATTAACTCATCTAATATTCACCCATTTAATACGAATTAGTCCACAACATCACTACCACTTTTATCCTCTGTTTCGTTTCATAAAAATAGATATAAAACCAGCATTGAAGTTTAACCAAGTAAGAAAATGATCCAAGTATGAAATGTATTACTATCTTAAAATATAATTTTGTATGAATTTAGCACTGGTAGATCGAACAACGTATATTCTACAATAGCCAAACGATAATTTAATGAATTTCAAATAAAGATGTAATGTAATAAAATTCACGACAATATGAATCAGAAGTAAATGTTGACCATCCTTGAGGCTACCCTACCCTCAACTGGCTCCTACCCATATAATCTAAGAATCTTTGAATTTATCTGTTATAAATGACAAACTATTTTCATTTCCACAAATTTCCCATCCTCAATGTGTTAGAACTTGGGTCAAATTCCCTCTTCTTCCTTTATGAGGGAGGCTTCTGTGGCTTGTCGGTATGCAAGACGACAGCGAAGTCTGTCCGAAGCCGCGTGTGGCATTCCCAGGAGGAGGGGGTAGGGGGGGGGGGGTGGGGGTCCTCTGACATCACAAAGCTGTAGAGTTTATTGGATTCCGATAGCAAGGGTACGTCCCCCCACCCCCGTCAGTGACAAGATATGGGACCGTTGCCGTCAAAGGGGACGGTACGAGATTACGAATGAGAACGTTTTAGTTGAAGAATTTCCTTCCTTACAACGTGGAGTAAAGTTAGCGATAGGAAGTTAATATTGAAAAGTTATTTTAATTATTGGTTGAGTCCGAATGGTTCATAGTCCTTTAAAACAAAGCTCAACGCATTCCGCAGCTAGCAAAACAGTCAGGTATCACCGATTGTTATTAAACCTACAGCCTTAGTTACGATGATACACAGTTATAAATTTTCAGGGATGATTTTAATTCCAAATAAAAAAATCAAATATATAAATCTTTATATTGCTTATCTTGATAGTATGATTAGTTACTATACCTAAAAAGTAACAAAATATAAATAACGTAAATAAACAAATAATAATGTTTAGGTAATTGTTACTATTGAATCAACTCATGCAGCTGTCTGTATTTACGTCAACGGCGACATTAATTTCGGGCATATTTTATGTTTGGTGGCCGCGCAAATAGGAATATGCCTAAACAACTTGAGACAATTTGCGTTAAAAAGTGTTCGATAGATGGAGAATGGGAGCGAGTATTGAAGTAACATAATGAGATATATAATTGAAATATTATATGATTCATCAAAACAATCGAGGTCTGCAGAATTAAATACAAATAATCAAACATATTTTCTCAATTTTAAACCGTAAATTAAGTTTTAATGAGCGGGATGTAAAGCGTAAAACCATTTAAAATTAAATTTTATTTTACGGTTTTATATATTATTTTTATCTATAGATGTGAGCTTTATTCAACATATTGGAGGAGCTGAGAAAAGCTTGTTCGTTACAACGTCAGGTGTTATTTACTACAGCAACTAACTCTCGGTAGTATTTTATTATTAAGATATATAATGTGGAAACTAACTTTAGTTTACAGCTTCTTGAAAGTTGAGTGTTCAAACTGTTTTGATGTACAGAACCCAACGTAAGCAAGAATTCGCAATTAGTCTTAAATCTAATCGTGATGTGTAAACAATATACATCTCTATAAAGTTACATGAAATTTGTTATATCATAACTTCTGAACATAACCACACAATGCAAGGTATGCCGGGCTTCATAAACCACGCTGATAATCAGGTCATGTAATAATACAGTTGCAAACGAGTCATATTCTGATCTGTTTTAATTAAATAAGTATAAACTATATAGTAAGATAAGATGAGACTTTGCTTGCATGAGTGTTCATAAATTATCTTTTTATATGTAATCTGTATTAATGTTATGATTATTAATGCTTTCAGAACAATTTTCGGTTGAAATATGCATGTGCACCAATTACTATTTGAAAACACATTACATAGCAACTACTGAGCAAATTTCTTAACTACTTTGATTGTGTTATAAGTTAATAAACTGCACACCGTTAGTCCGTTACCAAATAACAATAAGCAATCAGTATGCTTCCGTTTGCAACACTAAATAATGGAACCAATACCCACATTTGTAAAGATTGCTATACATCTCAAACTTGTGCAATCTAGTTCGTAACTGTTTTCTTTTTTTCTCTTTTTCTTTTTTCTTTTCTTTTCATTCTCCGCCCTTTTTTATTTAGTTTATTAATTAATTGAATTTAATATCCTTTTTGAATTTGTTACCAAAATCATTGTGTTTTAATACATTGTTATTGCAATATTAGTATTTTAAATATTTACTTAACTATTAGTTCATTGCTGTATCTGCTCTAGTAAGTAAATTTATTTAGTTGTCCTCCTTTGTAAATCAGTTTTTTAACTGAATAGGATAGACGTTAAATAAATATATTAAAAAAAACAAAACAGGAATAACATAATTAAAATCAATATATGAAGAGATAATATGCGTAAACGATTCTCCCTAATCAAAGCCAAACATTTTCATCTAAATTACCATCTATTCCATGGTATTTAAGATTAAACCGGGTTTAAGCTATAGAGCTAGCTACTAACGATAATAATTAGCGTATGTGGGTTTAGCGTTGGTAAGTTTATCACGGTTGTTCCTTGTTTCCGATTAAAGCCCCTAACTTATGCATGCATGACAAAACAGAATTGCTTTTAATGATAAGAGTTTAGGCCGAGGAGCAAAGATGGCGGACCTATTGCATGGTGAAGATAACCAAGCAGTACGGGTTGGATTTAGGATGAAGTTAATGCATCATTAAGATAATGCTTTCAACTTAGTATGGTCGGTTTTACGGTCGTATGATCATGTTTAAATTCTTGAACACAGCCACGTCATTTTTGTGTAGTTTAATATTTTTGTAATTCTTCTTTTTCAATTTTGTATTTCTTTATAGAAATACATACTTCTATTGCTCGGATTTACGTGTACATAGCTTTGGACTCCGGCAGCAAATTCAAACTGTTTACTAAGCACCGTGAAAACTAAAACTAAAATACATAATAATGTTCATTTTTTTCCTAAAATACACCTAGTTGACACAACTAGGTTCACAGGCTTAATATCTCTTAACCGCGAACGCACCTAGTTCCTAACTTGGATTATTCTCAATATGTATCAGGTTTAAAAAGCATGGCAATTTATTAAGGCACGAAGCAGCACTACATTCCTCACTCGACTCTTGTCCTTAAGTCGGTGCGTATGCCACGTCTCACGATAAAAACCGAACATGACCTCCGATTGACTTGCAGTAGTTTGTTTGCATCCCCAAAAAGTGGGATTCCCATTCACCCGGCACCTCCACCAAAACTATTAGATATACATTGGGTGCGTATAACGGTAAGGTTCGCTCTCTCTTTTGGCTAACTTCCTTACCCATTCTTGTGTTAATAGTTATCAGTGTTCTATCACGATAAAATTCGCGTATTCCAACATTATGGTGTGATTGAATAATAGAATATATCTATGATCATAGCGCACGTAGTTTTCCTACAGGACGTGTAAGTGCTCATTCAAAACTGCTGCAGGGAAAACTCGCTGAAACTGGGTATAAAATTCCAACATGGTAGAACCTGGGTAGAACCCACTTCAATTCCCTCGCATTCAAACGAATCCGGACATGTTTCGTCTGCGTATACGTGGCGCGAATACTGCATCACGTCGAAGATAAGCCTGAAAGTAAGGCACAAGAGTGTAACAATCACTATGGAAACAGGATGGCAGACGTCAATGTGCGAAGGAGGCGTGAGGGTTGTTCTCTCTCTCTCTCTCTCTCTCTCCTTTACTCACCATGGGCTTTAAGTATTACCCTTCTGGTCTTATTGATGAAATTCAAATGAGCTACTGACTTCGATAAAAAAAATCGATAGTCACGGCACCATCACAGCTAATTAGTGACATCATTTATACAAGAACGATTGTAAATATGAAGAACAAAAACATTACTTGAGGCTTGAGGTATATCGTATAAATTTGGACAACACTGTAAATTGTTTATGAGACATAATAGGCCTAGCTCCACAAATACAAACATATAATACCGATGTATCGTGTTGCCAGAAGCCTTCTTTCGATTTATTACTTACAAACATAAGTTTTCAAACGTCAATTTTGAGTGCTCTCACTACAACAGGGAATTGGACACTTGAAATGAGTCAGCAAAATATTTCTGTGGCCACGCTTACTTTATTACTGTATTATAACTTTTATATGTAGTTAAATATATATATCAACAAATGGTAGATCAGCCAAGAACCTTATGGTCGTAACTGAAGATAAATAAAACATTCCGAATGACACTATAGGAACGAGGAATTGTAAATAATATCAGATTGCGTATGCGTATTGTTTGATCAGTAACTCGGGAAATAACAAGAACATCATTGGTTTTTGTATCAATCTGATAAAAAATTCACGGATATGGAAGTACAAAATAGAAAGCAAAGCTTACCAGGGCGTTTGTTCCATTGTTCACTAATCGTTGGGTACGTCGTCCCTCTTTCGGCGTGGTTTTTCAACGCAGAAAATTGATGCGTACATGAGGTCTTAAAAATAATAAATTTAATTTAAACTTTTATGAACTGATTTAATATGTGCGTGTGTATGAATGTTTTTAGACGGGATTATGCCTAAGTATGTTTTAGTAAGGGAATTAGCCTTATAAACTAGATATATGAGTGCATACCTTATTATCATGTTAGTCCATCTGACACTTCACACAATTTAAAAAAAAACACGCATTTGTATTCATTATCTTTCGAGTAAAAGCGTGTGCAAGTCCTTTATACTACAAGATTGGTACGACATAGGATTGACATAAAGATTAATTTGAAATGTTCGTGACAAGTCGGTGAAATTGTTTCAGGTGCCTTGGTTGTGCTTTGTCTAAATCAGATGGAAGAAATCTCAGAACAATAAATCACTCACAGTGACCTTTAAGGGTTCTCCAACACCTTGCGGTTCTATGGAAGGTACAAAGGAATCCAGTATTATAATTGAAATTGTGTTGTGACTTTTATACGCTCATGGCTTTAAACAGCAAATCGATTGGTGTTGAATTAAACTTAAAGCAATCCGACTATGCGGCTTACTGAAGAAAGTATGAGAAATAGGAAGTAGAGTCGGTTCAAGGTAAGTTTGTCGATACTGACGTCATCGAAAGGTGAACTTTACCAATCAACGGCTTAATTTAAAATACTGATCGCTGATTGGCCCGTGAATTCCGCCAGCACCGGCCATTTTGTGGTTAATTTAAAAATAGTTCGCACCGCGTTATTAAGTAAAACCATTAGGTGTAGGTATATACCCTTCATTATTTGTTATACCGGAAAACACTTATATTGTTAACATACAGTTTCGATCCAATCATCAATCACTCAATAAACTTGAGCTATTGTTATTCCTAGGGAAACGCCAAAGTCGTGAAACGAGTGAGTGAGCCAAGTGTTGAGAACCCGGGAACATACCATTTCCTCTCATATACCCAAGGCTGGATCTAGCCCAGTATGGGGAATGATACCGGGTACTATACACATAGCTCACTCACTCGTTTAACAAAGGTTTTGGCGTTCCGTAACTATTTAAATTGAACATTCAAAATGCGAATCGTGTTCGAAACGTATCAGCGTGAAACATCAACAAATTTCCAAGATAAAACAAAATCCCCTAATTTTTATTTCCCATTTAACACCCCTCAAAAATAATACGTGGGTGTAAAAATATAAAAAGTTCTAACTAACGGGCATCGAACACCAACCCTCCGTGCGGTAGGCTAAATGCTTAACACTAGGCCATGCCAGCCAGGTAGATCTCGTCCCGCTAGCTGCTACTAAATAAATGCTATCGATATTTTTAAAAAAATCTACATTTTTATTTATTGTTTTTTTTTCACATTTTATTTTTATTTTATTTATTGTAGGCTTAAATCGCAATGGATCTAGCTGATTTTGTTAACAGTTCTCAGTAAACTCGTACCGGATGTTTGTTTAAAATTTCAGCGCAATCTGTTCAGCGGTTCGGCTGATTTTCGACAGACAGACAGACAACAGAATCACAGAATCACAGAATGAGGGCCGTTTGAGTTGAATGGAGACTCAGTTGTTCCGCTGGGATGTGATAATTTTTCTTATGCAATCAAAGCAATACCTATTTAGTTGCTGTCGACTTTCCTTATTGGATGAGCGAAGCGAAGACTTCAATTTCACTGACCCCCAAAAAATTTAGCTCGGGTGTTTTTTTTTTTTTTTGTCTGTTTGTTAACTCTCTACCAGGCAAACGGCATATCCGATCTTGATGAAAATTTGACAGGACCTTCGAAATCTCTGAACTTAGAGGTGTATTGTTTTTGGGTACAATCGAAGAAATATTTCTCATGAATATCGTACTTTTACGATTTTTTTCGATTTTTAGTGCGATATTTTCGTGCCATTTGGGCCAATTCTGACCAAACGGGTGGGGCTACAACGTTCATATTTCACATGGACATTAAGGTAATGGTGATGTATTGCTTTCTGAAAGAAAAAGTTGAAAAAGTTAGCCAGAATTGAGAGAAATAAAGCTTTTAATATACGTTTTTTGACTTTTTGTGCGATATTTTCGTGCCATTTGGGCCAATTCTGACCAAACGGGTGGGGCTACAACGTTCATATAATACATGGACATTAAGGTTATGGTTATGTAGTACCTTTTGAAAGAAAAAGTGGATAAATTTTGCCAGAATCCATAGAAATAAAGCTTTTAATACAAGTTTTTTACGGTAAATAATACCAATTGACAAGAAACAAAAGAGACTTGACAACATTCACCTTCAATGCGTAGGCAGCAAAACAAAGCACTTGCAAAGTAAAGATATCCCACGCAAACTAAAACCTTTAAAAAGCTCATCCATCAACGCGGCGGGACTTTAGCGTTTCCTAGTTTAGATTTAGGTTGCCAACCAATGTGTGAAGACTCCCTGTCAACCATCGGCTTTACCAACAGAATCCCATTCGGATAAGCTAAACCAACAACCAGGAAGACTATGTACCGCAGCGCGATACCCGCGAATCACTATTGAGAATCTCGCTCGACTTTGATGCGCGAATGAAATCCCAGCAAAGACATCCAATCAAAGTTAATACTCGAAGTCACGTGATACAATGGCAAGCTCTGATTAGAACAAACTTTTCTCTGAGAAAATGAAACAAGTGGTCCGGTGGAACATCTTAGCTTGCGCGCAACTGCTCGGCCATGTATTTAGGGTTGCACCGGCGAGTTCCATGTGGTAAACGTACCCTACACTGATTTTGCTGATATAGCTACAACATACGGTCACGGACCTAATTATAAAATACTGTTTTGAATACGTCATCACGCAATCATATCTGATGTATCAAGATATATAATAAAAATGTTTCGGCCCTCGAACTCCCGTCATTTCAAGGCCCAAGCAGTGCACGAGTAAAAAAGAACTACGTTTTAAATATTTAAACAGCTGTATTGTACTTGTTGGTAAACGTTGCACGCAAGCCGAGAAAATATAATGTAGTATTAAGGCGTTTGTTTATAGAAGCGCCACTTCAAAAGTTCTATGAGCTTCACCGAAACTCTGCTAGAGGAGGAGCTGCAGAGTAACTTGATCTGTAGTTGATGTTCAGCAGAAAACTCTCGTTGGAAAATGGCAACTTGCTAGGTTAGATCTTTTTTCTACTTGGAAACCCAGGTTGGGTAGCAGATACCAAAAAATACGAGATATCACCAAGATCAATATTTTCGAACTTCAACATCAACAACAAGCTTAACAACATGCATACAACCTTTTGCATAATTGGGTCTAGAGCATAATAGCATACCGTGGTGTGACACACCTCATATCAGTTCCATGAACGAGTGGGTACCAACTCTTATTAAGAATGTATTTATTTAAAAATCTTGAACACTACCTCTCAACACTTATCGTGTAGTTTGGTTTTCAGAGAGATTAACACCAAAAACTTTACACTAAGGACATTCAATTTACACTTGTTTTTTGCAATTTACTGGATACAAATTCGTAAGACAGTGATTTCGTTTATACATTTCGATATGCATATTGATATGAGTGAGCTATACAAGAAACCACATGACATCCACATGCCCGTTGCCCAAGTCATTGGATTTTGGATCTTGGCCACTCATTTGACCACGTATACCACTACTGGGCTCAACCGCTCAATATGTCTGTTTTGATCACGTACGAGCTATCTAACGCGTACTTCTCTTCGGTAAATACCAAGAAATCTCATTATAGAGAAGTATTATTCACTTTCTAGCTAAATGTGTCTGAGAAATGCTTCAAATTACACCCTCGTCTTTAGCAAAGAAGTTCCCGAAATGCAATTATTGGAAACGCTGGCTCGCATCTTTGTGAGCTCGTATAGCATAGCGCACATCCAGTGGAATCTCCTAAATTACTGCGAGGCGCGGCATGTCGAGACGGATGGCCTAGAAAGAAAGATGGCGGCCATAACACGGGATCTGACTGACATCTCACGAATACCGAGATAGCGCGAGATTCTTCACCTGGCCTCGGCTGTCTCAACATCCAGCCTTCCATGGTCAGGTTGCAATACAATAACATTGACATATTTTGATCAGTACTATCTCTGACATTAATATACCGAGGCAACACAATTGGTGTAACTATGTTATTAAATTGTCGGAAGTAGCTTTAAAGTATAGAGACTACAAAATGGCTGTTACTACCTGTTATTAAATGTCGGAAATAGCATTTGAAAGCAACGTGTAAGGTAAAGAATTGTAGCGTGGAATGTATTATTTTGTCTGGAAAATATTACTTCCTGGTATATATTTTACTTCATCACGATAACGTCTGCAGAAACATTGTACTGGAATAAACTAGAGGGTGTTGACTTCTCACGGAACAACGAAAAATACATTTTGTATTTATAAATTCGTTACATTGAGCGACAGTAAAAATTTTAATCCCTCTGTTTTATTAGATTGCAATCTTCATCTTCCGGTGTTTTCAAAATTGCATGTTTGCTTTAGCCATTTAAAAAAGCCATAGGCCAGATTTGGCCTGTCATATAAAATTTTAACAGTGTATCTCCGCTCTCGTATATTCTTCAAACGCGAGATATGAAGTGATTAAAATTACAACAGTTACGAATTTCACAGTATTGTGTTACTACACTATTTTGTAATCGAAATTGTGCAAGTATATGATTTGATAAAAATATACCTGTGTATAATATGGAGGAATCAGGCTAATTAATATTGTATAGTCCAATTACTGCCGTAAAAAAATCACAAACACATACTTGAGTAATATTGAATACATTTTCTAGAAACACTTCTCAAAAATATTTATTATAGATTAATTAAATCATACTCTTTTCCAAATATACAAGACGTTCAAAATGTTTGAGACTAAAACGTGAGCGAGCTTTCTGTCGAAGTGGCATCAAATTGTCAGTCACAATGCAGCGACTGATCAGTTTTTTCATCAGACTCTCTCCTGCCTTTTACCCGGTTAATAATACTTGTCTATTAAGAAGTTACCAACCTTAACAAATAATCGTTATTTATTTATTGTACATTTTGTAAAACATATATTTATATTACGCCGTCTCTACACCACCATTTCTGTTGATCCTCTAAATATATTTCCTTTGCGTGCAAAAGATAGAAAAAAGTTAATTTAAAACCAGGCAACACATATTGTGTTTGCCCTCGTCGTCCGACCCTATCCAACCCAAAGCAATCATTGTTCTTCGTGCTCCCCGATCCACGGCGCCAACAGTGATAGTGTTTTATCCAGTTAAGCTGTAAACTAAATTTCGAAATTGAGATCATTTATCAGCGTTGAAAAGTGTGCAGTGACATCCCTAAACGTTTCGAGGAGGAAATGAGAATGAGTTGACTCATTTAGTTTCTTCGCTGGGCACGAGCCGCACGACTGCGAGAACGCTAAGCTGCGAGGCGGTCGGCCGTGGTGTTATTATAATACGAAACTGGTGGGGGGGGACGGGGAGGAGGGGGGTTAGAGGAGAGGGGGTGATGTGTAAGAAATGCATGACGATTTCATTACGAAAAAAAAAACAATGGAGAGTGGAAAACCCTGTATTTCCCTTTTTTATTATTTCCGGAAATAAGAAGGGGATTTAAGGGATAATCTAGATTGCTTTTGTTCATGTTTTGAGATTTGTGGCAAGGCCAAACGACAAAATCCCCAGTAATATCAAATTCGGCTCGTACTTTATTAACATTGCCACGGGCTTGGAATTGAACACAAAAGCATTGAAGATAAAAACTGTTTTGAAGCAAAAATTGCAATTAATTGGAAATATATCGAAATATGTTATTGATTGCACACTATTCGCTACCTGACTTTGACTTTGGGGTTAAAGCTTTTCGGCTTGTTTCGAACAATATTGTTAACAATGTACGCATTCCAGATACATTACTTATTCAGGTATAGTACAACTTCACTACCTACACTAAAACAATTTGTAAATGCCGAGTAAGTTGGTGTCGTCTATGATTAAGAAGTGGTAATATGTATTGATGAGTCAATGTGTTGGGCTGGCTTCTAATCTGCCCAAACCAAGGCAATGGCATTGAATTGAGTTTAGAGTATTCATTGGTAATGGTTATTTCTAAAGGAATGTATACTATCCACGTATAAGTAATCACAATCACGGTACAAATAGTTTACATTCATTTAGAGTCAACAAAACGTGAACAATTAATACAAGTGGATTGGATGAGGAAGTACTTCACAAAGAGTAAAAAGTAAATACCTTATCCCATTTTTATTACCTGAAATGTAATGTCACTTAATCAAATATAAATTAATCAACTTTCAGTTAATATATTTATTATTTAGATAAGTGCACTTCAGTTCGTATTTCAAGACCAAACATAATAAGATATGAAATATGAGAACGTTGAACGCCGCATTGAAACTTGTTTTATACCATAAAACTTCCGTGATTTGTACCTTCCCTTAAGATAATAAAACTTGTTTTCAATTTATCACAATTATTTGTATGCGCGTAGTAGACTAAAGATAGGCTAGATGTAAGATGTTTCACATAAAGGATAAATGACGACCTTATTCTTAACCTTACTGAACCATTTTGCTGCTTTATTGGTTTGACCTATAAAACACAATACGGTAGTCGTAATAAGTCCTCACGCAAACCTCTCAGACGGAAGATATGTATTTGATGTAATTGCTACTTGATGACGTACTAAAATGAGGTTATGGCATCGGCTGATTAGGATTTCATCGCAATTCTATAGTATCGTTGGTAGGAGGCTATTGATGTTAGCTTCTTGTACTGAACGAGATTCAAATGTTGTTATTGTACATTTATCACTATCAAATAAAGGTTTAACTACCACGAAGGTTATAGGCATTCTTGTTAACAGTTTTTTTTTTTTATAAATTTGATAATAAAGTTGCGGTTTAGTAACTTCATTTTTTAATGTCTCAAATCTGAATGAAAACAGACGTGGCCATAAAAATTAATTATTTTGTAAAACATTCATTAAAAGCTTTAATAAACGCTAATATTTTAGCTTTCAATATGCATTTGGGTATCTTAATATTTTTATTTAAAACAATTATATTATTCTAAACATTTGCCAGGGTAATTTTTTCTGTTTACGCCAGTATCTCCATACAATTTCCGGCGTAAGCGGAACGACAATAATCACGAACATCATTATTGTTTGTGTTAACCGACAGTGTTGGCTCGAGCGTTAAGCGCGTGACTCTGATTCGGGAGGTCCCGGGTTCAAATCCCGTCGAGACCGGCAATCCTGACTGAAGGTTTTTCCGAGGTTTTCCTCAGTCGTTGATGCGAATGCAAGGGATTGAGTCCTCTTATCCCTTCACAATGGTCCTATCCGCAACTAACCTAGTTAGACACTTGAAGAGGGGTATGAATTGCACCCTGGGCAGGCTTCCCACAAAATTATTATTATTGTTTGTCTACAACAATGCCCTATGGAAGAAAAGTTATTAAAATTAAGCAATCGCAGGATATTTTTGTTGTCATTACTCCTAATTGCCATGGGATGTTTACAACACTATAGTGTTAATTATCATGGCAAGGTATAACTGTTTTAAATTAAAACGTGATTCAATTATTAATGTCATTCAAAAGTTTGTTTTTATTTAATTAAAATTATTGTTTTGAATTATGTTTGTTAAATCTAATCAAAGTTGTTTTTGAACACATTTTGTCGATAACATTTCTGCTATATTCCATTATTTAATAATACCGTGTATATCATATTCTCAATTTTTTTAATTTTGTTTTATTTCCCTTCATTGAAAACTAATTACACATCTGAGCTAAATAAATAGAGATAACAATACATAACCCAATTAAATGCAACAAATTTAATCGAATACAATATCATTTATTCAGTCATGCTTGAGCATCGAATCCAATATTATTTCTTCAGTCGTGCATGAACACGTCATTGTGAGTGGGGATATTATGTTTATCGCCTTAAGGCTGAGTGTCGCCCGTTCACGGCCAAAACACATGCTACGGTATATATTATATTTTGTTTCTGGTCATTAATCAATTGTTACACATTTTTAAGATTTAGCATTAACTCGAGAATGTTCTGCTCTTTCTTGTGAAATAATAGATTTTGTATAAAACATATAGTTTTTGTTTGTTGCTTTTAAAACTTTGAATACGCGTTTTCTTTCGTTGAGAACAAAGTTTTAAAAGTAACAAAATAAAATAATATGTTTTACACAAAAAACATTTATTTCACAAAAAAGATCAGACGATTCTCGAGGTAATGCTATATCTAAAAAATGTGTAACAATTGATTAATGACCAGAAACAAATAATATATACCGTGTCGTGCGTGTTAATTGGCCGTGAACGGGCGACACCAACCAACCAAGATTTGACGCAGAATGCAGAGGTATATTTTAGTCTTGAAGCTCTTTAGTTCATCCTATCGGGTAGTAGCAAGAATGTGTGTATTGCGCGATCAGAGCACATTTTACAATTATTGCTTACTTTTTTCGGTAACGAACAGTAAATATGCCACTAAACAAGCATTTTTTACAGTAATTACCCAAGCTTGTGTGAATACAATTATTTGAAAGTTGAAATGTGCTCTGATTGCGACTTGCGCGCATTCTTTATAAACAACATCCCAAAAATTCTAATTTTTTTTATGAAAAATGTAAGGCCGAAAAGCGATCCAGAATGTATGTGAAATGAGCAGGATTTGCCGATCAAGCGAATTTTTAAATATATACATTTAATATTGTAAAAAATGTGTTAGCGAGCTCAACCAACATAACATACTAGCCGCCCCGGGATGTTAGAGCCTCGTCGTTCTGTGCGCACCCTAGTAGCAACTGCAAAGTAATCTGGAAGATCCACGCCTCAGGTGAAATTATAATCGACGTCATGCCAGGCTAGAGTTACAGCAATAAACTCATCGTGGTAGGCCTATACTAAGATTAAACGAGATACATAAACGCGTTCGTTCAATTTAAATTCATAATTAGAAACACGTGCAATCTACAGTACAATCAGTACAACATTCTCAATATTTTTATATAATAATACATTTAAAATTCATGTTTCCAACATAAGTCGGGTCTGGAGGTTGCTAGCCAGTAGTCACCTATTATCTTGGGCACACAGATTTTATAAAACATCGGCTTGCCAGGCCTGTCATGTCCTTCCAATTCTTTTTCGCATTCTTTTCCTTCTTATAATTTCTTGCTTCTTCCCACTAGCTCACGCCATTTTCTTCTTCCCCGTCTTGGCCCGGGGTAGAATTTGGCCCAGAGCATGGCTCTGCTAATCGTAAAAGGCGAGGAAAGAGGAAAAGTCCATCTCGCAAACATAAGTTAGTATATGTAAGGGAGAAGTTTACTCCCCGAATTAATTAGATAAATAAATACATCCGTATTTAGTCTACCCACTCAGTCACATAACTGATTTTCAGTGGGTGATAGTAAAAAAAAGGTAATTTAGAGTCGAGCTCTGGAAATCGTCGTCGGGCACCTTGCCCCCTTCCCTTGACGACCTCACCGACGACAACGACAACGACAGTGACATCACGAACGATGACAAAGACGATGACGACCGCGACGTGAGAGCCCACCATTTCCTCCCCCTACCCGCGGCTGGTTCTGACCAGCATAGGATTTTCTTCTGTCCTCCCATCGTCTTCCTAATTTTACTTTTTCCCAAAGCACATTTCTCTCTTCTGCATCACATATTATTTGCTCTTGCCACTCGCACTTATCGGATATTTTCACAGTTTCGATTTGTCTCGTTCAGGACGAGAACTAAGGGGGGTGGTGAGCCTACACTCTTCCCTGTACCTGTCCTTCATCTTGGGAGTGATTATTATCTATGACCACTGAGACTCTTTACCAATACTTTACTTTACCCAAGCGGTAACTTTGAAGCGGCCACCGCTGGGTCACGTCAACATATCGCTAATGACATCACTTCTGTGTAACCCGTACTTGATTTAACATAGAGCTTGATGATTTGGATGGTAAAATTATTTGTATTGAAGTCAATTTATAAGACGACTTACTAATTGGATGGTATTGTATTTGACTAAAACCTCCGCATTTATGAACAAAGGACCAAACTTAGTTTCTAATTCAATAACAGTTTAAGTGGCATTTATAAGACATAATTGAAACAAGTCAGGATAGAGCGGACTGACATTTTGAACGAGATACGATGTTGTGCCGATATTAATACTATGAATTCTAAGCTTATTTTATCAAATACGAGCGTGTTGCTTCGAGGAGTTTGAGAACATGATTAAACTTCGGGTAAGTTGAAATATAATTAATTGAACATACAGGAACATTATTACCGTCAGAAATCTGTGAGCGCAGATTAGTAATTTTACATTCAAGATGGCGGAGTCACTCTACTAACTAGACTAATTAGGATTTAAAGTCATAGCAAGTTAAGAAAATTACACAAATATTGGTATGCAGTTAAATTAGTAGTGCTGCGTACTTTCTTCTTTACACCGTGCGTCTAAAACTACATTTTAGTAAATACAGTGCGCACAGATAAACGAAAACATTTCCATTTGCGCTAATTGTCAATCTGAATTACATTCTATTTATATTTGTATACACATATTACAATTTGCAATATTTAATTTTCATTCGGTATGCGTATAAATTTTAATCAATTCAAAATTGCATTCTACAATTAGTAGACGGTCGGTAGAAGCGGCATAGGTTGAACCAAATGAAAACAACATTTTACATTATTTATAAACTAATGTTTTTCTATGTATGTATAGTTTTAATATTATCATGAAACTTAAATTTTTTTATGCTTAAGTAATTCATTGATTTGATTTGGTTTTTCTTGCTTAGCTTCTTAATTATAGTAATTTTGTTATTCAAGACAATTTGGGTGGTGATAGATGAGGGGGAAAGACAATTAGAAAACAGCGGGAATCGAACTAACGTTCTCTAGTGTCATAGCACGTTTCGGACGTGCGTCCTAATCTATGAGCAACCGAGGACGTCCTTAATTTGTTGAAAAGTCTAATAATTAAAAAAGTAATAATATTATTGTTGATTTGATAAAAAAAAAATACGTGGAAGTATTGGGCGAGATTGAGTTGAATGTCCTTCAATAATCATGCTGGACATATAACAATGAACTCACAGCAATAATAATATTTCCTTCACCTCTAGCGATGCAATCCGTATAATTTTACTCGTTACTCATAATATAACACTCTACTCCAGATCTCCTAATGCACGCACCACCAACACCTGACCTTGGAATCTGGTAATGCCCAATAAAGAGGCACGTATGCACTACCGCGTGGGTTTAACAATTCTACCTTGAAACCACAACTCATAATGTATATTTTAACTGTTCAATCAAAGTTTATGCTGTTAAGTTCTCTTTAAATGAAACCAAATGATCAAGAACTATTTGCGTTGAGTAGCGTGCTGCAAGCAAAGTATCTACAAACTACGGTCAAGTTTGGTCATTACCAAATAAATTTTTTCGATACCAGAATTGGGAAAAATAAACGACAATATTGGTTTGGGTCTCATTCGATCTATCTACAAAGGAAATTCATTTTTTTTCTAAAGACTTTAAGAGTATCATAATTATATTTTTATCAAAGATTTTATTAATAATTTATGTCTTGTTTGTTTATCAAACATTTTTTTGTATGGTGTTCGTATAAAGGTGTGTGTATACAACCTTGTTAATACAGATTAATGGCTGAAAGAAACGGCGCTAAACAACTGACAAAATCAAAATTATAAAAAATATGGAAAAAATCATCATTGAGACACAGGTTACATGAATCCGCATCGGGAATATACTGTTCAAACTTTTCATTCCATGTTGTTAAATTAACCCCGTGATAAGCTGAACTTTTAATCGCACGTCAGACAATGCAGTCACGTCCCGTCGCTCGAGGTTGGTTAGTGCTTGAATGACGTCACGCTACGTAAACCAAACAAGCGGCTAAAGCACTTTCATTGTGACGTCAGTGTCAACGACGTCAGTTGAATCTACTCATTTCGCCTGCAAGTGTGTATACACCTACGCAGGATATACTCACTATACTTCTCACCCAACCCCCTTCAATAACCATAATATTTTAAAATCACAATGCAGTGGAAATGTTTGCAAATTACGAAGATGATTCTCACACGGGCCTAAAATATAACAGACTCGCAATTACAACATATTTTCACTGGGAAATGTAAGTGTGTAAGTGAAAGAATACATTTTACAAGTCTAGACGATATTATGTTGTCATCCTGACATTATAATAGTCCTTGTTCATCAACATCGGTTTGCGAGGACGCTTACTACGTCTTGATCAGAATAGCTCTAATGGCCGAGAACATTATAACATACGTCACTAGACCTTCGTGTCGAATGCTGAAACGCGATTGGCAGGACTGGTATCACGAATTGATTAAGTAGAAACAGGAAATTACTTTGTCGACGTTATGCTAGGTTACGTTAAAGAATATTCACATTTGATGGAGGTGCCGGGTCACTACCGATTATATTGTATTGAAATATTTGTATGAGATTGTGCGGGTTTGCAGAGATTGATTTAGTGGAACCAGAAAATCACTGGCGACGTTCTGTGTAAAGAATGTTCATAGTTGGTGGAGGTGCCGGGTCACTACCGATTATATTGTTATAATGAATAGTATTTGTGGATTTCAGAGTTGCATGAGTGGAACCAGTAAACAGTGACCAGAATATCAAGTGACGTTCTGTGGTAAGAATGTCATAGTTGGTATGTGCCGGGTCACTATCGATAATATTGTTGCGAATATTTGTAGAGATTGTGCGGGTTTGAAACAGAGATATGTGACGGAACCAAAAATCATTGTACGTACTGTGTAAGAATGTCATAGTTGGTGGAGGTGCGGTCACTATCCGTGGACAATTGTATTGAATATTTTATAGATTGTGTGGGTTTGCAAGAGATTGATTAGTTGACTGAAAATGTGACGTTCTCTGAAAGTGACGGGTTCATAGTTATGGATGGTGCCGGGTCAATTATTTTTATAATTTCTTTTCATAACGTATTCCTATTCAGTTATAAAACTGAATTTCAAAGGAGGCACTAAAGATAATTTCATAGATGCAGAACAACAATACAACTACATTTGTGTTAAATATTTGAAATAGTAGCATTACAACAACAATGCTATGATAATATATGAACATATATATCTAGTGACTTTATATATATAATTTATTTTTAGTATAGTGAGTATATACATATATAACTGTGATTAACGCTATGTAGATTCGCGGCGTTGAGGATGAGTTGTTTGTAAGTATTTAGTTTGCGTGGGATATCTGTTACATTGTAAGTCTTTGCGTTGGTGCCTATGCTTGTATATTGTGTCAAGTTTCTATGTTTGTTGGCAAATTGCATTATTACTGTGAAAAAACTTATTAAAGCTTATTTCTATGGATTTGGTCAACTTGTTTCGAACTTTTTTCAAGAGTACTACATCACCGTAACCTTAATGTGTATAATTGACGTTGTAGCCACCCGTTTGGTCAGAATCGGCTCAATAGAAAATTCAATTTATAACCGTCAAAAACTACATAAAAGCTTTATTTCTTATGGATTCTGGCAAGTTTTCCAACTTTTTCTTTCAAAAGGTATTACATGACATAACCTTATTGTCCATGTAAAATGAACGTTTGTGCGCCCCGTTGGTCAGAATCGCCAAATGAACGAAAATATCGCACTTAAAAATCGAAAAAAATGACTTAAAGTACGATATTCAGAGAAATATTTCTTCGATTGTACCCAAAACAATACACTTCTAAGTTTAGAGATTTCGAAGGTCCCCTACAATTTTCATCAAGATCGCTTATGCCGTTTGCCCGGAATCCTGCTAACAAACAGACAAAATTCAAAAAAAAAAAAAAAAACACATTGGAGCTAAATTTTTTTGGGGTCAGTGAAATTGAAGTCTTCGCTTCGCTCATTCAATAATGATAATATTGTATTGAAATATTTGTATGAGATTGTGCGGGTTTGCAGAGATTGATTTAGTGGAACCAGAAAATCACTGGTGACGTTCTGTGTAAAGAATGTTCATAGTTGGTGGAGGTGCCGGGTCACTACCGATAATATTGTATGAAATATTTGTATGAGCGTGTTATGACATAATAATGTTCACATCTTAGTTAACTGAAGAAAAGGTTATATAAATATCTTTATGGCTAATTTCTTGACAAGAGTCTGTTATGGCAAACTAGATATGGGTTTTGTATTAAACAGAAACAAATTACGAAATACGGTTCTTTTACCATGGAACGTAGGCCGACTCCACACTCATTAGTCCCTAAACCAGACACTTGAGCGACGGACTGCTTAAAAAACAGGATGATTTATTTAGGATCACAGCTTATAGCTGTATTTTGCTCTTAGTAATGAATGTTCGTTAATGATTTAAAACGTATAGTGTTGGATGTGTAGAAAAATTGAGCTCAATATATATTTTTTTCATTTGGTTCAAACGGTGATTGCATAACAACATGTTTGTTTCCATTGTAGACGAACATATCGCACCCCTTTCTTTATGACAAATTTATTTGATCATTGGTACGTTGTAATTGTGATACTGGTATTATTCTAGAGCTAGGACATTGTACATATTAAGTCATAAAGTTATCTGGTTGGGACGTTGCGCTGATTCGATTTCCAACAATAAACCGCAAACTTCGCGAAAACTACATCAAAGGAACCCGGAATTATCAGCCCAAGGTAATTGAATTTGTCAGTTTATAGCAAACATAATGTTTGTTTACAGTAACGCGCGTAGAGTCTTTGGACAGGCAAGTCATAAACATACGGTACAGATTCAAACTTGATTGCCGAGCAGTCTAGAACTTTCATTTGATTGGCAAGAGTTGGAAGTTTATTTGAGGCAATTATTATCTCACATTTGTGTCTCAATACCGCGTCTCATCGATATATAAGTCAACGAAACTTACTTGTCCCTGATGTGTTTAAATATGTGCTTGGCCTAAACCTGGAATAATTAACACATTAGTTACTCGTTTTATTCATTCATTCATTCATTCATTCATTCATTCATTCATTCATTCATTCGTTCGTTCGTTCGTTCGTTCGTTCGTTGCTCACGGTTACATTACAAATTATAGAAGTGAGCCATTAAAACCGCTCACATTACTAATACCCACTTAATTTGGTGTAATGGAATGTGTCATTTAAAGTGGTATGCATTAACAAAACGTTTAATTCTTGAGCACAAAGCTTACACGTACGCATCTGAAGATTACCTTTTGAAAAAACTTCTATGAACATCAATATTCGTACTTAATATAAATAATTAACATACACACTAACCTAATACAAACACGTGCATTTAGTAATTAATTCTTTTAATAGACTAGTAGAAAAACACGACTACCCTTATTTATTGTATTAAATTATCAATTATATCATTCGTATGTCAAGAATTCGTTGATAATTGGTTAATACAACATAGATAAGTTCATAGTGAGGATTCGTAATTCATGCAATCACTCTTATTTGCCCTGTAATCTCTAACAAATTGAATGTGTCATGCAAATAATCAGATATTTGTTGTTATTGTCATGTCCACAATCATTCCATTGCACATTCATAAATAATTAATCCAAATAGTTGTATCTAAGTTTGGTAAGTTTTGATTAGGTATATTTATATAGAATTCTTGAATTAATTGAATACATGAAATCACCTTCGTTATAATTAAAATATCGTTGTCAAAACATGCTTTTATTAATAACAACTACAAAGAAATGTCACCCAGATATTATTGTGTGCATGAGATCCTACCTGGCTGTGTCTCAGCGCACGTTGCCGTCGGTGGGAGCTCTGCGCCGCGACGTCTGTCACGTTCAGGGATGCACAGCCGACTGAACGCTGTGCCTCGCTCACAGCGCCCCATGGTGGCGTCCTCGCACACGACGCGCCGAGCGGGGACGCGCCACACTTCGCTCGGAACATTTTAAAAATCCCCTCATCCACGTTTATTGGGAGAGAATGTAAGCTCTTTCCTAGCGCGTTTTAATCCTGCGGAAACGGAAGAGACATTAACGAAAGAGTGCCGATGTGGTAAGAAGTTGACTTGTACCCTACAGAACAAACGAATTGAAGTTTTTGACGAAATGTTGAGTTTAAAATAATGAACCGCTATCTTATAACTTGATGAAATCGTATTAATTTAGTAGCAATTAGCAACAATGAATAATAATCATGCATGACAGTTTAATCTTTTTCACAAGCTAAAACAGTGGTCACCATGTAAAAGTCATGATATTATGATTTTGGTTCGACTTTCTATTGGACAAATGTTATTAAAATTGCATTCATTACACAGGTTTGAGCATAAACTGTAGTTTAATGGTATAATATCCTAATAAGATGGATTTGAAAGTACATAATTATTTTAAGGTTGTATAATATTGTGGAAGATCGACTGGTAACAATGATTTGAATGTTGGACGTCCCTATCTATTAACATGTGCGCCCGATAATGGAATACGCAAGTGAAGTGTTGTTGGTCTCCTCATCACGTTACAAAGATTCATTCTCTTGAGCATGCGCAGCAAAGACTTATTAAGTGGCTATGCTTTAGGAACGGTGTGACATATCACAGAGATCAATATATAAATCTTTGCAATGATGCCCACTTACAAACCCTTGACGCAAAACGTAAAATGTTAGACGTCGTTACGTTAAAAAAACATTGTTTGTGGTGAGGTAGATTGCCCCAAATTGCTTGAGGCTATTCCTCTGAATGTTCCACCCAGGCGTTCTCGCCATTCTGCACTATTTTACCCCCCATTTGCTAGGTAAGACACTTCGAAATATTCATTTCTCCCCAGATTTATTGGCCTCTGCAACAGTCCACAACTTTCAAATGTACATATATTCAATGACAATGCTCATAGCATCAAGAGCAAATGTGGACTTACTAATATGTAGACCAACCACCCTTTTGGCAGTTAGTAAATAGCGGTTTGCTCGGCCAAGAAGCATCCTATGTATATACAATTGTGCAAACTTGTCAATAAAGCATACATGGACGTTCTTACAGCCATAGATTTTCAAAATTTTGTCTTGATCAGCCAGAAAAAATTCATGATTATAGTGAATTTTGGACTTTTTAACAAAATTGAAATTCGTGAAATCTAATTTATTCTTTATAAATTATTTCAAAACAAATTTAAGGAATGTGTTACTATAGAAACCTTTATTTCCACTTTCTTGAGTATGTTCCAAATTTCTAACAATCGTGATGTCATTCAGCCGAGTAAACAGAAAATTGTCTAAAAAAGGGGTGGTGAACGCTCTTAAGATTATGAAATAGTGTTCATATACTTTCTTCTTATTTTATATGTAACTCTACATAATTTGATGTTCTAAAATCTCTCTTATATACAAATAATCATGTCTTATAAGGTATAAATTTCTGTAATTAAATACTTTTCAACTTATCTTTATAATAATAATTTGTGTAATTCCAATATGTTTACTATTATATTCAATGTGCTCTGTATTTTACTGCAAAGCATATGTATATTGTTTAGTGTATGTTGTTGAATAAATAATAATAATAAAAATAATAATAATAATAATAATAATAATTATTATTATTATTATAATAATAATAATTGTCGCCCAAGTCAGAAGTTTTTTAACTTCTGATTTGGACTTAAGTCCATCAGTTCTTGTGTAAGGAATTTGTAAACGGTGATTTTGGAGCCGTCCTAGCAACGATGCACATAATAAATTTAAAGTTGTTCTGAATCGGCCTTGTTGATTCTGGTGTTGATCCGCGGGTGTTCACACTATCCATACCACTGATTGCTATATATTTCCTATTAAAAATATCGATCTTTGGTTGGTTATCGTTCTCTCGTCTATATTGCGTTGGGGCTGCAGGGTTGGCTTGGTCGCTTTGATTTACTGTCCCCCACTGAAAATCAGTTGTGTGACTGAGTGGGTAGACTCTAAATACGGATTTATTTATTTATTTTTAATAATAATAATGATGATTATGATGATAGTGATAATGATAATGATAAGAAGATTGATTGATTGATTGATTGATTGATTGATTGATTGATTGATTGATTGATTGATTGGATATTGCTTAACGTCTCATATTTATGCACTTTGGCTAATCAAGACGATGAGTGGTGATAGATGAGGATGAAGTATGAACAGAAGGGAGGAGGGGAAACCCGGTACCGGCACGTAGCCTACTCATTTCGAAAAGTACCAAGGGGACCAACGGCTTAACGTCCCATCCGAAAGGACGGTGTAACTTTGACAGTCATATAGGTTCCTCCACTAACCCAGACTGCCGAGCAGACGTCGAGGTGAACGAAGCCGTTACACTAGCTTTCGAACCCTCCATCTGCTATAACTAGCGGTATACGTGAGTTTCAGGGATGAGCGGTTACCCACTTTACTCATGAACACGCCCGATTCTGCTTATCTTCGGTGTTCGAGTGGGAACCGGTTAAACGAACTTGGCTAAACCGCTGGCTGTTGATAAGAAGAAGAAGAAGAAGAAGAAGAAGAAGAAGAAGAAGAAGAAGAAGAAGAAGAAGAAGAAGAAGAAGAAGAAGAAGAAGAAGAAGAAGAAGAAGAAGAAGAAGAAGAAGAAGAAGAAGAAGAAGAAGAAGAAGAAGAAGATAAACTGTCAAACTTGGCATCAAATTAGTGTGTGTGATTATATTATGGATGGTCTACACATCACGCGTCGCAAGTAAGCACATGAATATTTTCTTGCACAAACCAAGCGTAATTTGGTGACTTGAAATCAATTGAAAATATTCATGCACCGTACAAGTTCAGTGTCGAGTGTTGACGACGAGAAGCGATAACAACTTCACACTACTATCAGACCTTGTATGCCACAAGCCACAATCCACATGCATTAAAACGGTTTCCTCATTATTTTCATAAATGTGAATAGGATCAGAAGTGCGTTATAAAATGAGACCATACTTTGCGATTAAACGAGTAAACTTCATCGAACCCAAAGCAAAATAAATCACTGCATACGAAATTATTAAAATTTTGAATATGTTAAATAAAACTGTTTGCGGGACATTGCAGCACATTTATGTGAGCGTAATAACACACGTACTTACCTGTGTTATTGCGGTGCAATGTCCCGAAAACCGTAAAATGTTACTAGTATAAGATTAGCCTAAGGACCACGAAAACCTTCAATCCTTCACAATTAAATCACTAATCTTAGCTAACTGTCTGTCTCTATAAATCATAAATAACTAGAATTGGTAGTGTTCTACACCTGAATGTTTCGTTTTACAACGAAATATTATAATAAGTATTAAATGACGACAGCAACATAAGTATAAATCGCTATTGACGTGCAACGAATGTGATTATTCATAAATGCACGGCAAAACCAGGAAACGAGTCACTTGGTGTATTTAAATGTGTACTGTGCAGGTGATGGGAACTTGAACCATAAAGTAGAGTTTAAAGCGAGGATGGAGTGTTATGCCATTAACAATATACACTAATCGGAATATAGTGTCATCAGCTATGAACAGATGTCACCATAGGCATAATATCGATCCACTTTGATAGTCCAATCATGTTTTATATTACTCCGTTTATCATAAAATATATCGTCTATTGACCATTTACAGACTTGAGAGTCGTTGAGGTTGTTATTTATTGATTGATTATGCTTGAAGGTACAACAGGCAAAAAGTTTAATTTCTACATCCAGTGTAATTGTCGCCGTGAACAGTTTGAAAAGTTCGATAATATTGAATGGTATAATATTCAAAATAAATTTTAACTATATAAAATGAATTTGATCAATAATTGTCAAAATGGCAAATAAGTGAGGGTCTTCTTTTAAAACCCTTTATAGGGTAAAGGTGTAATAGTTTACCAACACTAATTTTTTTTTAAATCGTCCTTTTAACCCGGGTAAAAAGCTGTTTTGTTTTGTTCGGAATTGGAAGAATATTTCCTTATTAAATTCTAATGATTAGTAGGATTTTTGTAATGGTTAAAAAATCAAATTGTGTATAAAAAGACAAAAAACACAAATTTCCGGGATGGCCCGGATATTTTGTTTGCCAGCAGTAGATTCAATTTAAACATGGTAAAGCATGGGGAAAAAAGAAAAATTGCAAAAAAATGTATTTAAAAAAGGCTCTTCGCGGCACGAGATTTCTACCTAGATTTTAAGTGTTTTAGCAAAATATTTGCTAGTGTTGACGCCGTTTCTTGTTGTTGAATGTAACAAGGATAAACAATAAATAAAAGAAAACATTTTGGATATTTTTCAACTTCGATGTCAATTTGGTATCCAAAATCAGCGTTTTATTCCTAAAAGATCAAGGAAAAAAATTCTGAAATTCTTTTTAAAAAATCACGAAATTCGAAAGCAACATTTTGGAACCCAGTCTCTAGTCCTATAAAGGGTTCCTTACTTAGAAATCACACTATTTTGTTGTAGCTAACTCGCATTGGCGAATATCGAAGAGGGTGTGAAAGAGTGTGAAAGAGAGTGAAATGAAAGGAGAATGAGAGAGCAAACTACCAGATTAAGTACATGATTACATTCTAAAACGTGTTTATAGAAGTTCAAAACGTCAAATATGGAAAGAAAAAAATCGCCTTAAAAAAGGACCAAGGCTGGGGCCCCCAACCTGTTTGCCATGTTGCCCCCAACCCCCTCCCCATTGTACATTTATAGAAACGACACTGCTAGCTCAAACCTATATGTGTACTGAAATTGCATTGAAAGATATAAACTATAGACGTATTCTCCAGCTTATGGAACTTTTTTTCTTCTTTTTTTTAGTTTTAATTTATGAATATTCTGCCCTTAGCCAAACAATATTCAACAATGCAATTAATCCTGATTTGCAATGACCTCGAAATAAAATAGTTAGAAAATAGTAGAAACTGAGTAAACGTTTGTGGATATTCTCGATCGTAGATAAATTGTTTTCACCATTCCTTTTAATAGGATTAAGCTACTAATTCAAACTAATCTAAAGTAGCTCTATATAGAACTTGTGACCACAGTGGTTTATTTTATAACAGTCTATGACCTAATTGAGTCGAGAACCCGGTGCATGTGCCAAGAAATCTCACTTATTTGTCAGGGCTACATAAGATTTTAGCCCCAAGCTGGCGATGAGAGTGGTTATATTGCTGATAAGTCTTGAAAACTCCTCCCATAATGCACCAGGGCGCGATTGCCAATTGTCTCAGAGCGTAGTGATAAAACGTGCAAGGTTTGTGTTATCTACCACCGCTATAAATTCTTAAAGTTTATCAGCGAAATGAAGATACTTTCTGACTTTTCTTACATAAAATACTCTCATTTCGCAGATGGTATAACAAAGAATAACATGCAAGCTCTTAAAATAAGAATTCTGAATTTAAAACCAAGGTAATTCTCTTGACAATAACCACCGGAATACATGTTTTAAGCCGCATACTGTACATGTTTATGTACTGACTTAAACAACATGATATCGCAACAGAAACAAATTTATTCATTCGAAACGTTGCCTTAATTGATATAAGTAGAAGTATGGGATATACGTATTAATTTCAATCAAATTATTATATTTTGCCAACATTTTGGGTACCAGGACACTTGGTCTATTTTTTTTTGTCTAAAACCATTTCGTCTAAAAAATACATTGGTCTAATCCGACATTTTGACTCCTCATTTCGTTTAAGTAAATTTGTCTGGACCGTCATTTCGTCTTATTTGACATAGCAGTTTCCTGAACCTTATATTTTCACATCACGCATCAATTTGGAAATTCATATAGAACATCTCAAGAAAGATCAAAGGTAAACAGAAGTCATAATGACAGAGGTTGAAGATGGCGCTATCTTGCCAACCAGTAACAAATTGAAATTATTGTATAAAATTATGAAAATTACAAGAATTACAACGACATTATACAATTTTTTAAAGCTGTAAGTTACAAAGTAACCTTATTAAGTGATGAGTGGTGCCTGATGAGGAAGAAAATTAATTGATTGTACTACATTTTTGTTTTAGATTGATTTATTTGAAAACAATATTTTGTTTTAATATCAAAATTTATGTTTTTTGCTGAAAGCATAATGAGGCTGAGACCTGTCGTTGCCGACGCCATCGATGATTGAGTAATGGCCGACTAGCACCTACTACACTTATCACCCTCGGATGACGCCAGAATCTACAAGTCTAGTTTGTGACAGATTTATCACGTAAATAAGCTTTGTAGCTAGCAGACGTCTCAGAAGTTTTGAAACTATTAGCTGAAGTGGACTATTGAATTGGAAGCAAGGTAGACACCCACTGGACGAGCCTCGCCTATCTTCACTTTCAAAAGTAGGTAAACATTTTTCCCTAAGGCGGAAGGCCTAGATGATATGGCGTTACCCTAGTTGACAACTGTTGCTGAGGTCCTAGTTCATATGTGTATTTCTGCAGCACTTGTGGCTCCAAGTCAGTCTTATCACTGACACTTTGACCTTTGAGCTGCTCTCATCACCCCACCCTTGGACTTCATCTTGAGATATGTTGAGACGAACTTTGCATCTGAGTCTATTTGCAAAGTGCAGATTTGCCTAACTACAAGACGAAGTACCCAGACCGTGTGTTGGGTGTTGGCTATTGGACAGCAAACATCTTGTTTTTTTCTTCCTTTGAGGTCTACTGACGTAGTGTTGATCACGGTTGGTTGTTGGATGAGCGAAGCGAAGACTTCAATTTCACTGACCCCCCAAATTTAGCTCGGGTGTTTTTTTTTGTTTTTTTGTTTTTTTTGTTTGTTTGTTTTTCTGTCTGTTTGTTAACTCTCTACCAGGCAAACGGCATATCCGATCTTGATGAAAATTTGACAGGACCTTTGAAATCTCTGAACTTAGAGGTGTATTGTTTTTGGGTACATTCGAAGAAATATTTCTCATGAATATCGTACTTTTACGATTTTTTTCGATTTTTAGTGCGATATTTTCGTGCCATTTGGGCCAATTCTGACCAAACGGGTGGGGCTACAACGTTCATATTTTACATGGACATTAAAGTTATGGTGATGTAGTACCTTTTGAAAGAAAAAGTTGAAAAAGTTAGCCAGAATCCATAGAAATAAAGCTTTTAATATAAGTTTTTTGATTTTTTGTGCGATATTTTCGTGCCATTTGGGCCAATTCTGACCAAACGGGTGGGGCTACAACGTTAATATTATACATGGACATTAAGGTTATGGTGATGTAGTACCTTTTAAAAGAAAAAGTTTAAATAGTTAGCCAGAATCCATAGAAATAAAGCTTTTAATATAAGTTTTTACGGTAAATAATACCAATTGACAGGTAACAAAAGAAACTTGACAACAATCACCTACAATGCGTAGGCAGCAAAACAAAGAACTTGCAAAAGTAATGATATCCCATGCAAACTAAAAATTTTAAAAAGCTCATCCATCAACGCGGCGGGACTTTAGCGTTTTCCTAGTTGTATAAAGCGACGGCAGTTATCTCCCCCATCATTCTTAGCCCAGAGCTTCGTCATCACATCCAAATTCTTAGTGTCAACAATGTTCAAGTTGGTGATTGCCATAATATTGGTGATAGGCCTCCAGGGCGCCCGTAAGTAAATTCTTCTATTTCATTCATTTCCATGTATTCAAAACACGACATAATTATTTCATAAGATGGTTAACCGCAGGATCAGTTGGGCAGTGTTTATATTATGTCTGCTTGGTCTGTGGAGTACCCTGATTCAATGAGATAAAGTTGTGGACAAACATCTTTCTTACAACCTCTGATGTCTTGTCTTCAGGTGTCGCGTCCTTCAGCCTCACAATCAGGCCCGAAAATGTTAATGTAACCGAGGCCACCCAGTCTGTCACTGTCACCTGCTCAGCTGACGTGGCCCTCGCCGGGTGTCAGGTAAGGTGGTCGGATGATAACAACAAGGCAGGTCCGCTGCTGGAGCTGAGCCGGGGGTCTCAGTCCCAAGCAGACCCTGCCCATCTGGACAAACAAATAATCGGCTACAGCTACAGCGGCCGGGGTCTGGGTGCCGGTGACTGCGGGATCTCGCTGCAAATGACAGGCCGAAAGCGTTGGATGATCGGCTGTCGCGTCCGAGCCGAAAGCGGAGGCTGGAAGTACGCCTGGACAGATTTGGTTGCTTCAAGTGAGTTAAACACATTCTTAACACAGTAAAGTATCTGTAATAGCAACACAGGATGTGAGACATGTCCACTCACCCTCACAACCTGTGACGGAATAATACAAAAAACTCGACCACGTCAAAAATGGACATAGTATCGGTCAGCCACGTAATAATTGAGTCTTTAATTGGCTCATATTTCTATGTCGAGGGGGGGGGTCTTGTGCGGCATTTCGCCAAGTCTATAGTTGGCGCAGTTGGAGCGATAGTCAAAGACAGTATTGACCTGGTCTAACAACAAACAACATGGAATGTATTTCGTTCTCCTTACAGCAAAGGCCTCGTTCCATTACACCCGGAAAACACCGAGAGAGGTAGTCGTCCTCCCGGGCGGGGAGGCTATTGTCTTGTTCAATGCGGGGGAAGTACTGAGTGGGTGCTGGACCATTTCGCCGAGCGTGTCTGGTTGGCTCAAGTTCGACCTGGGGGCTGGGTCTGCCCACAGCACCGGCCGGCAACGCTACCTCGGAGCCGGACTACAGAGTGGCGAGTGTGGCTTTGTGGTTACCGACATCGGCGAGGCGGACAATGGACCGGTCAGGTGTTGGTTTGATACTGGAAGCAAGGATGAAATAGATACACGGCGTTCGTCGTAGAACGTGAGTCAAGATGTATTTCTTATTAGACCACACTTTTTAGCCAAGTCAGTCAACAGTTTATGCACAAGGAAGGCCCGACCGAGGGTCAGCCATATTTATTTATCATTGTCTTTAATTTATTTAATGTTAAATATTTGCTAGGAAAGTGAATTTGTTGGAAAATGTAATGTAATTCCGTGTCTCGAGGAAACAGCACCAGCATTACAGAAACTCATCAAATAATTATTAGTAATCATTATTATCAATACATGTTTATTATTTTGTTGGTCATACCGTGTGATGCTTTAGGTCTCCCCCACTGCACAAACTCTGAGACTGGTCTACACGGAAAACAACATCACGGCCACCTGTGAGGCGCAGGAGAGTCGACCTGTAGCCAAAATGTACTGGGTCCTGGGGGACAAGGTTGTCCGCGATGACTCAGACGACGACACCCAATCCACAACTCTGGACGAGTGGAGGTGGCCCTGGACGACGGGGTCGATCAAGCAAACTCTTACACTACAGCTGCGACCTGAACACAATGGCAAGGTCTTGAAGTGCGTAGTCTCGCATGCCGCTTTGGTCCAACCACATGAGGCAAATAGTGTTATTTCGTCTAAAGGTTAGTTAATCAAATGTGTATTTTTTGTAGGTTGTGTTCATAGAAATAGTGGATGAAATAGTGGATAGTGTGTGTGGAGTCCGGATGTTCTTTCAAAAATATGTTTGCCACTAATATTATTTTTCGCTTAAATCAAACATACGTGTATCGATAAAAATAAACTGCTTTTCTTATTTTTTGGGGAATTATTTTTTTAAATGTTTTAAACATTTTTGGGCTATACAGGAGCGTATGCAATGAACTATGTCAGAGTATTTTAAGATCATTTAATTTCACGACGCTCAACTATTGGGTCATACTGCGCCATTCCTAGCCCTGGGATGTTGGAAGGTAAGACACGTGGTGGACAGAACCGGCCACAGGCAAGGGAGGGTGGGGGGGGGGGGGGGGGGGGGATTACTCATGACGTAGTCGTCGCTGTCTTCGTCGTCGTTGGTGTGGTGAATGACTTGTATTCCCCGCCACTTATGATGATGGCAGTGTGCCCAGCCATATACCATAGTCAAGGCGGTGACATTCCAGCACCATCTTGGATGCAGTCCTGAGGCAGGTCATGTCATGATTGTATGTGTTTAGCTTTAGTGTCTTCATTAAATATGTTTCCCAACATGGATATGTATTATTCTTTGCGTATATCACAATGGCGACGACGATGGGGATTTTTTGAAGGCACCAGGTCAGTAGGCTATGAATTTAGCATCTACTTGCCATACCTAGGCTAGGCCCTAGGCCCTAGTCCTGCTGTGTTGATTGCCCTAGACATAGGCATACAAGCTCTTTTGCTACCATGGCTCCTCCTCCTACAGTCCAGCCTGTCTATCTGGGTATGTGTGGCACATGCCCAGAGCTGGTAAAGGAGGACCTGGAAGAGTGGTCTATTTTTAAAGAAAAACTTGGTTTTTATTTTGTGGCTAATGGCATCACAGACGATGACCGGAAGCGGCTATCCTGTTTGCCAACACAGGGGACATAGTTTACAGAAGCATACGGAAGCTATGTGACCCAACCACAGTATCGTATGCAAAAGCTATAGAGACTTTGGATAATCATTTCCGTCCCAAGACAAATGTATGGGTCAGCAGAGCAGTGTTCAGTGGGCGAACACAAAAGCCCGGCGAATGCTTCAAAGATTTTGTTGCCGAGCTGCGTCTGCTAGCAAAAGATTGCGATTTTGCAGATTTAGACAAAGATTTGCTGCAACAAATGCTGTTAGGCATGCGAGACATGCGTCTTAAGGAGACGTTGTTTAGCACTGAAGATCTCACATGTGTTAAAGTGTATGATCGTGCCGTAGCAGCGGAGACCGCAAAGATCAACATGGCGAAGTTGCAAGGCCAGGTTAGTGGTGCGTTTGCTCAACCTCAGGCAGCTGCTGTTCATCAGGCCTCAGGGTCTGGTTATAGGCCTAAGGGGAGCAAAGGTGGTGGGAATAGGCCTAGGCCTAGGCCTACTAGTCCGACCACGGATAGGTCTTGCTACTCATGTGGATCGGGGGACCACATGAAGTCCAATTGCCCGTACCAGAAGTACAGGTGCAATTATTGCCGGCAAGTGGGACATCTAGTCCGGATGTGTCCCAAGAAAAAGCACGACCCAGCCGCCCAGGCCGCAGTGTCGCAACCACGTCCAGGATATTTACGTGGGGGAAATTCACGAGGAAGCAAGCAAGGCTCGGCTCACCAGGTGGTGGAAGAAATAGCGAGCCTAACCATGATTTCTCTGGTCTTTTTCAGTGTACCGGTAAGGCTGGTCCAGTCCCTCCGCCGATTACGGTGTCTGTTCTGATTAATAATCAACCTCTGGTTATGGAGGTAGACTCAGGTGCGGCATACACACTCATTGGGAGTGATTTGTATGAGGCGCAGTTTTCTACGATTCCATTATCATCACCGAGTGTTCATCTTAGAACCTGGTCGAAGGAAAAACTGCTGGTGAAAGGTGCTTTCACTTCTTTAGTGCAGTTCAAAGGTCACTCGGTGGAGTTGCAAGTAGTTGTTATGTCGCAGCAAGGTCCTGCTTTAATGGGTCGTAATTGGTTTGATGCTTTGGGTATTATTGTAGATGGTGTCCAATATGTCTCTAAGGTAGATTCTTTGCCGGCACCATCTGAGGGTAAATCAACTATGACATCTATTCCATTGTATCTGCAAGATTTTCATTGTGTGTTCCAGCCGGGGTTGGGCAAGTACATTGGTCCTCCAGCCCACATCTACCTAAAGTCGGGAGCTGTTCCTGTTTTCCGTAAAGCTAGGCCTGTGCCGTTTGCTCTTCAGTCTAGAGTGAGCCAGGAAATCGACAAAATGGTAGAATCAGGTGTTCTTGTTCCAGTCACTCACTCTGAGTGGGCAACACCGACTGTTAATGTGGAAAAGCGGGATGGAAGTATTCGCATTTGTGGGGATTTTTCCGGAACGGTCAACCCGTCATGTGACCGGGGAAATCTATCCGCTTCCCACAACTGACGAACTCCTAAGTAAGCTTTCAGGAGGTAAGCTATTTACCAAGATTGACCTCTCTCAAGCTTTTTTACAGGTGTCTGTTGATGAGGAAACTTCAAATGTTCTGACACTGAATACCCATCGCGGACTGTTCCGCATGACACGACTAAGTCCTGGACTGTCGTCAGCGCCCGCGTATTTCCAGCGTCTGACCGAGTCGCTTCTAGCAGACTTAGAGGGGGTTCTTGTGTTTCTAGATGATCTTCTGGTAAAGGGTAGCAATGAAAAGGAACTAGCTGAACGTGTTCGGAAGGTGGTTTCTCGCCTAAATGATGTTGGCTTACGCGTTCGCCTAGACAAGTGTTCGTTTGCAGTCCCTGCTATCGAATATGTAGGCTACCACATTTCTGCCAACGGGATCAAGCCAATGGATAGTAAGATTGGTCAGTTACTGGATATACCTTCACCTACTTGTCGGGAAGAACTTCAGGCGTTTCCTAGGTTTCATAAATTACTATGATCGGTTCTTTCCCGATAAGGCGACTCGTTTCCATTCCCTTTACCAGCTGCTTCATACCTCGGACAACGCAACCTGGAAGTGGGGTGAGTCGGAAGAGGCGTGCATTAAGTATGCTCATAAAGTCATGACTTCTGGTGAGGTACTTATGCATTTCAACCCTAAGTTACCGATTGTTCTGGCTGCGGATGCTTCACCTTTTGGTGTGGGAGCAGTGCTATCCCATGTTTTGGCAAACGGAGAGGAGCGCCCAGTGGCGTATGCCTCGCGAACTCTCCGAGCCAGCGAGAAGAACTACTCTCAACTTGATCGGGAGGGGTTGGCGGTAATTTTTGGGGTATCCAAGTTCCACATGTATTTATATGGACGTAATTTCAAAATTCTTACGGACAACAAGCCGTTGTGTGGAATTTTCAGGTCCGATCGCCCGATTCCAGATGTTGTTTCACCACGCATGCTGCGTTGGTGTCTAATGCTAAGCAAGTATCAATATCAATTGCAGCAGCGACCAGGTAAACTGCACTGCAATGCAGACTATTTGAGCAGGTTACCTTTGGCTAATGCTGTTTGTGAGGAATTTCCTGAGCCAGCGGGAGTTCTGCTTTTTGAGGAAGCCCCGTCTCTATCCCCACTCACGGCACAAGCTATCGCTAAGGCTACCAGTGAGGACCCAATTCTGTCCCAGGTCTTAGGTCATGTATTACATGGTCGTACCTATTCAGGTGATGTTGAAGTTGAGAAGTACCTGTCACATAATCATGGACATCTGTCGGTAATGCAGGGGTGTGTGTTGCGAGGCAATCGTGTTGTCATTCCGCCCGTACTTCGTCCATCAGTTCTTAAACTTCTACACAAGGTACACCAGGGTATTGTCCGTACTAAGGCCCTAGCACGCAGCTATGTCTGGTGGCCAGGTATAAGTGAGGACATAGAGTTGTTAGTTAAATCATGCGAAGCCTGTTCGGTAGTCCAGCGTGACCCTCAGCGGGCCCCGGTTGTTTCATGGTCTGCCCCTGAGCGGGTCTGGTCTCGCTTGCATTTAGACTTCGCTGGTCCAACTCATGGCCACCTCAAAGTGGATCGAGGTAGCAGATACCGTGGGCTCAATGTCATCGGTGACAACAATTGGATTCCTGCGTTCCTGGTTCGCAACGCATGGAATTCCTGATCAATTGGTAACGGACAATGGACCAGCTTTCCGGTCCACCGAATTTGAAGAGTTCTGCCAAGCTAATGGCATTCGACATACTCTCAGTGCCCCGTACAAGCCAGCGACAAATGGCCAGGCAGAGAGAGCCGTCCAGACTGTCAAGAACCTTTTAAAGAAGCTTTCGCCTACAAGTTGGAGGCGCGAACTCGCTGGCATTCTCCTCATGCTACACACAACTCCTAGTACAACCACAGGACGTGCTCCGTGTGAGATGCTTATGGGTCGCCGGATTCGCTCGCTTATTGATCGACTTCATCCGGCATCAGCTCCTCGATCTCCAAGCGTCCCATTGCCGCAAGCTCGTTCATTTGCTGTGGGTCAGCGGGTGTACTATCGTTCCTACAAGCCTGGAGAGCGGTGGTTGCCGGGAGTAATACTTTCCGTTGAAGGCCCAAGAAACCTTCGAGTTGTCGGGGGGAATGGTGAGGTGGAGCATAGACATATCGATCAGGTTGTCTCGCGTCTTTGCCGATCCGGCTGAAGTTTTGCCTGCAATCGTGCCAGCAGACTCTGCTGAAAATCCTTTTGCTGCCTCTGCCCTTGCAGAAGAAGTTGCTGATGCCACTTTCACCTGATCCTGATGGTGAATTAATGCCGACTCCGCCTACACCGGCTGGTCGCAGAGTCCATGGTCCAGCCATCTCCTGCTCGCAGTGGATCCCAACAATCAGGTTCAACTCCAGCGCAACGCAGCTCCAAGCGCGATCGTAACAAGCCAACCTATCTCAAGGATTTTGTAACTGTTTAATTCAATGGACATTTACCTTGCTAAAATCCTTGTATGTATTCGTTTCATTTGTTGTTTATTTCTTACTGTCTTAATATCTTATTCCTGCATAATGTTACTTGTATTGATATACTTACTGACTTAATTGACATATGTGTTTGTCTTAGTTCTTGTTATGTTGTTTATCTTATTCTTGCGTAATTTTCATGTGAATTTAAATTCTTGTTGACATTTTTGACATGTGTGTTTAAATTTCGAGGGGAAGGTTGTGGTGAATGACTTGTATTCCCCGCCACTTATGATGATGGCAGTGTGCCCAGCCATATACCATAGTCAAGGCGGTGACATTCCAGCACCATCTTGGATGCAGTCCTGAGGCAGGTCATGTCATGATTGTATGTGTTTAGCTTTAGTGTCTTCATTAAATATGTTTCCCAACATGGATATGTATTATTCTTTGCGTATATCACAGTTGGGTGTTCTTCAAGAGGAGTGAAGAGGTGACCTTGACGACAACCGCTTTATGTTCATGCCGAGTTAACACTTTAATCTGCAGTGTTTAGGTCTGATTGTTATTTAGAAGAAATCCTGCTCGAGCCGAGCACCACAAGCCCCTATAACAGTTATTACGTAATCTGCTCAATATCAATTGTTGTGCATGACTGCATTGTGTAAATATCATTTGGTGTATTGCACTTGTGAGGTTTAGGCCATGTTGCTAATAAAGATCAACACAATATTAAGCAAACAATGGAGTGACTACCATACATTTAAGCAAATATATGTATTAGGAAGTTGTGACTTATGTCGAAAGAAGGAATTTGCACTGAAAAAATATTTTTCCACATCCAATAAATGTCCGAGTTTGAAGAAAACAATGTTGTGAAAACAAGTTTCAAAGTACTACGTAATCCCCCATACAATACAAAAAACCAAGTGACTAGTGAGAATAATAAAGCTCACATTATTTTTTCAGTGCAAACAACTTCGACTCCATCAACAAGCCTCACTGCCAGCACGAACTGGCTCGCTACAAACTACCTGGACCTTCTCTGCCGCGAGTACAGGGTGCGACCTTCACAACATGGTAACACCTCTTGTCCCAAGGACGAGGTGCACGAGATTCGTATCAGAGAGGCCGAGGCTGCGGCCAGAACAGCGGAGATAGAGGTAGAGACGGTCAAGACGAAGCTATTTGCTGCTAGGTCCATCGCAGAGCTAGAGGAAGAGACGGCCAAGGCTGAGAAAATGGCTAAATCAGAGGTAGCGGAGCTTCAGGTAATGGCTGCCAAGGTAGCTCTAGAGACTGCCAAGTTAGAGCAAGAGATTGCCAAGGTAGCGCTACTGGCAGGTAAGTCCCATTCTAGGGCTGAGGATTACTTTGTTAAGAACGCCGAAGAAAATCTCCAGTTTGAGAGGGAGCACCGCAACAAGAATCTCTAACACTAGCAGAGTCCTCAGAGTCAGCAAGGCTAATACAACAGTCTCGTGGGTAACCTAACCTTGATGTCAATAACTTGTGTCAATTATTTCTCTATATTATGACTTGCACCTGTTGAATAAAACCATCATATTTGAATACCTTGATGTTCATTCCTAACCGTTTATGCCAAAATTAAATAATAGTCATCTTTAACAATTCCCACATCCGGCGACATATACCGTAAGTAATTCACAATATAACAGGTCTTAGTTTCGTATAATTCTAAAGAAATGTTCTTGTTACATTCTTGTCCCCGATCAAGATAACCAACAGTGAACAGCAGTGCATGGCAGAATTATCCGTGGATCAAGCGTAAATATATTTTATTTTGGACACCACTCCAAAATTTAGGATAAAACCTTTTTTATAATTTTATTTCACCCGGAGACACACTCGGAAGCCTACCATCTTTTATATCATTAATCTAAGTTGTATAATGGAATACCTATATTATTTTGTACTTTGTACTCATCACAAAAGGTTGATTAAAATAAGTCACAAGTCATAGGTATACGATGGCAGCCAAAAGGGGGGTTTAATGTTCTAAAAAATGTCGATTGTTTGAAGTCCCATCCCCCCTTAAATCAAAACTTGGTAAAAGAAATTAAGATCCAGAAAAGGCGTGACTTCTTAAAATTATAAAATGATTCTAGAGGCAGTGATTTCTTAAATGTAAAAAAGGTTTCAAGTGGGCATGATTGAGTATTTGTTTACATTTAAAACCCCAGTTTCAGAAGTCGTATTTTTTCAATAGGGAAAAATAATTATTATTTAAAGTTTTAATATGTTCTGATAATGATTAAAAAGTAAATACAGAAAATTTAAATTTAAAAAAAGAAAAATTTAAAAAAGGGTTTTTTTATGTGATGTGTAAAAAAAATAAAAAAATCTAAAATTTTTAAAAAATGTTTTTGCCCGGGAAACGAAGGCCATCTTGGTCTATTTAAAATCGGTTGGGTAAAGGATTTTTGCTCTAGTGAAAGCAGAAGTATTCTTTTTAAAAAACTTTTTCAATTATAGTTATGTGTCTGAAAACTTGGCACCTATAAAAATCTTTTAAAAGTTTTCAGAGAAAGAGAAGAAATTAGAATAAGGCTCCAAGAGAAACTACAGATGGGTGAAAAATATACCAAAAACAACGCAAAAGGTCGTATATATAAACTTTTAATGTCCAATGTGGTCGTTACAAGCAGATCAATTTCACAAAAATAATTGCTGTAGTATTATTATTTGGTTTTTAAAAAAATGTCTAATTTGGGGGTTAATTGTATCCAAGTGTGTTGCTCTTTTGCTGTGTAGGCTAGCCGAGGTGGATTTTTTTAATATATGGTAGCCTTGTACAGGGTACACGCTGTAGCGTTACAATTTGGCAGCCCAACGTTAGTGGTCTTACTAAAGAAAAATGTCACGCAGAGATTAGGGGTCTCATTACACACTTGGCTACAAAAAACCCTAGGTTTTGGAAATAATGGCATCAAAGTGAAGGTTTGCTATTATGAAATAGAGCTGGGTTGCAAATTTTTTCTAAATTTAGGGAGGACAAAATTGGGGAAAAATGGATAGGGGTTTAGAAGGCATTTGGCAACCGATATGATAGCACTTCGACGGGGGGATGTTGGATTTAAGTCCAAAAATAAGTTTTTTAATAAATTTTTTGGGAGACTAAACTAAGACCCGGGAAAAATAGAAGGGTACCAGGGAAAGGTAGTTTGAAAAATGACATGTGTATATAAAATGAAGTGGGTAAGATTATGGGGGAAAAACAGGGGTTTGTTAACATGAAATCGATAAGGTAAATCAACGAAGGATGTTCCAAAAATGGATTAGAAAAAAAATATGACAGACTTTTTACACTTAAAAAAACAATTCTAGATGTGAACTAAAAGTAACTGAAAGGGAGGACATTAAACCCAAAGTGGGGTGCTATGGATTGATAAGGGATATCCTGTCTATTGATGATAATGGCAAGAAATTAAAGAAGTAAAAAAAGAAGTCTCAAAGTAAAGAAAAGCGAGAATTAATGATAAAAACTTTCAAGAAGCTTGCAATGGTCTGGAAAAATATTCAAACCAAATACAAAGAAGATGGAACACACTATTCTAACCAAAAAAAAGCGTTTGGAAAAATTCTATTCTAAAAAATAAAAAAATTTAAGATTTTAAACTCAAGGGGTAACAGGCGTTTCGGGGAAATACCGTTTTGCAACGATGCGGGGTAGGAGACCAAATACTTAGGAGGGCAAAAATATTTTGGGGATGGAGGTATTTATCCATTGAATTTCTAAACTTGTTTGAAAACCGATTTAAGAAAATTCGGAAATAAAAACGGAGGTTTGGGGTTCATCTACAAGGTTGAAGGGTCAATGCTACCATGGTGCTGGGAAAAAGAGTTTTTTTTCCTTTTAAAATTTTAAAGAAAAATTCATTTAAACTTTTTGGGGGAGACAACGCTCAATGTTCTCATGAAACACAATATTGCATCTACGAGGTGGAAACAGGGATTACCATCATATACTTCAAACGTTTTTTTGCTCATAATGGTATCTCAGTTGCCCAAAAACCACAAAAACGATGACCCAAAAAACCCGCTCAAACATTTTTCCCATAAATTTGTATCCCTTTCATTCATATAGCAAGGATGCCCCTAAAATCGTAAATCTTTTTTAAAAATTAGAAAGTGACAGACTGATTTGTTACCTAGTCAAAAAAGGAACTATGAAAAAACCTACCCCAACTTTGCAAAAAAATGCCAAAATGAAGTATAAAAAACGACAAAAATAACTTCAATTCAAAACCTCTAATGCTGGGGATCTCCGGGAAGAAAGAGCCCTACTACTAACAACAACTGACGGCCCCCATTTTTAAAAGAAAAAATAAAAGGGCTGTGGGTCTCGGGTTGTTTTTTTTTTCCCCACTTGTTCTATTTTGGTCAGTTTGAGGGGTTTTTAGTTTGAAGGGTGGGTTTACTGATTTGGTGGTTAACTATGGTTGGGGTCATTCCTTGGTACATTTTTTTTTTCTCTGTTGGGCATTTTAAGGGGTTTTTGAAGGGGTAGTTCACTATTGTTTATTAAAATATGGCTATGGTTGATGTAAATTTTTGGGGACATTTTTTTTTCTTGGGTTGGTCAGTTTTAAAAAGGTTTTTAAATTTATGTAGTTATCTTGTCTTCTTGTGTGCATTCAAAGTAAATTTTTTTTGGGTTTTTTATTGGTCAATTTGAAAGGGATGGTTGGTGCGGGGGTTTTTTTAAATAAATACTTGTACAGCCCGGGGGCATATAAACAAGAGGTTGAAAGAACCTTTTTCCCGAATCTCGTGGTCAACTCTTGGTGCCATTATTTATATCGCCCCCGTAACTGCTTTTTTGACTAAATAAGAAACATGGTGCTAAAGTCAAAGGAAAAAACTCTATTTCCCCGAGAAACTGCAAGCCCAGAAGAAATATAAAATGGAAGGTAAAGAGAGCTTATATATCGATACCCTTGGGCCTAGGCATAGCATTAAACATGCCTTGATTTATATTTGCCTTAGTTTTTTAATTAATTTCGAATAATTCTATCTTTGGCTGTCAATCTTTTTTGCAAACACTAAAATTTGTTTTATGCTTTTTTTTGATTTAAAAATTTTATTTCCTTCTGATGCCTTCTAGTATTGACTATTTTTTTGACCAAAGTCTTTTAAAGCCCCCTAAAAATTTTTATAACCCTCAAAAATTTTAGGGGGGTTCCATCATCGTAATGCAGTTCAAGGGGGATATATTAAGGCACCCAAAAGTTACCACAGATGTCGGTAAAAAGGGATCTTTTAGACCTCTTGATTTATATATGCCCCCGGGTGTACATTTCTAGGGAGTACATTTTTTTGTCTTGGTTGGTCAGTTTGAAAGTTTTTCATTTTGAAGAAGTCATTTGTTGAGGGTCATTAGTAAATTCCTAACCTAAAATAAGGTTTAAAATCTTTTCTTTATTGGTCAATTTGAAGGGGTTGTCAATCTTGTCTTCAATTTGCTGGTTTGAATACTTTTTGATGGTATGATATTTCTTCCGTGGGATGATAGATTTGGAATAGTTTATTGTGGAGTGGAAAATGAATAAATAGACATTTCATAAAGATTCTTGAAATTGGTGTTGCTGAAGTTGATAAATACTAGTACATTTTAATAAGGTTGTTCATAATTTCCAATTTGAAGATTTTAAGTTGATGATATTATTTAATTGGTGTTTTTGTTTTTTAATGGAGTAAATAATTTAATATAGTGTTTCAATGGTTGCAGGAGTTAATATCAAAATAAATAATTTCCATTTCTTCAAATAATTTATTTTTGGAAGGGGTATTGTAAACAGCCTTTCAATTGTTGAGTTATTAATTTTGTTTAGTGTTTGTCAATGGAGGTAGTTGGAACATTCAATGAGTTCTAAATTTTGGGTTGCTTGAATTTTATGATATTGTATATTAAAGTCATGGGTAGCGGTAAAAGAACAAAGTGTGATCTAGTTTGTTTAGATTTTTGTGGAATAAGCTGATGTTCAGATTTGTCATTGTCCAGAGGATTATTGTATTGTTATCAGATTTTGAAGCAGGATTAAGAATAAAAAAAAATCCTTAATTTGTCTGGTGCTTTCAAGCATTATAAATGTTGAAAAATTTCAAGAAATTGTTCAAAATTTGAAGGGGTATTGTAAAGTACCAGTCTCTTAAATCTAAAACTTGGTAAAAGTAATTAAGATCCAGTAGGCAGTGACTTCTTAAAATGTATAAAATGATTCTAGTAGGCAGTGACTTCTTAAAATGTATAAAAGGTTTCAAGTAGGCAGTGATTGAGTTAGTTTGTTTTACATTTATAACCAAGTTTCAGAAGGCTGTAATTTTTCAATTATGGTAAAATAATTATATTATTTAAAGTTTTAATAATGTTTCTGATAAAAATGATTATTAAAGGTAAATACAGCAAATTTAAATTTATAAAAAATAAGTAAATATTAAAAAGTGTTTTATGTGATGTGTAAAAAAGATACAAAAATCTAGAACTTTGAAACAATGAATTTGACCAGGAACAGAATGGCCATCTTGGATGCTACTTGAATCGAGTTAGGTCAAGGAGTTTTGCTCTAGTAAAGAAAGCAGAAGTGATTCTTTTTAAAACTAATTTCAATTATAAGTTTATGTGTCTGCAACTTGGCACCTATAAATATACTTTTAAGAAGATTTCAAGAGAAGAGAAGTAAGAAGATTAGAAGTATAAGGACTCACAAGAGAAGACTACAGATAGTGAAAAATCATACTCAAACACAACAGCCAAAGAAGGTCGTATGATATAAACTTTTAATGTCCAATGTGGTCGTTATCAAGCAGATCAATTTCCACTAAATAATTGCTGTAGTATTATTACTTGGTTTTAAAAATAAATGTCTAATTATGTGTTAATTTGTATGCCAAGTGTGTTGCTCATTGACTGTGTAGGCTAGCCGAGGTGGATGAGTTTTTAATATATGGTAGCCTTGTACAGGGTAGCACGGTGTAACGTTACAAGTTTTCCGTAAAAGCAATAGTTTGGATTATATTTAGAAATTATTTTATTAATTTATTGAAATTATATTACTTTAACATAATATGTGTTTTTGTTAATTTTTCGATCGATTGTCATAATAATATTTTTGAACTTTGCTTAAATAAAATTATTGCTCCCAAATTTATGTCCCAATACTAAATTCTTACAACTTATTGATGAGTGAATTATTAATGAAATTAATGATGAATTAAATGTCAATTAAATGTGTTATTACGTACGTACCACAATCACCCAGTGTATCAAATAAAACTTTGTGACCATAACGAACCAAAATGTGTTGGCTTCAAAATTGAGTTCCTTTAACTTGACCAGAAATTAAATTAGTTGAATTAAATAAAAGAAATCACAAACAATTCAGATAATTGTGTAAAATAAATTTAGCATGGTCGTCATTGATATCACTTAAAATCTCATTTTATGGCAAGTATATGTGCAAAATGATTTTAAATTATTTTATTTACCCAATTAATATATTTTAGTTAAGCTATATCACTTTTGACATTTATAATTATGCATGCCTTAAAGTAGATCGATTATAATAACATTTTCTTAATTTTCTAACATAATGTCAATTAATCCAAAATTTGATTGCTCAAACGAAATTCCTACAACCTACTAATATTAATAAATCAATTAAGTTAAGAATCAATGAAACCCCAATAAAATTCTTGACATTCACGTGGCCAGGCCTAACAACAGTTGTCAACACAGGTATACAATAGAAATAAGGCGCGAGTACATTAAAAAAGAAATAGTCTCAGGGCCAGAAGTAACTGAGTTCATGATTGAATTAATTAAATCAATTTCATTAATCTCAATTCACTGTGTAAAATTAACACAACAGAGCCGACTTGGGTATCATTTTATAGCTTATCTTACGAAAAGTTAATGTGTGCTGAATATAATGTGTTAATTAACCATGCAATTTATTACATTTTGTTAATTTATATCACTTTTGAAATAATAATTAGATCAGTGAGCGCAGCGAATGAGTCTTACAAATGTCTTTCTGTTTGTCTGTTTGTCCGATCCCATACGGCCGAATGGTCAAACACATTGAGATAAAATTTTAAACAGACATCTGTGACCAGTGTAGTACTTCGAGTTCGAACTGCTAACAAACTGAGCAAGATCCGTAGCGATTTAAACCTACAAGAAATAATAAATTGTAAAATAGGCTTAACATGTGTTGGATTTCATTTAACAACAATGCTTTTGTTCATGGAAAAAAAACATTTTTATTCAATAATTTTTTTAATGTCAGACGGTGACGAATAAACATACAATTAAACACAATTCATTTTAATTTTTAGTTGTAGTCCCACGTAATTATTATTATTGTGATTATGTGGATGATTGATTGTGTGCGACTGATTATTTTCATGCGTGCCAATAAAAAAAATGTTTTAAAAGTATGCCTACACCACCTAATATTATTGAGCGAGCGTGGCGAGCGTCTCCACTTGACTCTTATGGCTCGAATGTCTGGTTTTTTTTCTTTTCTGTTACTGCTTCGATACAGGTCGCACCGTTTTCTGATCGTCCTGAAATTTGCACACATGTACATACCACCTAGGCGGTTGCTGTATAGTTTTTGAACAAAATCCGATCGGTGGTATAAAAAAAAAAATAAATAAAAAAAATAAAAAATGTACCGATCGTTATGAAATTTTGCAGGGTCAATAAGTACACCATTCTCTCCTATTTTCAAATTTTCAGCTAAATCGGTCAAGACATCATAATTCGAAAATGATGCTAAAAAATGAAGGAGGCCAGTGAAGATACAAAGATAACTTTAGAAGGCATGACGTGAATTAGTCAATGCAAAGATTTTGGAATAGTATACAGTGTACAATGTCAATATCCAGTTAGGCCTACACTGTGTGGTGGGCCTTATGGGAATGTCGTACTCGGGTCATGTTGCACGTACCGGTGCTCGCTCAACAACGCGTCCAACTGAGCGTTTTCCTAGTGGTAATGGAATCTTTACAGGGCCCTTAATGTTATTTAAGACACAGGGTTTCTTTTTGTAATATAAAAAGTAAAACATAATATATTTAGTTCGGTAATATAAATGCAAACATTTTAACATAATGACCCAATAAGGCTAATGAATGCTCTGTCAAACCAGGCTTCAATGCAAGAAAATGAAATGCAAGGGTTTATTATTCTGAAACACTTTTGAGCCATTATTTTCACCCTAAAGATTTAAAATTTTAGAAGGTTGTTTAGGAAGAATATTCGGTCGTCTATCAGACTACATTTTAATAATATTATATGATATATATATTTTATTAGGCTAACTGGCAATAAATCGGACATAAAGGGACAATTTGTAGTACTTTGCCAAGCTTATGTAAGAAACACTAACGTGAAATGTGGAAATGTTGTCAGATAGACATTAGCAAGGTTAAAATTGTTTGGATGAAAATTAGAGGTAGAAAAATGGTCCAGAATGTGAGTGAAATTTGCAGAATCTGGTGATCAAGCGATTTTTTAAGGTGGACCTTTAACACTGTCAAAAAAGTTGCCACGAGCTTATCCACTGTCCTTATTTTGGTAACAGGAAATAATAATTTTACATAGAAAATTGTTGAATTGTTGTTGAATTCACTTAAAATATTACTTTTTGAGGCGTAACTCTTTAGATTAACCTTCCCATGCACACAATGTATTGTAAGTATTTTGAAAATACTAAGACACATTTAAATTGAGTATTTTGAAACACAAGATACAAATACTTTTCAACACAGTATTTGAAATACAAAAGTAATTCAAATATATGTATTTTCAATACTGCCCATCTCTGTGTAGGGGGAGGAAATGATATTATGTACTCAACACATGGCTCACTCTCTCGTCTAACAACGACTTTGGCGTTTTCCTAGTTATCCTTATCTTAGGTATTACGATGTTAGTGTATAAGTATGAGATATAAGATGTTTATATTATATATAATTGAAAGAAACCCGACTTTGTATTAACACACTCAAAAGCATTGGTCTAAAAGAAAGCTTATACACCTTTCTATTGCGCACTCTACATAAATTCACTTTGCCCCAAGACTGCATCGTTGCAAATCTTGGTAAAATAAATTTGCAAGACTTTTTTTACATTGAATACAATAGTTGCCAATATAATTTTGACAAAATATGCAAGTAAGAAGTAACGGGGTAAAATGAATTAATGTAAATGTAGAAGGTTACATAAGTTTGGCCTTTCATTTAGATCTCAAGGCTTTTGAGTGTGTAAGGTACGCTGTATTTTTACAAGTTTTTTTTGTATGTTTTGACTATAATGCAATGTAAATGTGCACAAATATATTAACAGTCATGTGTTCAGCAGCGTGCGAAGATGTACTAAGGAGGCCTATTTATCGAAGATGTATTGAGTGAGATATGTTGCTTGTTTCTCTGTCAGTAAGTTAGCTTTCCAGTGAGTGAGAAACTGTAGCTATTAGCTATTATCAGATAAGGCTATTGCTATTGCCCTGGTGCCAATAGAGGGGGGTAAATGAAAAGAAAACAAAGACACTGGCTAGCTAGCTTACCTCAATCTGCTTCTTCTTAGAGAGGACAGGCGAAGGCGATGTTGCCGCTTGCACGAGATGATGAAGGTGATAAAGAGGTAGATAGTGATAGTGATAGGCCAGCCCTGGGGGTGAGATGAGAGTCATTGGGTTACAGTGATGAATGTAGTGAAACTAAATGATAAAAGTACACACGAAATAAAACTGTTGAAGCGTGGAAGCGATTATTGAACAAGTAGGTTAAATAAACTTAAACAACACTTGTAGACTCAACGATTTTAATAAAAGGTCACAATGTGACCACGGAGAAACAAATATACGCTGCCTTAAACAGGCAGCCGGACGAACGTCGGTACGCTGTCAGTAAGGCTAAGGGAGGGGTAGACCTTAGACTTGAAAAAAAGTGTGATCGCCTTCAGATCTGTTCATTTCAGCCTGTTAAGACGCTATAAATGCGATTTTCACATTCGAGAGATGAGTGGTAATAGATGAAGGGTGAAGGACAATTACAAAACAAAACATGCCTTATGCGGGACTCGAACCAACGTCCCATTGGTGTCGTATTCCTCGGACCTCCGCCCTAACCAAATACGCCACCGCGGTCCTTGAGCTAGCGTTGCGTAGATAAGCCACGGTGGCAAGGGGGTAAGGAAAACCTGACTACGTGAAACAAGAGTAGGCTAACTGGCGCAAGCAGAGTTATTTATAGACGGAAAACTATAATAGTAGAAACGTAAGAACACGCATGATCATGACCAGCAATTTCTCTATTTTATTCTTGTTCCCAGTCTGGACCCAGGTAAGAATTTGGCTTGATCTGTCCAGCACAGGTGAATCCTCCACACATCCCCAAAGCTAGAGTGGCGCGTTGAACTAAGGATACACTGTAACTATTTTTCTTGTTCTGTAAGATTTGCATTTCTTTAAACAGGAAAATCAGTTCATGAACATAACAGTAGATGTTTAGATAATTTAGGAGATAATTTTAAAGGGGCTTTTACCCCCAAAGGACAAAATTTATTAGATTATTACTTATAATAATTGTGATGTTCCACCATTGAAGAAAGTGTTACACAAACGTTTTTAGCTTTTAGGTACTGAAATTTGTGAAAAATTGGGTGAATTTCTAAAATCTTATTTTCCTGTTTTTTGTTGTTGTTTGTTTAGAGCATTATTCCACTCTAAAATGACCCTCCAAATAATTCTATCTTAAAACTGTGTTAAATATACACCCAAACATGCAAAAATATTCATTCCGAAATTACACCTATTCTTGGTAACAAACAGATTATTTTAACTGCATCACGTGACCAATTTAAAAAAAAAATAGTGTTGGCCCTATGTACAAAACAGATTAACAATTAATGTATGTCAACAGTGACCAATATTTTTTCTCATCAAAATCCTCCAACGTCATTCGTACTAGATCGTCGCAATGTTATTTCTTATGGGAATTTTTGTCTCATGGGACCTAGCTAACAAAATACCCTTGATTCACAATATTCTTTCATGGGTCATGGCATGGTCATGGTGGACCTGATATATTTTCTTTTACTCATTATATTCATAGCTAGTGTTGCGTGAATAAAATATATTTTTGGGGTTTTGCTAAGGTGACCTTTTTTTTAAAAGTTACAAACCGGGACAATTACGAAAGTGTAGCATATGTATGTACCCCACGGGCCATTTTCGGATCTGGGACAGAGCCCCCAGCCGCCAGGGCGATTTTTTAAAAGATATATTTGCGTCAAATGCCCAGAAAATAGCTTTCTGACATGAAAACATGAATTAAATATGATTGTATAATGTGTACATTTTTGTAGCCATAAATCTTTATCTAGTGATTTAAAATGACAGTACAAAACAAAAAACAAACTTCATTCAGCAGATAATAAAGTATTGATGAGGGCATCATTCTAATGAAGGTTTAATCAATAAGAATAAAGATAATTTGAAAATGCATTTAATTTGAATAATGAGGATGGCTAAACTTTTAATACCCTTTGCTGTATTTACAACGAAATAATAAGTGAAGGTATGCAATTAATCAAAAACGTAGTTTAGAATTGTGATTGGCTCATTTAGATTTTCCATTATCTATAAACAAAAGCAATGCAAATAATGACTGAGAAAATTAGTAGTGTGCGAGTCCTGATTTTTGAGTACGAGTCGAGTCCGAAACTAGTAGATCGTCTTATTTTTTTAAATTTCACAACTACACTCTTTGACTATATTTTTTTATTATTTACAATATGAACAATATTAATTTTATTTAATGATGTTAGTCGAAATGTAGGCTCCAAACGTGAAGACAGAGTCACATCTAATTGATTTTAAAATGTAACCTCTCTCTAGATCATTTTAATGATCAAGCACAAATGTTATTAGGGCTAGGTTAAGAAATTCAGGAAGTGATATTACATGAAAATGTTGAAACAAACATCATAGTGACATATTTTTTTATTTTTTGTGCCCCAAAAAAGTTTAAAACTTCCAAAATGAATATAAATTTGTATCAAAAGAATCAGGTTACTATTATGGCTAAGTAATCAGCATTGGTAAGGTAGCGCCAAAAATATAATAAAGGCCAAACGATTTTTACGTTTTCACACACGTGCGCGATCCGGCACCTCCACCAAAATCATTAATAATAAGAAAGGAATTGTGGAAAATATGATAAGGGTGTGTCTGAATTATTATGGTCCACGTCTAAGTCCAAGTCCAACTCAATGTTAACGTTCTATACTAGCTTACAGTAGAGCTACCTGGCGAGCAAGGTCAACACTACCTAAAGTTGGTAAGGTGTGCATTCGAGAGTCCTTTTAAAAGAATTGCGTATTAAAAACTATTTGTACATCCAGTAAAAAAAATTAAATATGTGATAATAACAAACAAAACTTAAATATCTACCTACATTTAAGAATAAGAAAGTTGATTGATATTTCAATCAATTAAGATGTTTAAATAATATGCATGTAGTTAAAAACATATTATTACCTACCATTAAGGAAGAATTATGATTTATTTATTACTTATTAGTGATGTAGGGTACACTCACTTTTCATTTTTTGTGTTTGTAAGAGAACATGTTAAGAAATCTCTTAAAAAGTGAAAGTGAAAGCAAGACTGTTTTTTTGGATTGACAATATTAAGAATTTGACTATTCCTGAATTATATATATATCTATTTGCAAAATTTGTTCAGAACTTAAAATTACTAAACATTTATTTATTGAATAAGACTTGGCCACAGATACAGGTTATAACATTTTGGGAAAGAACAACATTCACACGAACACCTACAGGTATACAAGAATACAACCTTCCTTCTGTATTTCTTAAGATTTTTTTAATTGGTTCTCACTCTTACTATTACCCATTATATCACTCATTATATCGTGTACCACAATGTGCCATCATAGAGATAGAATGAACAAAAACTGCTCATCCTAGTCTTACATGTTCCATTATTGGCTTAGCTTTCAATATAGTCACACTTTAGTAACACTTTAGTAGTAAACAAGATATTACAAGATACAAAATGTACTAATTCACACATTATAAGTTATTCCGTTATTCCTCAACAAAAACTATATTTGCTTACAAATACCACCAAATACTACCAACGTACATCCAAAAAGCAGTGATAAATAATAAATATAATCTTCATATGTTAACTTAAGAATAAGTAGCACACCTAGTACAAACTGTCACCAAAGGTTTATCACATAACCATACTGTGTACCCATAAGAGATAATGCACAGACTACACACAAAGCTAACAACACTGGCACAATTTTACGTATAAATTAATACTTTCACTACGGGTTTTATATGATTGGTTTGTTTACCACAAAATATGCAAGGTTCACTATTGTGCAAATTATTATCTACAAGCTGTGTATGGTAATGCAAACAATGGTAATACATACACATTGCATACACATAGCAAAACAATTGTTTATAGTTAAATTGTGTAAATAAAATGTTTAAAATTGAAGATTTTTAATGTACCAAGATAAAGTAGGAACTATACATGTCAGATTACAAATCAGTGAATATAATGTCAAACATATTCACTAACTTTTAAATTAAATGGTAAACTAAATATGTACCAGTATTTTATACCATATTACAGGCAAAAATTAGTCTAGCTAAACTCTGAGAGTTTGATGAGTGATCCTGATCACTCAAAGTCAAATCAAAAATTTTAAAAAAAATAATAAATAAATAAATCTGGTCCCAAACCAAATGGCAATCAAAAAGTTAGTCATTTAGTTCATTTGATTTACCTACTCTTATTGTAACTTTGTCTTTTCTGTGCTTAAATTCGATTTAAGTGAGTTTGACAATGAGTATGACAGTTATCACATTTTATTACAAAGTGTAGTGACTAAAGTAGGCTTTACACTGGGAAGCTGAAAGTAAATAAAAGTGTAGCAACCTGTGGATGCAATGGCATCATTGCAAATTGCCACCACAGTCTCAATGTGTAGGTAAATCAAACAAACCTATTGGCATAACACCCTAGGTTATTTGAGTGGGAGGCCAGTTTTCCGGCGCCAATTCTTCGGCTAGAACATCATACTATCTTCCCAATGTATAAAGTATTGTATCAAACTATACTTAATCCAATGTTTACCCAGATAAAAAGTGGATTGAGTTGGTATTGTATAAAAACATTTTGCTCAACATCCACATGTTCAGAAAATGAATACTAGTGTGCTAACAAATGTCACAGATACTGAGATAACTATTGTACACATGATACCTATGTCATATGTGGTTTTGACTTTGATAAGAAAAAGTGTGGTTCCTATAGTTACTGGATAGTAAACAATTAGTAAAAACAAAAGCAGTATAATGACTTGAGTATGCATTCATTTTACTCATATTGCAAACTACTACATACATTAAAATTTAAAACCCTGTAAAATTAACAATGTGCTACAAAAGTATTAGGGTATCTAGTATTGGAAATAATCAAATATGGTATATTAGTATTACACACAAAAAGGTTTGATAAATTTATACATGTTGCTATCATATTGACAAAGTTATTTAGTTGTGTTTGGCTTCAGGAGTCTGGAGAACAAAAGTTTATGTAGGCTACTTTGAGTGTGGTTAAAGTGTGGACTGGTGTTAAATGCAAATTCCCCTCTCTCCCCACTAACAAAGATCGAGACCATGCAACCACTAACACTTAATATTTTGTTGTTGGGCAGAAGCAATGAGTGTTACAACTTGCTAATATAGGCATACAAAACTAGGTATAATAAATAATATTTGAAAAAGTGACCATCTGTTCCATTAACATTTTTAACTATAAAACTAATTTTATTATCTCAACTAAAAAAAAACATTGTTTTTCAGGAAAAAGCTGAATAACAAGCCACTAGTTGAAGAAATCGAATAGTCTGTTCGGTTTAACAACCCATCAAACCCATCAATTAACCCATCAAAAGATAACATTCATCCATTTAAAACTGATTGTCTCCTTTGTTGGTCACAATATGTTGCAGTTTCCATTACAAAATAACCTTGTGTGTGGCTGCCAATAGGGAACTAGCCTTGGATTCAAATTTACGTTTTACATTTTTATTATTTATAGATCAGTTAAATAATCATCACAATTGAAAGAACAAAGTTATAGGGTTTCGAATTCCCGCGCCAACGCTCGCTGATGGGTCGTAACACCGATCGGCGATACGATGCCCACGCAGTTCGCAGCATGCTCACCGTAGGACAGTGTTGGGGCAGTTCTTTTTTTAAATGAACTTTCTTAAAGTTCAGTTCACAGCTCAAATAATGAACTTTTGAAAAGTTCGTTCTTTTAAAACCTAAAATATTGAAAAGTTCAAGTTCGTCTAAAATATGAACTTCGTTTTTTTTAAAGTTCTTTTTTTTTTAAATCGCTATTTTATTAAAGGCTGGCGTAAAATGAAGAAAAACACGTGGAAAAACATAACGGGTGTTCGAGTACCAAACGACTCGCAAGTTTGAGTCTGACGAAAGGGTTGAGCTGTCTTTGATCGTGTTGATGATTTGTACTACATTCTCGTCGACCAGCTTTTAGCATTTTAGGCTTTCAAGATTTTTTTTCCGAATTAGTTGGCGTGCATCGTTTTAACTTCGTGAATTGTGCGTGACCTTGTCAAAATCAGCTAAACGTGCGTCAACGTAGGCCTACGATGGAACAACAATTTGTTATTGTTTTTTTAAGCGTCGACGGCGGCGAGTCGACGGCGCTGCTCGACGCACGGAAAGAACTTTCAAATGAACTTTCTAAAACTGAAAAGTTTGTTCTCAGAAAGAACATTTAAAAGTTCAAGTTCATTCATTTAAAAAAAAGTAAGTTCAGTGAAAAGTTCACGAAAAAGAATTTGTTCACTAGAACGTGTTCTTTTTAAAAGTTCCTTCCCCAACACTGCCATAGGACCCTTCAAAATGTTCGCCTTGTCGTATATAATTTATCTCGAAAGTACCTGGCCTAATAAGCTATACAAATGACTGAACAGGGTTTTGACAAGGCTAACTCCTTAAACCGTAAATGTAAATGCCCTTAAGGGGAATCCCTAGACCCAAATATGATTTCTTAAGAATGTAGTAAAGACGTCTGAAAAGTAAGTAGAATGTAAGAGGGGCTTAATAAAAAGCGATTTATTTTTTGGAAATTTTTTTGACGGGACATAACCTCAGAATCAACAATTGTATTCAAATTACTGGAATCAGTTGCTCAAGTTCAAAATTGAATTTTTAGCAGCGGTTTTTTGTATATTATTTCTACACTCCTTTATCTACAACCTAAATAAAAGGATTTTTGTATTTATATAGTTTGTTGCGTTGCACAATTTTTTTCGCCTGCCGGTACAATTTCAAATTTTGTACCGTTTAACGGAAAAAATCGTGCAACGCCTGAAATCATATAAAACTAATAATACTTATATTTAGGTTGTAGATAAAGGAGCGTAGAAATAATCTACTACACTGGAGAAAAAGAGCCGGAGTGTTTTTTTTTTTTTTTTTCTGTTTGTATTTTTGTGTGTCTGTGAACACGATTCCGGCTAAACCGATACTCCAATTGGATGAAATTTTCTGGAGACCTTTGAAATCTCTGAACTTAGAACTGCACGATTCGAAAAATCAATCGAAAAATTATTTCTCATGAAAATTGCAATTTAACGATTTTTTTTCGATTTCCTTGTTTTTTTTCTGTTTGTATTTTTGTGTGTTTGTGAACACGATTCCGGCTAAACCGATACTCCAATTGCAATAAAATTTTCTGGAGGCCTTCGAAATCTCTTAACTTAAAACTGCCACGTTTTTGAGCGCAATCGAAAGATTATTTCTCATTAAATCGCAATTTCACGATTTTTTTTGTTTTTCTTATTTTTTCTGTTTGTATTTTTGTCTGTTTGTTAACACGATTCCGGCTAAACCGATACTCCAATTGCGATGAAATTTTATGGAGACTTTTTAAATCTCTGAACTTAAATCGCGATTTTACGATTTTTTTTATTTTTAAAAAATTTCTTCGACTTATAACACCTACATGCTTTATCCGATTTTAATGATTTTTTCACAGAACCATAATTTTATGAATTAAGATATTCTAGTGAAATTTGAGCACAATTGAAAAATTATTTCTTATGAAAAACGAAATTTTACAGGTTTTTTCTTTTTTAAAACAATTCTTTGACTTGTAACACCTATACATGCTTTATCCAATTGTAATGAATTTTTCACCGAACCTTAATATTATGAATTAATATATTCGTATGAAATTTGAGGGCAATCGAATAATTATTTCTTATGAAAATCGCAATTTTACTATTTTTTTCTTTTTAAAAATATGATATAATATGAAAAATTAAAAATTAAAGTTTATTTTTTATTTAATTTAAATTAAATTTTAAAAAATCTTCAACTTAGTAATGATTTTTTCACAGAACAACAGAAAATCCGCATAACACATGGCAGCTCAATGCACCAATTACGCTCATCCAACAATGCGGCGGGACTTAAGCGTTTTCCTAGTATAATATAACTACATCTTTCAAATTAAAAAATATTATTTATCTACCCCTCAAAATATTAGGTTTTGTAGCGTAGATTTGAAAGGGGCGAAGAAACCAACATGATGGATAGGTTGACGTCATGTGACAGTAGGCTGCAGCTGAGTACAAACTGAGCAATGCACTAAGCTGTGCTGAGTCTGCAAATTACACTACGCATTGACGTAAAATACGCACGTTATCGCCTGCTCACTGCGCGACCCAGAAGATTACGTCATAGCCAGTCAGCGCGCCTTTCTTCCGTTTCGACTGTTTAAATGGAATTTGAATAAATGAGGTTCATTATTTTACTTTAAAAAAGTTTTTGACAGTAACTTTTGTTAATGCAATATAAACTGTTGTATAGCGGACTATGTTATTAAGAATTTGGTTTTGCAAATAAAATTGTATGCAAATGCATGTTCCCTATTTTGATAAAGATTTATTTTAAATGGCAGAAAATAGTATTTTTAAGTACTACTGTAAAAAAGGTCCTAGTTTCAATACAAACTTCAGGCAGATTCAAAAAAAATTTGATAAATCCCGAACTCAAACTGATAATAACAAATTTGGTTTGAGTTTGGAATTTGGAACGTTTATTCATCCCTAGCCTCCGGGTCTATCGAAGTCGGCTAGCCATGGCTGACGCCTCACAAAATAATTTCTTGTTCTTTTTCTTGTTTCTCTTTCTTCTTCCTTAGGTTTTTTCACCAGTTCTTGCCATATTTTCCTTTCTTCCCATCAGTTATCCCGTTGAACTAATTCCAGAGCTTCGTTTCCTCTTTCCACATTCATCTCCATTATCTCTTCCCACTTCAGTCTATATAATAGAAGTAGCCTATGTTTATTAATATCATATAATATATAAATAAATAATAAATTAAGTAGGCCTATCATTAAAGTAAGATATGATAAATATAATAAATAAAAGACAGTAAGAGCTAGGTCAAGAGCATTAAAATGTAGTGTCACTCACTACGTAGTAATAAAAGTTTTGGTTAAATAGTGAATATGTAGGTACTTTAAATTTATACTGTAGCTATACACAAATATGTTTCAATAGTACACTCTGATATCTGTATAAGTACAGACATAAGTCATTAATAATAACAAATTGTCACCACAATATCAATTTCCATTTCTTTCTATGGATTGCATATGCCACTAGTAATTCTACTAATCATACAAATCTACAGCACAGTGTACACAATGCAATTAAATTTACACTTTGGTCCCTTTTCAAATATGGGCAAATAGTATACTAACTATAGTTTTACGTTATGTACATAAAAGGAGTTGCTGAGGCTAGCGCAAGAAAAATAAATATGTCCAGGCTGCGTCAGGTTTCTGATGATTGCAGCTGAAAGAACGTTCACTAATATTGCAGAAATTCTAAAGAAGAAAAGTTCTATTGATACTTGCACTCAGTTGCAAAAATAATTTTTTAAATTAAACAATTTTCAAAATAGTAGGGTAAGACCAAAAGTTAAAAAAATTCAAATCCAAAACATAACTCTGAATTTGTCAAATTCACAATAAATTGCTTTAATTTAGGAATCAGATAATTGATTTAATAATTTGTACTTTGAATTTTATTTGAATGTTGGATTACAAAAAAAAATTACTTAGTGTACAAATTCTACGCAGTTGAAATAAAAGGTCAAAAGTTCACAAAAGTCAAGAAAAATATGGAGGAATTCTAAATTTTTACTTAAAATTTGTGAATTAGTTTAGAAATACGCGTACAGAACACTGAAGATTTTTTTTTACGTTTGAGTATTATGATAATAACCGTTTATCTAGAAATATAGAAAGCCGAGTAGGCCTACTTACACTCACCTCCGCACTAGCTGTCGCAAGTCCTCCTCTACAAGATCCCTGCAGTTGACAACTAGGTAATAGTGATGACATCGGGTAGTAAATATAGGAGTCGACTCTGAGCCTTGGGAATCGAGTAGGCACTGACTTCTCGATCAGTGGTAAAGAAAGGTAAAAGCAGTTGACCTTTTACCAATGTTGAACACCCTCTTACAGGCCTAATTTGTTTCCCTACATACTACAATACTTTATTAGTTGTTTGTGAGGTTGACTTGGTTTTTGAAATTTTTACGCAAATGTTATTTTTAGCCCACTACTCTAGTTGCACAACACTGTTCATCTGTCCCCTCCCCCCCTCCTCCCACGCTACCAACTACGTATCGCTAGCGCCCTTGTCAGTCTTGGCCAGGCCAAGACTCTCACTGTTTTGTTTATGGTATATGAATAAGATAATGAGACCACAAGTGCAATCTCATTCATTTTATCAGCAAAGCAGCCGGCCGCTCGAGTTACACTGCAGTCCCCAAGGTTGAGACAGAGTCAGGGAGGGAGAGAGACATAGAGAGACAGAGCAAGGAAGAAGTAGCGCAAGCTAGCGCGTAGGCGAGGGGGACGGAGAAGGTCAAGGATCAAAGCTCCACATGCGCGCAACTCAACAGAAGTCAGAAATCCAACACTATGAGCGGCGTCCGAGTCCAACTTCAAACAAACTACCAATATCTAACACACCAACCCATTTTCGAAGGAATTGACTCCTTGAAAACGAAGTCAACTCCAATAGGACTAGGAGTCGGGTAGGAGTCGAGTACCCAATGTCATCACTACTAGGTAAGCTGTTGGGTTCCCTATCCAAAACTCTCTTTTAGCACAACAACAAGCAAGCATTAACATTCAACAAGTTATCCTACTGTTTACATGTTATAACTCACAACTAACATTTCTTAGATTTGCTCAGACAAAAATCCCTAAGTCCAGAATAAACAACTTAAGTACCAGTAAATCTACACAGGAATTTAGAATAATAGTAATACATAGTATTCCCATATGAAAAATTAAGAGTACTATTCTATTGGTAGGCCTATATTATTCCTTACATTTATTAGCAGTAAAACTGCATTCTTAGTAAATTTATATTGAGTTTCAAGCCTCTCTTCAAAATATACAACACAATTTGTTGTTCTTATCTTCAATATACTACCTTATTTTTAATATCAATCAAAACTGCAGTTTTTTATCATTAGTAGTAGGTAAATCTCGTAAATCATAACCACTTTCAGAAGTGAGTACCACCGTCACCATGTTTACAACATGAAAACACATACAATGAAAACAACATCATATGTCCAAAGTGTACGACTACTGTGTGAGGGGTTAACATTATGCAAATAAATACAATACATTATACAATACTAAATTGCATACAAAATTGGAAACAATCATTTTAAAAACACTAGGCCTACCTGAACAAAAAATATACGTATTCATGTTTTAATAGGAACCTGTCAATAAAAGTATGGCACAGATTAGAAAGCTAATACATACCCTACTCCGACACATTCTGTACCTAGTATCTACATGTTGTCTATTAAATTAAAATCTATTATCACCAGCAACATGAATTAAATAAAAATAAGTAACCACAAACAGTAACTTCCTACACAAATAGCCCTCTAGTCAGTTGGCCTACTTACTTTTCAAACGTTACCAAAAATTTGGTGCTGTATCCACATATTATACAAGACAAAAGATCAAGTACTGAATTACCGTACTACGGCTCTTTCGGGGCAGCTTGTTGTTCTTCATCAGTAGATTCTCTGTGGAGGAGTCGGGGTCCAGTTAAAGCGATGCCTATTGCTCCAATAGGTGCTGTTACAAGGATGGAGAGAACTGCTATTGTCAAGACTTGAGATGCTAACTCTATAATTTCAGGGCTGGCCCCATTCTGGCGTGCTATATCCAAGGCTACAGGTCCAAGTGCTGCCTAGAACATTAACAATACAAGTAAAATTATTGATGGTGTGAAATGGATGAATGTTCGTTTGTGGTTCAAAGTTCAGAACTTTTTTAGAAGTTAAGTTTGGTTTGAGTTCGGAATTTAAAGTTCGAGCTCGTGGTTTATTAAAATTTCAAACTTTACACTAACTTTAACTGGAAATTACTTCCATTTTTATGAGTTTCAAGCATACATTAATATTTCTCGATTTGGTTGATCGGGAAACCTCCCGTGGGTGTAATTGTTTTTATTTACTACAATTCAGAAATTAAAAAAGTCCGCCCAACCGGGAATCGAACCACGGATCTCCCACATTCAGGTGGACGTCTTAACCACTAGACCATCAGGACGGGTACATTTTAATCTCTGAATTGTAGTTGCATTATACATCTGAATGGATGGAACAGTACTGCAACGAATATTTGCTGCCTTTGAACTGACCACCAAACATTAATTATAATGTCATTATCTTTACGCAAGTATGAGCGAGGGTTTATTTCTCGATTTGGTTCATCGGGAAACACTGTGGATGTATAATGCAACTACAATTCAGAGATTAAAATGTACCCGTCCTGATGGTCTAGTGGTTAAGACGTCCACCTGGAATGTGGGAGATCCTGGTTCGATTCCCGTTGGGGCAAGACATTTTTAATTTCTGAATGTAGTAAATAAAAACAATTACACCCACGGGAGTGTTTCCCGATCAACCAAATCGAGAAATAAACCCTCGCTCATACCTGCGTAAAGGTAATGACATTATAATTAATGTTTGGTGGTCAGTTCAAAGGCAGCAGATATTCGTTGCAGTACTGTTCCATCCATTCAGATGTATAATGCAACTACAATTCAGAGATTAAATGTACCCGTCCTGATGGTCTAGTGGTTAAGACGTCCACCTGGAATGTGGGAGATCCGTGGTTCGATTCCCGGTTGGGGCGGACTTTTTTAATTTCTGAATTGTAGTAAATTAAAATACATTAATATGCGAGTTAAAATAAATTCTAACACCGAAATAAATTAGATTAATATTATGTTAATACTATGGCATTTATTAATGTACAACTCAATCTTTAAAGTAGTAACAGTTCTCCATTCACATCGATTTGTGGGCCAAGGGCCTCTTGTTTTCAGTTTTCAAACGAATTTGTAAGAGTTCGATTGAAGTTCAAAGTTTGGAACTTAAAAATTTAATTTGATAGTAGAAGAAAACCTCCGTTGAGAGATGGTAAATGTAAAGGTCTGTTAGCCCTTAGCCAGATATGATATGAAATGGAGTAGTGCAGTAGTGTCCTACTAACTCAAACTGATTTAAACATTGTAGATGGGCTGCTGCTTATTGGATGAGCGTAGCGAGCGAAGCGAACATTCCATTTCACTACACTGGAGAAAAAAATCCGGAATGTTTTTTCTTTAATTCTTTTTCTTTCTTTTTTTTGTGTTTGTCCACACAATTCCGGCTAAATCGATACTCCAATCGCGATGAAATTTTATGGAGGCCTTCGAAATCTCTGAACTTAGAACTGCAACGTTTTTTAGCGCAATCGAAAAATTATTTCTCATTAAAATCTCAATTTTATGATTTTTTTCGTTTAAAAAAAAATTCTTTGGCTTATAATACCTACATGCTTTATCCGATTGTTATGATTTTTTCACAAAACCTTAATTTTATGAATTAATATATTCGTGTGAAATTTGATGGCAATCAAAAAATAATTTCTTATGAAAATCGCAATTTTACGCTTTTTCGTTAAAAAAAATTTCTTCGACTTATAATCTACATGCTTTATCCGATTGTAATGATATTTTTACAGAACTTTAATTTTATGAATTTATATATTTGTGTAAAATTTGAGCGCAATAGAAAAATAATTTCTCTTGAAAATCGCAATTTTAGGCTTTTTTAGTTTAAAAAAACATACGCTCATCCAACAACGCGCCTGAAAAAGCGTTTACCAAGCTTCCTAGTTTTATTCTACAGTATCCAATTGAATTTCATTATTTCTCTCTCCGCTTACTTTCCGCAAAATATTGAATTATTTTTATTAAATCCCCCTTGAAATTGAACTCATCAGGGTGTTTATGGTAAAAATTAAAAATGGTTGTTACAAACAAAATTAAGACCTCATTTTTACCAATGATTCATTGATTTTTTGGTATTCAAAAACTAAATCTCCCGATTATTTTTACCAGAAATACCTGTCTCTAAATGCTGAAAACAAAGTTTTTAATTTTTATTGGTTTCAGCAAGTCTTTTGCAGGACACCAGTCCCAAAATTCTCAGAGAAGAACAGCATGGATTTAGAAAAGGAAGATCGATGGTAGACCTGATTTTCTCACTCAGACAGCTAATGGAAAAGTGCTATGACCGAGAAAAGGACCTGTGTATGGTGTTTCTACATATCAAAAAGGCATGCGATACGAGACCTCAAGAGAGAGAAGGTTTGGGATGCAATGCAAAATATAGGAGTTAACAAAGGAATAATAACTAGAGTGAAAGAGATGTACTCGATATCTAGAAGTGCTGTAAAGACAAGAGGTGGAATTACAGAATGGTTTGACATTAGGAGTGGGTTAAAACAAGGAAGTGTACTGTCACCACTATTGTTCATTATTGTCATGCACGAAATCACCAGGAAAGTTGTAGAGAGAATCGGAGAAGAATGTATGAAAATAATGTTATTTGTAGACGATCTTTTGATATGGGGAGAGGAAGAAGAGGAGGTGCAATCTCAAGTTGATGTGTGGAGTGTGGTGGCAGGAGAATATGGTCTGGTGTGCAAGAGTGAAACAATGCTGATGACAAGAGATAAAGCGAAGAATATCAGGATTCTACTACAGGACAGATTTTAAAGCAAGTGAAGAATTTTAAGTACGGGGGGAGTATAGTAGCATGCGATGGGAGGATTCAACCAGAGATTGGAAGAAGGACGCAGCAAGCTGTTGGTTATTCCAATCTATCCGAGATCTCATATATGGAACAGAGAAGTACCAATGAAGTGCAAGGTTACGATCTACCAGACCTACTTTGTTCCAATACTGACATATGCAGCAGAGACTTGGAATATGACAACAGTGGATAAGCCTTGTGCAGGCTGTAGATATGAAGGTTTTGAGAAGCATTGTAGGTAAAACTAGATGGGACCCAATACAGAATGAGGATATCCGAGATCAAGTAGGCGTGAGAAATTTAATGGAGCAAATTGGAGAGAGAAGATTAAAGTGGTTCGGACATGTCAAAAGGATGGAAGGAGCGAGATTACCGAGAAGGATGATGGAATTGGAAATTCCAGGTAGGAGACCAAGAGGCAGACCACGACAACAATGGCAGAATAGTGTGAGAAAGGATGTGGAACAGCGAGGAGGAGACTGGAATGTGGTGGAAGGACAAAAGAAGATGGAGAAGCCTGTCTTCAATGCCGATTGCCGACCCAACGCTGAGCTGGACAGATAATGATGATGACCAGGAGGGATGCACAACTCTATCTAAATTTAGAATTATTTAGACCATCAATTCATTACTTTTTGGAGATACCAAAAACAAAACAATTTTTATTTTCAACATAAACACCTGCTTAAACAAATCTTAAACTTCAGTATATTTAAGAGAGGGCATTGATAATGACCCAACTCAAATGTGTGCGCTCAGGTGTTGATGATTTCTGCTGAACGGTTGGTAATATCATTACCAAATTTTGAACTAGTGTTACTAAAGTACTTTTATATTAATATCCGCATTTGGTTGCAAAAAATAAGCCTTGAAGATCCTTTGCAAGACAAAAGTCCAAAACAAAAACATGGATTTCAATTCTGAAAATTCCCACCAAACTGTTTATCTTACGATAAAACCAAATTAATCTGTGCATTCACATTTATTTATACGTTGATATTCAGTAAGCAAATTTGCGTTAAAAAATCTGTACACTTGGAATAAATTCTTGAAGTTGAATTACGGTGATTTCACTAATTTTTTATTCAAAATCAATGAATTAATTTGTGAATACACATACTAGATAATATACATTTATTATTTATTAACGTTAGTGTGAAATTTGATAACGTTTACCCGGAAAAACCAGAAAGCCGAGCACCTGAACTTGTCTCCACGCCAGCCTCAGCGACTCCTCTTAACTTTAAATATAACCAAAATATTGATAAAATTTATTTTATATCGGCTCTACAGTTTTGTTTTATTTTGGTACGGAGGCAAACAAGCTCTCAGTATGACGTAAAACCAAGTGAGAAAATGTGCAAAATTGAGATTTTCGTGAGAAAAAGCTTATGTTCAGAGTAAAAACTTTAGTCTATGTCCTCTTTAAATTTCACCAAAATCAGCTCTACAGTTTTTTCCTTTATGGAGGTAAACACACACTCAGAAGTCAGAATGGTGAAAGTGGAAGTTAAATAAAGTGCGACTTGCGTGAGAAATATTTTTTGTTCATATGTAAAACTTCAGAAAATTTTAATTTTAATATAACCAAAGTCTTAACAAAATTTATTTGAAATCGGCTTTACAATTTTTTTTTTGTACGGAGGCAAACAACCGCTCAGTAGGCCTATGACTAAAAACAAAAGTGAGAAAATGTGAAAACTGAAAAGTGAGTTTTTTGTGAGAAAAACTTTTTAGTAAGCTTTTAGTACAACCAAACTCCTCATAAAATTTCTCCAAAATCGGCTCGACGCTTTTTTCGGTACGGAGGCAACAATTACTTAAAATGTTCAGAATAATGAACTTGAAATATTTCAAAAGTTTATCTTAATGATCTGCATGTTGTAGACCTACCATTTCTCCGGTATAGCGCAAGCAAACCAATACAAAGAAGTTGTCAAAATTACAACATTCACTCATTTTTTACCTTAAACTGACTTGTTAATTTTGATCTAAATTCTAAATGTTTCAAATTTCAAATATAAATTGAAAAATTTTAATTAAAAGTTTTTTTGTCCATATGAATCTTCATTTAAGTTTTAGTTCACGAGATATTAATTTTTTACATAAAAAATGTGATTTTTAGACTATCTCATTTTTTCCCCGAACACTGGTCAAAGGTTTTGGTTTTGCCAATTTTGAGCAGGTTAATAAGAGCATTTTCCTGAGAGGATTCTAACTTTCAATGACTTTCTTTTAATTTGTTGTAGGTCAAATCGTAATTTGACTAGCCTATATAAAGTTATAAACACATTTTATTTCTATTTCTAGAATAGACCCTAACCCCTAAACATCAAGCCATTGGCCATTGCACACATGTAGAAAATTTATAAAAATTAGAATCTTCCTCCAATCCTGAGGAAATGGTCCTGAAGTTTTTGACGTAGGCCTATAAAATAAGCTACTATTTAAAAAATAAAGAGCTGAAAAGTTTACTAGCACGGGCCTGCCCAAATAGCACTATATACTGGTACTTCTTTGTAACATATGTTATGTTTAGCTTGTGTTTACAATTAAAATTCAATCAGAAAAATAGTATGCATACCTGCACAGTAGCCTTTGGAAACCATGCAAAAGCTACGAAGATTCTCTCCTTCAGATTTAGAGAGCTTCCCAGAGTGACGACAAAACATGTTAAGACACGAATCTGAAAAATAATTGTTAACAAATAAAACAGATATAAACTTAGTTTACCGTACATCATTATATTTGCTACTTCACATTTATCAATCAATTACAGTAGGTAGTGCATAATACATATACCCCCCCCCCCAATGCACAAAGATTTACCGGCGCAAAGTTGTGTCTAGTTAACAATGGTGGACTTGGGCAAATCCATATCTGAAATCATAGGGATAGGTATAAAAAGTTAAAAACCGTATGCACAAAGAGTTGCGTTAGATACCTCGGTCTAGTTGCGGCTCCTCTGGAATCTGGATGTGCCGCAAATTTAGACACTTGCTTTTTTGGTATCAGAGAATGAATATTTGAACTAAAATTTTCATACCAACTTACAGTAAAGCAGGCAAGAAACGTGAAATATTGAGTAAAAAATTGCAAAAAAGTTTATAAAAATTTAGTGAAATTTGAACCCGCGACCCTTCGCATAGAAATGTCTCTCGTTAACCACTACTCCAAAGTGGGCGATAAATATTGCAAGTTTTGACCACCACATAGCACATACATTGCAGGTTGCCCAAAACACAAAATTTAATAAATGATTGCTGTTTTCCATCTAGAAATGCTCTTTTAGTGCTAGAATAATTTATTCGGGTCATTTGGGACTGGTTTTTGCTTGCATTTCGTTTCCATTGATCTACAAACATTATCGTCGGAGGCAATTTGGCCATCTTTGCCAATATTTGCGTCCGACACCTACCGATGCAAGTCTTTGTGCATGATAGGGATAGTCCACAATCCATGACTATAGAAACCTGTATCCTTGCACTTAAATTATTTTTTTATTAAAAAAAAATGTGTGAAATGAAAACAAAGAAAAAGGATTAAATAAGAGGTAGGAGAGATGTTGAAGAGGCAATGAGTGACTAGTTCTATTCTATGTATATATTATTAATTCACATCTTGGATGCAATGAAAGGAAGTAGACCTAATGTATGAACAATATGGTTTCAATTAAAGTGAATAAGTTTCAACATTGATAAGTACAGTAGTTTTATACTTTAAAGTTTAAAAAAATTAAGCACTTGCTTCTTTTATACATAGACTCACTCACTTATGAGTCAGAAATATGAGTGGTTTAGCTAGAGACCTATCACTGCACACTGTGACGAGCCTACGAATATGACACCCATGCCCTCTAATGCATTCACCAGTCACTGAATGACAAAGAATAGTAGCGTTGCACTTGACTAGTTAATATAATAACTTTGTCGTTAGGACATGGCCATCCTTTTTAGTTTTTTTGCATTTTTAGAAAGATTAGATTTGATGTGATGTCAAATCATTTGTTTGAGTTGAGATCAATAGGGAATTTGCATAACATTATTTTATGGTTTTTCTGGGTTTAGGCCGCCTTCCTTTACACAAAAATATCTTATTTTCTTGATTTTGAGAATATTTTCATTCATAAAATAAGGGTAAAAGTTTCCTACATATTTTGGCGGGAAAAAAACGGGTCATACGTCACCAGCCTTCATGATACCAATCAACCAATCACGTAACGATATATCAAATTACTCGCTTTTGGAGATAATCTTGGCTGCACAAGCTCATTTTGACATCTAGTTTGTTCTAATATGCTTAATATTTTATTTTATACATTTAGTAATATTACAACGTAAGCTTTAACCGCATTTTAATTGATAATAAGTAAAAACACTATGTTGAAAAAGGGACATCAACTGTTGTTTATTGTTGGCCATTGTTGGATGAGCGAAGCGAAGACTTCAATTTCACTGACCCCCCAAAAAATTTAGCTCGGGTGTTTTTTTTTTGTTTGTTTGTTTGTTTGTTTGTTTTTTTTTTTTGTCTGTTTGTTAACTCTCTCCCAGGCAAACGGCATATCCGATCTTGATGAAAATTTGACAGGACCTTCGAAATCTCTGAACTTAGAGGTGTATTGTTTTTTGGTACAAAAAGAAATATTTCTCATGAATATCGTACTTTTACGATTTATTTCGATTTTTTGTGCGATATTTTCGTGCCATTTGGGCCATTTCTGACCAAACGGGTGGAGCTAGAACGTTCATGTTATACATGGACATTGAGGTTATGATGATGTAGTACATTTTTAAAGAAAAAGTTGAAAAAGTTAGCCAGAATCTATAGAAAAAAAGCTTTTAATATAAGTTTTTTTGATTTTTTGTGCGATATTTTCGTGCCATTTGGTCCAATTCTGACCAAACGGGTGGGGCTACAACGTTCATATTATACATGGACATTAAGGTTATGGTGATGTATTACCTTTTAAAAGAAAAAGTTGAAAAAGTTAGCCAGAATTCATAGAAATAAAGCTTTTAATATAAGTTTTTTACGGTAAATAATAAAAATTGACAATAAACAATAGAAACTTGACAACAATCACTACAATGCGTAGGCAACAAAACAAAGCACTTGCAAAAGTAAAGATATCCCACGCAAACTAAAAACTTTAAAAAGCTCATCCATCAACGCGGCGGGACTTTAGCGTTTTCCTAGTTGTAAGAACCAAAGACTTTGGTAAAAGGAGGGAATTTAGTTGTTTATCTAAGCGGCCGTGTTCGTCATGAAGGCCGGTGACGTAGGCAGCCGTTTCAAAATAAATGTGCGGGAAATTTAAAAGGTCAATCTTTGACCCTCAATAGATATTGAACGATTAGCTTTAAAAACCTTAAATTAACGTTTATACTAGGGTTGCTGTTCGATACGAATTTCAGTATCGATAATCGGACCAGTTAAATCGATTATCGATCGCGATAATCGAAGTAAAAAAATATCGATCGATAATAATCGATAATCGAATCAAAATTAGGCCTAAACTTGCTCGTATACCGACGCGGACCGTGGACCTTTTGCGAGTGCATCCTTTTGTTCCTTCTATTTGCTCAGAACAGGGTTTTTCCACGCTATAATAGTCTTTCACGAGCTCCCCCCCCCCCCCACGCGTCTGGCCGGCGCGACGAGAGCGAGCTAAGTGGAGTAGACAGACCGCGCTACGCTACCCGGCTTGATTGAGTGTTGTCTTTGTGAAGGTCGTTCTTCTTGGAAATTGTGGTTCTGTGAAGTTTCATTTCAGCTTTTGTTGAGATTGACGTTCATTCATTAACGAGATATTATCAGTTTAACTATTCAATGCTCCGATATTTATTTCGTGACAGATGAATATTGTTAGACATTAGTATGGAAGACGACGTAATATTGGTATGAGAGAACTGATAAGATAATATTATCGTAGCACTACGGAAAGAAGAAAAGCGATTACGAGTTGGCGTGGAATGGGGAGGAATGCATCTCGATAAAATACTTGTTACCTTGCTTGGCCGTGACGCGCCGAGGTTGTGCAATCAGCGCCTGATCGGCGCGGGAATGCAGCCGCCTGCCGCCCGAGCCGAGCCGGCCCGTAACACACACGCGTCATGCTGGTGGCCTATACTGCACAGTGCAGGCGCTTCGTACTTCACGCCTTACGAGTGTTGTAGATCTCGCAGTGGACGCATTTTTCACGGAATAAAGCGATTAATGTCTTGACTGGTACTATTTTATGAAGTTCTGCAGAGCGGGCGGTAAATTACAAATTTCGGGCGGGCGAGCTATTCGATTATCGAAATATCGATAATCGATTCTGGAAGACTGAATCGATTATCGATCGTTTCGGGAAATAATCGTATCGATCGATATATCGATTATCAAACGGCAACCCTAGTTTATATCATTTTTAGAAGAATATCTATATATTGCAGGTACTTTTACCGATATCTGGAACTTATGCAAATTCCCTATTGGGATTGGGCCATCAAAGTCCAACTCGCAACCTTCTCGTGGTTTGGCCCGTGAATAGGGGAGTTTCACTCCCTGAACTGAAACTAATGGCGAGCTCTGGGTCGTCGTCGGGGAACCCCTTCCCTTTGACTACGGCGACGACAATGACAACACGGACGGATGATGACACAAGACGAAGACGACCACGACGTGGGGGAACCCCTGCCCTCCCCATTCGCTTGCGGCTGGTTCTGACCAGCACAGGCCTGTCCACCCCTTGTCCCCCCACGTCTCCCCTTATGTCCCTCCCCTTGGAAAGAAGTATACATGGTGGAAACTCACACTTATAGAAATTGTTTTATCTTGGAGGCGCAAATAATCTTAGCTGTTAAAGCGCCCTAAAACTACTAATACTGAGATCAATTTCAAAATATCAAGCCAAATGGCAGCCCTTCATAAACTATAAAACTCATAGTCTGTGACAGTGCATATTTGGCAAGTTATTTGGCAAGGCAAACAGAGGACTGACATTAAATAAATAAATAAATAAATAAATAAATAAATAAAAACTACTAATCAACTTTATCAGATTACACCTTCTCCTACAAGTTAAATATTTATGAACTGGGTGAGAGCTCTGATCGATAAGGTAATGTACTTACAATGAGGCCAATGAAGAGAACAGCTAAGCCTAGCCAAACTGTGTGACCATCTAGCTGTGATAAGTTGATTTCAGTTCCGATAAGACCGAAGAGAATGGGTTGAAAGACCAACCAGATAAAAGAGAACACATCTGCAACTGGATTCTGAAAAGTGAAAAAAGGTACAACATTTCATTGCAGATCTAGATCCTTTATGATGAAGGACTACTGCCAATATAAAAATCATGCAAAATAAGTTAATAACCTAATTTTAGTAATATCTCACAACATGCTAACTAAACTTCCTGGCTCTATTTTAAACCGCATTTTACCCAAACCTAAAATTGTTTAACATCGCACAGTTGTCGGATGGATGGAACTAGAGCATTGTACAAGGTGACATAGCGGCAGAAGAAACAATTCTTGCACTGTTCTGACCTAACAAGGGGCACAGAGTAACTCCTTTTCCAAATCGAGCTGACCTGCACTCGTGTTAAGGAGAAGGACTACCGCCAATATTAAAACCACAAGAAATAACCTTATTTGAGTAATATCTCACAAAACGTAACGCAAAATCGAAGGGAGGGCTAATAGGTCCTATGCAGTTTAGTTATAGAACTATCTATCAACTATGATAAAAAGTGAAAAACCTTTTCAAAATATTGTAATCAGTAGTGATTTTAATCAAGGATTAAATTTAATTAATATATTCTTTTATTTTGAATGTATAGGCCGGGTAGGCCTATAGTTCTCACAAAACTACAGAACCTTAGCCAATTATTCGGAAAAATAAGTACGGTAGTAAATAAATTCGTATTTAGAGTCTACCTACTCAGTCACAACTGATTTTCAGTGGGGGACAGTAAATCAAAGCAACCAAGCCAACCCTGTAGGCCCCGACGCAATCGACGAGTGAGCGATAACCAACCAAAGATCAATATTTTTAATAGGAAATATAGCAATCAGTGGTATGGACAGTGCGAACACCCGCGGATCAACGGCAGAATCAACAAGGCCGATTCAGAACAACTTTAAAATTTATTATGTGCCTGGTTGCTAGGACGACTCCAAAGTCACCGTTTACAAATTCCTAAGACAAGAACTGATGAACTAAAAGTCCAAATCAGTTAAAAAACTTCTGACTTTAGAGGGAACCGAACCCTGGACCTTCTGCATTGGAAGCAGGTAGGCTAACCACAAGACCAACGAGCCACACAAGGATTTGCGTTATGTTTTGTGAGATACCAGTATTATTAAAATAAGGTTATTTTGTGTGGTTTTAATATTGGCAGCAGTCCTTCCCCTTAACACGAGTGTAGCTCGGATACAGGTCAGCTTGATTCAGAAAAGGTGTTACTCTGTGCCCCGATTTTGCTAGGACAAAAGCGTACCTTCAAAAATAAAAACAGGCACTGAATTGTGATCGTGACATTTAAGTGACATGTAAGAAGTATGCTGCAGCATACAATAATGTTTGTATATTAGGCTAGATTGTAGATTCTTGTATTTTTAATGAACTAAATAAGGTGGAGAATAATTATATAAATAAATACGGTACTGTTATACAGTATCTGTACTTAATAATTTTGTCTACCATGCCATCAGGCACTGTTGTATATTGTATACCTACCTATGTACCTAGTTATAAGTTAGTTTTTCTTTTTAGTTTATAGCCTATGGGATAACTTTCAATACTCTAATGTCTTAATGACATTATTACTAGGAAAACGCTTTAGTCCCGCCGCGTTGTTGGATGAGCGTAATATTGGTGCATTGAGCTGCCATTGTGTTATGCGGATTTTCTGTTGTTCTGTGAAAAAATTATTACTAAGTCGAAGATTTTTTTAAAATTAAATCAAATAAAATTAAAAATTTACTTAATTTTTTTATTAATCGTAATTTTAAAAAAAGAAAAATATCGTAAAATTGCGATTTTCATAATAAATAATTATTCGATTGCGCTCAAATTTTACACGAATATATTAATTCATAAAATTAAGGTTCTGTGAAAAAATCATTACAAAAGGATAAAGCATGTAGTTGTTAAAAGTCAAAGAATTGTTTTAAAAAAGAAAAAAACTGTAAAATTTCGATTTTCATGAGAAATAGTTTTTCGATTGCGCTCAAATTTCACAAGAATATCTTAATTCATGAAATTAAGGTTCTGTGAAAAAATCATTAAAATCGGATTAAGCATGTAGGTGTTATAAGTCGAAGAAATTTTTTAAAAATCGAAAAAAATCGTAAAATTGCGATTTTTATGAGAAAAAAAATTTCGATTGCGCTCAAAAACGTGGCAGTTCTAAGTTCAGAGATTTCGAAGGCCTCCATAAAATTTCATCACAATTGGAGTATCGGTTTAGCTGGAATCGTGTTAACAAACACACAATAATACAAACAGAAAAAAAGAAAGAAAAACATTCCGGATTTTTTTCTCCAGTGTAGTGAAATGGAATCTTCGCTTCGCTCGCTACGCTCGCTACGCTCATCCAATGAGTGCAATAAGAAAGTCTTATGAATAATGTAACATGCTCAAATGTTAAATATAAGAATGCAAATAAAAAAATAAAAACTTCTTAGACCTAGGTAGGTGAGAAATAAAATAAAATATAAACCACTGCTTGTAACATGGCAACATTTAACTTGATATTTTGAATTAACAGACAGCAATGCATAGCAATAGAACAGCAATGACTCACGTAAGTACTGGTCCATCCTTGCGCTTTCCAACCACAGCACGCAACAAAAGCAGCAACAATACAAGCAAGTGGTCCAGCGCCGTCGTAGCCAATCATGTGGCTCCCCATCACAGCAAACAGCCCACCGCCTCCAATCAAGAACGTACGACTAGTTGATACAAATGGCTAAAAAAAAATAGTGGAGATATGTATTCCTTGATCTTTGAGAGGGTCCTGTTAAATTGAAAGTAATAACTTTTAATTTTTATCTATGTAATTTTTTTTCTAAATTGGCATTAAATGATTACATTGTACAAAACATGCAAATTGCAAATTTAACATAAATAAATAAATAATAATTTTATTTAGAGTCTACCCACTCAGTCATATATATAACTGATTTTCAGTGGGGGACAGTAAACCAACAAAATAATGAGTACCTAATTAAGACTGTTGGCTAAGCTCGAGAAAACCAGGCTTTGACGCAGAACGCAGAGGTCAAGTCAGGATCACTTGGAAGCTCTATCATTGTCCTATCGGGTTGTGGTTTGCACCAAAATGTTAAGTAAGAATGTTTAATAGTTGGTATCAAGACATATTTTCCAAATACTGCTCACTTTTTTCTTACAAACTGACCGTAAATATGACACCAAACTGTTAATTTGTGGTAATTTCCCAATTTTGTGTAAGAGACAATTATTTGAAATTTCAAAATCGGCTTTGATAGAGACACGCGCTCATCTTTTGTGAACAGCCTCCCAAAAATGCAGATTTTTTGGATGAAAATTAAAGGTAAAAAACCGGTACGTTCTGTATGTGAAACTAGCTGGATTTGACAATCGAGCATTTTTTAAATGGGCATTTAACATTGTAAAAAAATTGGCCCAAGCTTGGCAAATCGTCTTTATGACTTTTTGTTACAAATGCTAAAACTTGCAAAATTGAAGTAAATATGTGCAAAATTTAATGTTTTCTTGTAATTATCTGAAAATTTGCTATTTATAGGGAAAATGTGCAATATTTGTAAATTTTAAATTTGTGCAGCATATTAGAAAAGCAACCAGTTTTAGCACAATTGACCAGATTAAGCATTAATTTGCAACAGATATTAAAAGTTACCTAGTAAAATAATGTTAAAACAAAAACGAGTAAATACTTAATTTTTTACTTTATACGCCAACACTTAAAACTAAATTTATGTGGCCCGAATTATTGAGCTTTGACAGGAATTCACATTATTACTGGTGCATTTAATAATGACGTCAACGACAATTAAAACCACTATCCAAAGGGAAAACTGTCTTCAGTGATATAAAACTTACTGTTGCCTCAATGTATCCTAAATAAATAACAGGGGATTATATAAACAACGTATCTCTCAAGGTTTCAAATTTTAATACAACATTAGACAAGGAAGTTACAGACCCGTTACAGTAGCTATGGATCTGCTGAAGTAGAGTTTAGTAATGTGCGGTTGGTTTATGGACGCTTTTGACAACGGAGCTCAAGTAGGTGCTATAGACAAGTTCCTAATGCCTGCTTGTAATTCCAGATCTAAGTCGTTTGAAGAAGGCTGCTTAGAAATATGAAATACCAACCAAATCCAAGGCTCGTACACACCATTGCATTAAGTTGTACTCCAACAATCAGGTATTGGGGTAGGTAGGGTATACAATATAAAGGTAATTATTATGCCTATACATTTTGTGCACTAATTAAACGCTATGTATGTATTTATTAGATGAGTAAAGCGAAGACTTCAATTTCACTGACCCCTCAAAAAATTTAGCTCCAAAGTTTTTTGTTTGTTTTTTATTTTTGTTTTTCTGTCTGTTTGTTCGCACTCTACCGGGCAAACGGCATATGCGATCTTGATGAAAATTGGAGGGGACCTTCGAAATCTCTGAACTTAGATCTGCCATCTTTTTGGGTACAATCAAAGAAATATTTCTTATGAATATATTTTCGTGACATTTGGGCCGATTCTGACCAAACAGGTGAGGCTACAACGTTCATATTTTACATGGACATTAAGGTAATGGTGATGTATTGCTTTTTGAAAGAAAAATTGAAAAAGGTGGTCAGAATCCATAGAATAAAGGTTTTAACTTTTAATATTTATTTAGGTTTATATAACAATTAACAAGTAACAATAGAAACTATGACAACAATCACCAACAAAAAAAAAGCACTTGCTTAGGAAAAGTGGGCCTACGCAAACTAAAAACTTACAAAAAAGCTCATCCATCAACACTAAAACTAAACTAAAAACTAAAAAAAGTGTTTGCAAAGCTTACTGGTTTATTGTAATTTAAAGTTACTTACATCATCTTTTTGTGGGATATACATTGCTATAATGCCCCAAACGATACCAAAGCTGAGTCCAATTACGACTTCTAACGGGCCTTGAAGTATCTGCCGAGTCAGACTTCCTACAAAGACAAATATAGTACCAGTAAACAAACTACAGTTTTACCCATACCGCTGCTCGTAACAAATAATTAAACGAGTGAGCGCAGCGAACGGAGTGATCTCCATTCAACTTAAATGGCGGTCAATCGTTAGTCTGCGTGCGTGTGTAAGTGTGTGTGTGTGTACGTTGAAAATCAGCCGAATCGCTGAACAGATTGCGCTGAAATTTTAAACAGACATCCGGTACGAGTTTATTGAGAACTGCTAACAAAATCAGCAAGATTCATTGCGATTTAAACCTACAAGAAATAATAAACTGAAATATAGACTTCCAATGTTTAGAAATTATTTTAACGACAATGTTTTAGATTTTGAAAAGATATTTTTTGTTTGTTATTCGCCTGGCCGTGAAATGCCGTGCCCATGCAAGGTCTGTCGAATGTTGCATGTCAAGGTACCCCCAAATTCCGCTCGTAGATTGAGTAAACCTTGCAATATTTTCACGTATTTCGTACTGGCTATGTTTACCATAAGTAGGCCCTATTGCCACAGATGATGGACTACACTGCGTTATATGCATTTCAAAACATGTTTAATTATTTTTGAAATACAATCTAGAAATTACAAAATCTTTCCCGACCAGGGAATTGAACCCACTTCTATTACATTTCGGCTACAAGGGCGCCTTAGCCAACTAGACTAGGGAAACGCCAAAGTCGTAGTTAGACGAGTGAGCGAGTCATGTGGTGAGTACCCGGGAACATTTGCATTTAAGTTTGATAATTATATTCGTATAAATAATAGTTTTTTAAAGTTTAGTTGGTATACGGGGACGGGCGCGTCAACTGTAAGGTCATAATGCGCCTCTCTAGCCTATGATAGGCTAGGTAGGCCTAAGGTAGGGGGAAGAAAAGTAATGTAATCGGATACTCAACACATGGCTCACTCACTCGTTTAACAACGACTTTGGCGTTTCCCTAGTGTTAAAATTTTTAAAGTCTTTCCATCATAACTTACAATCCTTGAAATCGACCCAAAATTCGTTATATATTATTCTTCAAGTTATGTTTGATAATATAAAAAATTATAAAACACATATCACCGAACTACTTTTCGAGTTATTTGCGATTGCAATACCATGAAATTCCCTATCTCTACCATTGTAGGTGCACAAAAATCCACACATTCTAACACCAAATGTGCTGTATTTATGCCCAAAATCAATGAACTATTATAAATAAATATTTTATAACATTGGTTATTCCACAATCTAAATAATAATATTTTAAAAAAGTCACCTCACCGAACTCATTGTCGAGATACTGTAGACCAAAGTTACAAAATATTTCAATACAAGTAGAAATGACCTGAAAACGTGGCAACACTGTATAACCTCAACCATAGTAAGTGAACATAAACCAACAAAATAAATATGGGCAATTTTGACAGTTTGACAGAATCTTTGCCAAATGTAAATGTAGTGTTGCCATAGTCATAAAGACTTACTTTGATGTGTGTTTTAAGCTGTTAATGTCTAAATGTAAATTGTTTTGATTAGTATTTACCTTGCATACAAAGAAAAATCAGATTTTATCTATTCAACTCATTTCTATTGATAAATAACAATGTTACAATCAATCATTCACATACACTTATTTCATGTTACACAGTTGATACTACCATTGTAAGAAAAACTACTACTTGAACCAAATGACAACCAACTTAGATGACCACTGTTATCACATTGCTTTTCCTTAAAAAAGCAAAATAAATATATACTCTGTATCTATTCATGAATTCATAATATGACAGCCCATATTTATATAACATAGGAGGCAAATATTAAGTAAATATATTTTTATTTATGTCAGTAAGATCTTGTTTTAAATGGGTGGTACACTCGCTGGAAAGACTTAATATAAGAGCCTATAACCCTGAAGCATGGAACATTTCTATTATAGTAGCCTACAGTGGCATCACTAGGTTTTTTTTTTGGGGGGGGGGGTGCACCTCCTTCCAACAATTTTCTCATTTTCCCAATTAACATCCCTCAGTTAGTCATCCTTTGAAAAGCACAGATTTTCACCATAATGACCTCAAAGAAGAACATTTTTTTTAATTAAAAAGAAGATTTTAGTAGACATTAAGTTGGTTATTGTGATGCTTTAAAATGCACAGATTTTCACCAAAATGAACTTTAAGGAGAAGATTTTTCCGGGGGCTCCCACTTAGCCTTTGGTACATTTATGAATTAATTATTTGACCCCCCCCCCCCCCCCCCTTATGAATTCCTGGATACGCCACTGGCACTAAAGCCCCCCCCCCCCCCAATATCCAAACTCTAGTGACCCCCCTGCTATAGTACCAATTCAAAAAGTGCAAAACACACACAAAAAAAAAGGAGAAGAATACAGAGTACAGACCTATCAACATGCTACAAATATATGAAAAAGTAATAGAAAAAAAAAGGCCTAGGCCTATACAAACAATTAAAAGACTTTATTGATGATACTAGGAAACGCTTAGTTGGACGCGTTGATAAGCGAGCACGTGCTATAGCTAGACCCACATTGCACCTTTTTTTTACATTTTAAAATTTGCGACGTTCGCTGTCCACGGGGCCAAGTTGATTGATTGATTGGATATTGCTTTACGTCTCATATTTATGCAACTTGGCTAATCGAGACGGGGCCAAGTTTTCAATATTATTTATTATTGCCAAGGTATTTGGGTAAACCCGTGGGTGAACCTTTACTTTGTGGATAAAATCCACCGCCATCTAGAGGACCTTGACATCATTTCTTTGGGAAAACTTTTTTAACTCTTTGGTAACAAATAAAACACTGCTTCCTCGATAGTATTTCGATTACTTCTAGGTGGTAGTGCATAGTGACCAGCAAACTCGTGCAACTTTTCGTTGCCATGGTAACGTTACTTTTGTTAAAATGTAATTTCCATCTACACTACTTGTCCGATCAAAATAAAATAACATATTTGTGACCAGACGGACATTCTAAATGATTTGGCCACCTCAGATTTTGTCGCCGTTTAGTTTGAAAAAAAAACTTTCGATTAACTTTAATGTAACTTTTTGAACGATTTTGCCACAAAACTAATGGCATTCAATCAAGAACGAAGCTTGCGGATGGTCCAAATTTCAACTCGATCCGAGCCTCCGTTTGAACGTTATGGCGAGACATACAAACAAACAAAAAAAAAGGTGACTATTTTTTCCGGCAGAGTCAAATGGAAACGCTCGCTCCGCTCGCTTAATTAATGTGCTACCGAACATGTGAAAAGTTGAAAACCAATCGGGATTCCATGGTAAATAAGGTAGGTCTACCAACAAAAACAGTATTTTGTATTTATTATACTTTCAAATTTTATATAGGCTTAAGATATATATAATAATGAACCTTTACTGGTCTCTGTAGCCAGCGCTGTTGCCTTACGACACAGAATAACAATCAATTGATAAAAATTAATTGAAATTGAAAATAAACATATTTTTAACAAACAACTAAAATATAAATAAATAAATAAATAAATAAATAAATTGTATTTAGAGTACCCACTCAGTTATAACTGATTTTCAGTTGGGGACTTTAAATCAAAGCGACCAAGCCAACCCTGTAGGCCCCGACGCAATCGACGAGTGAGCGATAACCAACCAAAGATCAATATTTTTAATAGGAAATATAGCAATCAGTGGTATGGACAGTGCGAACACCCGCGGATCAACGCTAGAATCAACAAGGCTGATTCAGAACAACTCTGAATTTATTATGTGCTTCGTTGCTAGCACGGCTTCAAAGTCACCGTTTACAAACTCCTAAGACAAGAACTGATGGACTTAAGTCCAAATCAGAAGTTAAAAAACTTCTGAGTTTGTCGGGAATCGAACCCTGGACCTTCTGCATTGGAAGCAGATACGCTAACCACAAGACCAACGAGCCACACAATAGCCCAGGCATACTAACTAATAACTATAGCTAGGTAGGCCTAATATAAGTGAAATTGGCATTTTTTTTCTGTAGCATGAATATTTCCCCAAATATTGTCATACTGACATAAAAACATATTTGTTTATAGAATTGCTAGGTACAATATAAAGTTTAAGAAACACCTTATTTTTACCCAAAGTATTTGCCAAAATAGGCCTACCTCAAATTGGCCCAAAAAGGTAATTCTTAGCTAAAATTAGCATAAATGCCACATTTGTTTTGAACAAAATAGCAAAAATTCTATAATTTAGCATTAATACATTACCTAATTACTAACTAGGAAACGCTCTGTTGACGCGTTGATAAGCGAGCACGTGCTATAGCTAGACCCACATTGCACATTTTTAAATTTAGAAATTACGACGTCGCGTTTCCAGTATTATTATATTTGCCAGGTATTGGTAAACCCGTGTTTAAATCTTTACTTTAAAATCCACCGCCATCTAGAGGACCTTGACTCCTTGGGGAAACTATTTAATCTCTTTGTTGACAAATAATAGACTGCTTCCTCGAAAGTATTTTGATTACTTCTAGGTGGCAGTGCATTAGAAACTTCGCGCGTCTTTTCGTTGCCATGGCAACGTTACTTTTGTTATAATGTAATTTCCATCTACACTACTTATCGGATCAAAATAAAATTAACATATTCGTGACCGGACGGACATTCTAAATGATTTGGCTATCTCAGATTTTGTCGCCGTTGAGTTTGAAAAAAAAACTTTCGATTAACTTTAATGTAACTTTTTAACTTTTTGAACGATTTTGCCACAAAACTAATGGCATTCAATCGAGAACAAAGCTTGCGGATGGTGAAAATTTCAACTCGATCCGAGCCTCCGTTCGAACGTTATCGCGAGACATACAAAAAAAAAAAAAAACAAACAAAAAAAAAAAAAAAAACAAAACCAGTGACTATTTTTTCCGGCAGAGTCAAATGGAAACGCTCGCTTCGCTCGCTTAATTAGAGCTATTCTAAAGCACTTTTACCGATATTTTTAAAGTCAATGGAAAATGGCTAAAAGTTGGTTGGATGAAAGATGAACGGAACTTAAATAAAAAAGGGGAAAAAATAACTTTTTTTGGGGGACGGGACAAAAGCTCCATTTTGGCCGTTATATGCAAATTTTGGGTCAATATGAAAATGAATGTTCTAGATGCAATACTTAATTTTTTACTTTGATTTTTTTTTTATTGTTTTAAACACACCTTTGTCTCTGGACTGAGTACAAGGGAAAATAATTTTATGAAATAACTTTTGATGAACAATTTTTTTCGTGTTCCGGTTCAAAACCCTTTTTTGTATCATGTGACAAAAAAATCGCACATCAAACATTATTTCAGAAAATTATTTTCCTTATACTCGGTCCAGAGACAAAGGTGTGTTGAAACAATTTAAAAAAATCATACCTTAAAATTGAATATTGCATCTAAAATAGAGGTGGTCGCGTGACGTGACTTTTCTCGTGATTGTGCGTGAACGTGAATGCTTTGAATAGGTACCGTGATTTTGCGTGATAATATAACAGTCACGCGTGTATCGTGACACGCGTGATCAAGCGTGACACTAAATGCTCTAGCGCGGAACGAGCCCTTCAAATCCGCGAGGCCAGGCCACCCTCCTCTTAGTTCGCCTTGAGTCCCACCCTGCCCTAAAATTCAGCCATGAATACGCGGACGAGAGAGAGTAATAAACCAACAATCTCTTGAATTTATTGTCTGCTAATCATTTGTATTCATCTCTAGTTATTTATTCGTTCACCACTCTCTTGAGAGGAGCAAGTGACGACAGGATGTTTGCCATAATCTACAATGCGAACATGACCTGGTTGATGGTGATCGGATTAGAAGGGTGCTCTTCAAAATACCAACAATTGAGTAATAGTGATTGCGCGCGAATGCTTGAAAACGCTAATGTTGTGCGTGTGTGTGCGTGAGCAAATAAAGCTACTTGAAAAATATAACATGATCGTGCGTGAGTTAAATAAAAATTATGTTATTCGTGCGTGACTGTGCGTGATCAGAAAATGAGTTTACGTGACGTGACATGATGTGACGTGAGTGAAAAATTGATCACACGACCACCTTCTAATCTAGAACATTCATTTTCGTATTGACCCAAAATTTGCATACAATGGCCAAAATAGAGCTTTTGTCCTGTCCAAAAAAAAAAGTTATTTTTTCTTCTTTTTTATTCAAGTTCATCTTTCATCCAACCAACATTCAGCCATTTTCCTTTGACTTTCAAAATATCGGTGAAAGTGCTCTGGAATAGCCTTAATGCATTAATAAGCAAAAATAAAAATGGTCATAACATTCAAAACTAGGGATGGACAAAAAAACAACAATATTAATTCAATATTACGGTATATCAATAAGTGGGAATATCTCAATATGTGGCTTAATATCGAAATTTGCACACAAAAAAAGATAAATTTTGTAATTTTGGTAGAAGTGCCGGGTCATAAAAATAATTATAAGATAGGAAAAATCGTTTAAATGCGTTTTAAGTAATACCTTAACAACCCTGGCCACAAAATATAAAAAACAGGCCCACTCTTTTCATAAGTTTTTTTTTTTCAATTTTTTTCATTTTTTTTTTTTAAATTTTTTGTTACAAACAATTACATTTTGATAGGCCTATATCCATATCATCAAATTTTTCGTGTGATATCAAAAATTGAATGATTTGTCATACTCATAGCCCAGCCCTACTCCACAAATAAACTCTAAACCCAATTTGGCCATATTTCACGGGGCTCTTAACATGAGCGATTATTGATAGAAAATGTCATAAATAGGTCTATGTACTACCGTACCTACCTTGAGAAAAAATAGATCCAAGTACAACTCCAAAGCCCGATATTGCAATTATGTCATCGATACTGGATGCAGCAATAACAAGTGTAGAGATGCCCTTGTCCTCGCCGTACCCTTTTTCTTTCAGTCCGAGAAGGGATGGCACAACAACAGCTGGCGACACAGCTGCGAGGACAAACCTAGAAAGAGACAAGTAGGCCTATGTATTGGAGAAAATTATTTGGCATGTATTCATTGTTAAAAGAATTTAAAGAAGGGTACTACAGGCATACTTAGTCCAAATATAAAAGTGCCAAATGGGCCTTAATATATTTATATTAAGAGGCCTATTAGGGCCTACCCTAAAATAATTTGAAAATTACACAAATGTCACAGTTAGTGTTTGACCCCGATCATATTAGGCCTACAAGTATTTGCTGCAAGTTGTAACGTGGGTTGAAATGTGCATTGAAAACTCAACCATTGTTGCAACCAGTGTCCCTTTAAATGATGAATTTTACCAGAGAAGCATAACAACCCACGTTGAACGTGAGTAGGGCCTAATATAAACAGGGTTTAAGTTACAAATGAAATTCCTACCTTAAGACTGCATATCATTAGCGATGAAATAATAGAAGGCCACGAAAAACTTTTTATTTAGTTTGATCAGCACTGAAAGAGTAAAAAAGTCTCAAGGGTGAAATTCGAAATAAAAACTGTTACAAACCCTAGTAAAAACCCCCAAAGCCAAGAAAATCCCAGCAAGAAGTGGGAGACTACTGCAGCAGTAACGGCTTCCATGATGCAAGGGCCGAAAGCCAATCTCAAAACCACAAAACTCAGTCTTCGTAGAGCTGCAGCATCCAGTCCAAGGCCAGCCTTGATGAGAATCACAGTCAGTGCTATTTTTCTGTAAAGCAAACGTATTTATAAATACATCATTCTGCACAGATGGCAGCCTATAATCGATTAAATACAGTACAAGCCTATTAACATGACAAATATGTTAAAATTACTAATCTGTGGAGGTAAACTTATTTTAAACTTTAATGCAACTTTGATGAAAAATACAGAACATTGTTTTTTAAATATTAAAATAAAGTTATCTTTCCCATTGTGCCAAGGCAGGTGAAATTCATAAAGATGGCAAGATCAGAATATAGTAGCTCCAAAACTTAAATTTTTTGCTCATCCACTAAAAAGTATTAAAAGATGAATGACCCCCTTAATAAAAAAACCTAGATTGAAATTGTAGCCTAGGAGGAGGCCTACATACTTTGAAATATTAGTAGAGCCCCTTGAAATTCATGACTGAAGATAAAACCGAAATATGTGCTAACCATTTAATTTCATAAAATGAGCATGAATTGATCAAATCTAAACCAGAAAATGCCAAAATTGAATCACCGCCAAACACCGAAAGAGGTGTAAATTTCGTAATAACACCGAAATTTACAAAATTAATGTTTTTAACGACGAAAAGCACTAAAAATGGTAATTATTGTTAAATTACGGTGTAATTTTCAATATTTTATATGCCAGTATAGTTCAACCAAACAAAGTTTTTAGCCTTTGAAATAAAGTTCAGAAAAAATGATGAATTTACTAACCGGTACACCAGTCTGAACATAAGTAGGCCTACATTCAAACTTGTTTGTTTTGTGAATAGAATGATATGCGAGGCATGAACGAATATTACTCGCATAACAATTGGTAAATAATAAATATAGATAAAACCGCTGAAATACAGCTTTAAACCAATAACACCGAAATTTTAAATTTTAAAAACGAAATTCACTACAAAACAAAACCACTTTCAAGGACCTCTAAATATTAGGTCTACAGCAATTTACACGTTGTAAACGTAGGCTAATGTATGGTCGCTAGTCTTTATATTAAAAACATAGGGCCTATTTTTATTAAACACAATTAATTTGACCCCTTTCCGCCTTGTTCCTATGAGCCTGCTGAATTAGGCACTAATATAGTTTAGTAAAGAACTATAAACAAACCTTAGAGCAGATACAATGTCTAAGTAAACTCCCGTCATGTTAAACCAGCCAACATTGCGAAGAATAATTCCAGTAATGAGCATTCCAAGTAGCGGAGGCAGTTTAACCAGATTAAGTATTTGGCCTACAAGATAGGCAGCCAGAAAAAGTACAATCAGAATAAATAAATTACTTTGTGGTGTAGCAAGATCATGAAGTAGAGTGAACATGACTCCCCAAAACAAAAAGAGTGTTACTACATATGTTAAATATATTATGGGGCGTGTAGCGGTGGGGCATAAAGTTTTGGGGTGTAATTTTCGTTTTAAATGAGATAGAATGTTGCATCTCGTTTGGTTGTTATCTCCAGCTTTTCTGTCACTTCCTTCACTATTTGGTGTTGTCATATCATTGGCTTTTAATGGCTCAGGCTCAACTACATCACCTGAAAAAAAAAAAAAAATGATAGCCTACATAAATCTGCTGAGTGTCTATAGGATACGTGTACAGCAGTGGCGACGGGCGTATCATGCCTATTACCATAGGGGAAGCTACTATAATACTCAAACGTAAGGCATATATTTCTCAATGTAGGCCTATAGCTAGCGAGTAGCACAGGCTATAGTGCATCGAAGCCCTTACGTTAACAGGCAATATGCATCCACCTTAAAGCACGCTCTACAATAGCCTGGGAACGAGGCCCGGTAACAAGAATATTGGCTAGCCCTATGATTTGACATTGCTCGGTCTGAAACGATAACGGGCAGCTAGGCCGGGCTAGTAGAGCGGCCCTTAGTGCGCATCAACCTGAGGTCATAGCTACTAGGGGCCATCTAATTCCAACTCGTAACCTCCTCGTGGTTTGGCCCGTGAATAGGGGAGTTTTTCGGTATAATCTTAATTTGACGGGAATGTTATTTTACATTAAATTTATGATTTTCCTTTTTCTAATTGAAACTAGTAGAGTTCCGAGTTTTTCTCCCTGAAACTAATGGCGAGCTCTGGGTCGTCGTCGGGGAACTTTCCCCTTCCCTTTGACTACCTCCCCGACCGCGACGACAATGACAACACGGACGGATGATGACACAGACAGAGACGACACCGACGTGGGGGAACCCCTTTCCCTCCCCATACGCTTGTGGCTGGTTCTGACCAGCACAGGCCTGTCCACCCCTTGTCCCCCCGCGTCATCCCTCACGTCCCTCCCTTCGTCACGATTAGCCAAGTTGCATAAATATGAGACGTTAAGCAATATCCAATCCTAATGTTCCACTCTAGCCAAGGGGATAAGGGGAGGGAAATCCTATGCTGGTAAGAACCAGCCTTGGAGGGGGAGATAACTGCGTTTAAATACGAATTTACTATGTAGGGCGACAGTAGCTGATGATATAGAGCTGATATGATAAATAGAAAGTAGGCCTAGGCCTATGCAGTGGTGCAGTTAGGTTAGGGGGGCGGGGTGTGTGCTAGGGTCTAAGCCTAGGCCCTACTTATGCCTTGCAGCCTTAGTAGGCCCTAGGATTTTCCAACAGTCTAGGCCTACCTTTCTCCGTGCCCAATAAATTATTGATTTCCAATAGTTCGTTTGGATCTTCATCCACATTGTACTGTTTACTGACAGTTGTGTCATTTAAATCTAAAACATTCAACATTCTTATCCACAAACGTCATGGAATCGCGGTCAGCTGTTGGCCATGTGCGTTGGGTTGCAAGTAGTAAGTGATACCAACACATCGCTAACAAAAATACCAACCTCATGGCGTGAGCGGTATTTTGAAAGTCGGTTTGTTGCTTGGTTTGTTGTCGCCAAACGCAGCGCAGTACTTCGTTTCGTTTGAACCACTCCTTCATTCACAACCAACTTCTGACCAACTTCTAACTTTAGGTGGTTGTTCATGATAGATGTTTTTAAATCAATCACAACAATACAGATTTGCAGTGTTTACTTTTATCGCGCCAATGCTTGTTGCCAATGCCAAATTGTCGGCTCGAGTCAGAAGGTAAACACTGCAAATCTGTATTGTTGTGCTATGGTTTAAAAACATCTATCATGAACAGCCACCTAAAGTTAGAGGATAAGTTAGCTGTTAAGCTAGAGGCCTAAGTTGATTCATACTTTGTTGGATGAGCGTAGCGAGCGAAGCGAAGATTCCATTCTACTACACTGGAGAAAAAATTCCGGAATGTTTTTTTTTTCTTTTTGTATTTTTGTCTGTTTGTCCACACGATTCCGGCTACACCGATACTCCGATTGCGATGAAATTTTATGGAGGCCTTCGAAATCTCTGAACTTAGAACTGCCACGTTTTTGAGCGCAATCGAAAAATTGTTTCTCATGAAAATCGCAATTTTACGATTTTTTTCGTTTTTTTAAAAAAATTCTTCGATTTATAACACCTAGATGCTTTATCCAATTTTAATGATTTTTTCACTGAACCTTAATTTTATGAATTTAGGTATTCGTGTGAAATTTGAGCGCAATCGAAAAATTATTTCTCATGAAAATCGAAATTTTACGGGTTTTTTCTTTTTTAAATCAATTCTTTACCTTATAACACCAACATGCTTTATCCGATTGTAATGATTTTTTCACAGAACCTTAATTTTTTGAATTAATATATTCGTTTGAAATTTGAGTACAATCGAATAATTATTTCTTATGAAAATCGAAATTTTACGATTTTTTTCTTTTTTAAAATTACGATTAATTAAAAAATAATAATTAAAGTTTATTTTCAATTTAATTTAAAATAAATTTTAAAAAAATCTTCAACTTAGTAATGATTTTTTCACAGAACAACAGAAAATCCGCATAACACTTGGCTACTCAATGCACCAATTACGCTCATCCAACAACGCGGCGGGACTTAAGCGTTTTCCTAGTAAATATCCAGTGAACAAATGAAGCAACACTACATTACAATATATCGACTCCGCCATAGATTGGAGAATCTAGGGCGACCCCGACGGTCGTTCGCCCGCAGCCAAGCGCACGCGACTGCTTAGGCGACGACGAACTCACGTGGCCCTACCCGAGTTGGGGATTTTCAGCTACCCGCACACGCCGCCCCGAAAGATTTACAATCTTGAAACTCGGTATTTCTTGATATGTGGTCCATGACCTACAAAAAAAATCAGCCCGATCCTATAACCCGATACAAAAATGTGTGAAAAAAACGGCAGCCAAGCTCTCCTTCAAAAGTCTTCGGCTGTGAATGTTGTGAGATATAGAATTTGAGCCAATCGTTTCATTCTTCCTCCCTAGTTTCGCATTGGAAAGAAGAAAAGTCATTTCGCCTGTTGACGAGCGCCAAGCCAACCATTTTTGTGGTAAAAAAGTAAAAATTTTGAACTCAAAATCATAAAAAAAATTACTTGTCCATTGATTTTTTGGAGTTCACATAATGAACCAAATTCAATGGCCAAGTAATTTTTTATGATTTTGAGTTTAAAATTTTGACTTTTTTTTCTCCACGAAAATGGTTGGCTTGGCGCTCGTCAACAGGCGAAATGATCTTACTTCTTTTCAAGGCAAAACTATGGAGGAAGAATGAAAGATTGGCTCAAATTCTACATCTCACAACATTCATAGCCGAAGACTTTTGAAGGAGAGCTTGGCTGCCATTTTTTTTTTTTACAAATTTTTGTATTTGGGGGGGGGGGTAGATACTACTATGGAGGGACGTCCAAACGAAGTGTCTAGTATATGATAGATAGATAGATAGATAGATAAATAGATAGATAGATAGATAGATAGATAGATAGATAGATAGATAGATAGATAGATAGATAGATAGATAGATAGATAGTAGATAGATAGATAGATAGATTTGATTTGATTGATTTGATTTATTCGAACAGATTTATTTTCACAAGATATCAGGTTCAAAAGATGCAAAAATTAAATTAATAAACAGTGTGAATTAAGAAATAACGAAAACAATGCTGAACATAGAAGGATTGATAAATTTCTATTTAACAAACAGAAACCATAATATAGGATTTAAAATTTCAATTGCTTAGATAGATATATAGATCACAGTCTATCGAGTTAGAGAATGTAGCATCACTGACACACTACAAATAAATACACTTCGGAAACTTCCAAGTCCTGTTGAAATGGCTAGTAGTCAGTTACTAAAAGCTCGGAGAAATTCAACATTAATCTGTATGTTAGTCTATTAGATAGATAGATAGATAGATAGATAGATAGATAGATAGATAGATATGATAGTAGATAGATAGATAGATAGATAGATTTTTTATTCACTTAGATAGATAGACAGTGTACAAGTAAACTCTTTGAAGAAGAATTTAACTAGAATATAACTTTTAATAATTAATAATAAAAGTGATAGTAATTATAATGATATATACAGTAGTTTAGAAGAAAGAATAGTTGAATATAAAGCTAATTGATAATTGAATGGATATTGATATTGATATGTATGATGATTGATAATATTGATATATGTATATATGATGATTCATTAATTGATTAATAATGATAAACACAGTGTTTATGTTAAAGTAGAGTAGATGCAAAACAATAGCATGCGCTACTATAGATTAAGAACTCATATATAATAAAGAAAAGTTGGATATAAAGCAATTTTTGATGTGATATTGTGATAATAATTGCTGATGGCACAGAAAACAGCAATGATGTACAGGAGAATGTGTCTAGTATATATATGATGATTGATTGATTGATAAGTGTTTATGGTAAAGTAGAGTAGATGCAAAATATGCCCTACTAGATTAAGAATTCATAAAGAATAAAGAAAAATTGGATATAAAGCAATAATTGATATGATATTGTGATAAGAATTGCTAATGGCACAGAAAACAGCAATGATGTACAGTAGAATGTGTCTATAATATAATAATATATATATATATATATATATATATATGTGTGTGATGATGATTGATTAGTGTTTATGTTAAAGTAAAGTAGATGCAAAATAATAGAATGCCCTACTAGATTAAGAATTCATATAGAATAAAGAAAAGTTGGATATAAAGCAATATTGATGTGATATTGTGATGAGAATTGCTGATGGCACAGAAAACAGCAATTGGAGGATGTACATCAGAATGTGTCTTATATACCTGCACAATCCAATTAAGGAAGCGTGTAAGCACATATATATATTATATATAGAAGTTTATTACATCATTTCGTCTAAGGGAACATTTGAAAATTTTAAATTAAAAAAATTCTTGACTACATGGGTGAAAAAAACCGCGGATGTTTTATTTTAGATTTACCTGTGGGGTTTTTCACTAGTGGCAGATGAAATTTTGATGGGACCTTCCAAATCTCCAACCTGTCACTTCATAATCTAGTCTAGAGCATAAAACTACTCTATCTTGTATTCCTATCCTATGACTTCACGATGTTTTAAAATCTTTTCGATCGTGAAATTTGAGAAAATTGGCGTTTTAGTGAATTTTTAAAATCGGTGTCAATCTGCTTATTTTTTGTTACACGTAGATACTATAGAGCATCACATCAATCTAAAAAGGCCATTTAGAAAATTGTGTCTTGAGACCGTGCACAAAATATACACTCAAACACGCAAAAATATGCGTTCCGGAATTACACCTTCTCTTGGTAATCAGCATATTTTTACCAAACCACTTGCCCAAATTACAAAAACAAAATGTAGAGAATTTACAGAAAAGAAAGCTTAGTATGGCTAATATTTTTTGGGACAAAAATCCTCCAAGGTCACGGGGCTCAAAATCATCCCCATGTTATTTCTAATATGGGAGATTTTTGCCGATGGACCTCTAGCTCGAAAAATATTAAGCTCGACATTTTTTTTTCGCGTAATGGTGGACCAATATATTTCCTGTTAGTTTGTAAATTCATAACAAGTTAGCTTAAATGAAACATATGTTTTGAGTTTAGCGGGTGAATACCCCTTTAAGTATTTTTACGGATTTACAATTTCTTTGCTATATCAGATACAAGATATTTATAGCGTTTAGAGACAAATCTTTGCCCGTCATGAAAATAGAGCTATTTCGTATGGTTTCCTCCGTGAGTATTCCTCTACCGATTGTGTTTTGTTTATTTTGGGCGTTAAGCCATAATTCATAATGCGCCACTATAGCCTATAGCTAGGGGGTATGGGGAGGATGTCCCTTGCTGGTCAGAACTAGCTACGGGTAGGGGAATGTCAGGGATGGGTTCTCATGTCGCGGTCGTCGTGGTCGTCAAGGAGAGGAGGTGTCCCCGACGACGATTGCCAGGTACAAAAACTATTTTTGTATAGGTGAGCTCTGCTTTTCTTTTTAATTTTTCTTAGTTAAGACATTTATATTGTATCATTTTTATTTAAAAAAATTAAAACTGAATGTGGGGTTCTTTACGTGAAATGTTACCCATATATAAGGGTAGCTCACGGCCGGATTTTATTAATCTTGGGGCTTCGTCAAAGCTATCAGGCGCGTTTGTGAATGGATGTTTTTGTCACCTTTAAACTACTTGTTTTGTTTTGCTAATTTGTTAACATAAAAGTCTCTGGAGTGTACCGACCATTTAAAACAAGATCTCTTGACTAAAATAAAAATATATTTACTTAATATTTGCCTCCTGTTATATAAATATGGGCTACCATTTATTATGAATTCATGAATAGATCGATACAGTTTATTTTTATTTTGCTTTTTCAAGGAAAAGCAATGTGATATCAGTGCTCATCTAAGCTGGTTGTCATTTTGGTTCTATTAGTAGTTTTTCTTACAATGGAAGTATCAACACCGTGTAACATGAAATAATTATGTGTATGTGAATGATGAAATTATTGTAACATTGTTATTTACTAGGAAAACGCTTAAGTCCCGTCGCGTTGATGGATGAGCTTTTTAGTAAGTTTTTAGTTTGCGTGAGATCTATTTACTTATCAAGTGCCTTTTGAACGCATTGTTGGTGATTGTTGTCAAGTTTCTATTGTTACTTGTAAATTGTCATTATAAACCTAAAAAACTCATATTAAAACCTTTATTCTATGTATTCTGGCTAACTTTTTCAACTTTTTCTTTCAAAAAGCAAAACATCACTATTACCTTAATGTCCATGTGAAATATGAATGTTGTAGCCCCACCCGTTTGGTCAGAATCGGCCCAAATGTCACGAAAATATCGAACTAAAAATCGAAAAAAATCGTAATCTAAGTACGATATTCATGAGAAATATTTCTTCGATTGTACCTAAAAACGTGGCAAGTCTAAGTTCAAAGATTTCGAAGGTCCCCTCCAATAATCATCAAGATCGCATATGCCGTTTGCCCGGTAGAGAGCGAACAAACAGACAGAAAAACAAACAAAAAACAAACAAAAAAAAAAAAATACACCCGAGCTAAATTTTTTGGGGGGTCGGTGAAATTGAAGTCTTTGCTTCGCTCATCCAATCAATAGAAATGAGTTAAAATAAATAAAATAGAAATAGATAAAATCTGATTTTTCTTGGTATGAAAAGTAAAAATTAATCAAAACAATTTACATTTAGACATAAACAGCCATACTCATAAAAATTTCTCTTTATGACTATGGCGACAATACCTTTTACATTTTGGCAAAGATACTGTCAAAGTGTCAAAATATTACCATATTTATTTTGTTTGTTTATGTTCATTGCTATGGTTGAGGTCATACAGTGTTGCCACATTTTCTGGTAATTTCTACTTGTATTGAAATTTTGTAACTTTATCTCGGCAATGAGTTCGGTGAGGTGACTGTTTTAAAAGATTATTATTAAGATTGTGGAATAACCAATGTTATAAAATGCATTTTGATTGTTTTTGTTTATTTTGTTTTTGGATGTACTATATTATAGCTGATTTGGTGTTCGAAAGTGTGTTTTTTGTGCCTTTACAATGGTAGAAGATAGGAAATAACTAATATTTCAATCGTAATTATCTCGTAAAGTAATAGGGAATATTCCAGTTAATTTTTATATTTTATTTTAATTCTTATTCATGTCTTAATAGTCACTGCACTTTTTTTTATTTAAAAAAAATGTTTTTTGTGTAATTTAAACGAGAAGTAAATTGGCCCCCCAGTTTGCGCGCCAAAAACGAGCGTGCGCCATCTTTGGACGGTACTACGTCATAACTGTGCTGAGTCAAGGCCAATTGGAAACTAAATGTACGTATATTTGTACATATTTACATACAGACGGCGGTGCTCGCCCATCCGCTCAACACAAACAACTCCACAAGGATGTACATTTTCACCGTCTTTTGTTTTTCTTTTTTTGTATGTGACAGGAGATTTCGCGAGATCATTGTGATAAAGAATAACGAGCATTTGGTATTGAATTTTTGCATAGCCTAGGACTATCATGGTATTCTTTATCTACAATAGGCTTTAATTAGTCATCAAAGTAAGTTTTTTGAGCGGGGTGTGTGTCAGAACACGAAAGTGCAGGTTAGGGTCGGCAAGTTAAGCCTAGGGCTTGTCAAGTGAGAAATTTTAGTATTCACATACCAATGCCTATATCCTACAGGAACGATTGGCCTAGACTTTTGTATTATAAATAATTTTCTACGTCTAGGCCTAGACCTAGGACTGTTTCAGTTTTGTTTTTTGATTGCAATGTCAACTTTTCTCGTTTTCTGGCTAGGCGTTAAATGTAAAATGTCCGCCATCTGTTTACATTACTGTAGGCTACGCTAGGCGCTGCTTTGTTTAAAACACCGCCGTCTTGATGTATATCTCGATCCTATTATAATACTATTCCAACATCTTTGGTCTAAATGTATGTTTTATCCAGACGGCGTTGGATCAACACAGTTCTGACGTCACAGTCGTTTTGCCGCTTTAAAAAACTGCTGCTTTTAAAACGGCTATAAATCACTGGATTATTATTTCACGGAAAAACAAAGTACATATTTGTAATCGGGACGAAATACTTCTTCTAAAAAATCTATTCGTACAGTATTTGGCGGAAGTGGAATATTCCCTATTCCGTGACATTAGTTTTTTATTGCATATTATTAACAAGCACACTTCGAAGAATAATATTATGTGAATTTGGAATCATTTTAATTATGGAGAGACTACATACATTGTTACGTTTCTCCTACGATGCTAGTGACTATATGTTATAGTACCCATTTTTTTACTAGTGTTTATACTCTCTCTTATAAACGAATACTAACTGAACGAACAAAACTATAACGAACAACATAAAATCGAGTGTTTTCGTTACAATAAGTAGGTACCTAAGTGGTTAGGTGTAATTATAATGACATCGAAAGGATTTGCTATATGGTAAAGCTCTTCTGCACCCTCAAATTTTAAAGCATACTTATAAAAGTATTTTATAAAATAGGCAATGTAAATGCTTATTTATTTATTTATTTATTATTTATTGAATGAGCGAAGCGAAGACTTAAATTTCACCGACCCCCCAAAAAATTTTGCTCGGGTGTTTTTTTTTTTTTTTTTTTTTTTTTTTTTTTTTTTTTTTTTCGTCTGTTTGTTCGCTCTCTACCGGGCAAACGGCATATGCGATCTTGATGAAAATTTGACACGACCTTCGTTTTCTCTGAACTTAGACTTGCCACTTTTTTTGGGTACAATCGAAGAAATATTTCTCATGAATATCGTACTTTTACGATTTTTTTTCGATTTTTAGTGCGATATTTTCGTGCCATTTGGGCCAATTCTGACCAAACGGGTGGGGCTACAACGTTCATATTTCACATGGACATTAAGGTAATGGTGATGTATTGCTTTCTGAAAGAAAAAGTTGAAAAAGTTAGCCACAATCGAGAGAAATAAAGCTTTTAATATACGTTTTTTGACTTTTTGTGCGATATTTTCGTGCCATTTGGGCCAATTCTGACCAAACGGGTGGCGGTCTACAACTTCTTATAATTCATACATGGACATTAAGGTTATGTTATGTAGTAACCATTTTGAAAGAAAAAGTGGAAAAATTTAGCCACGAATCCATAGAAAAAAGCTTTCAATACAAGTTTTTTACGATAAATAATACCAATTGACAAAACAAAAGAAACTTGACATCATTCACCTACAATGCGTAGGCAGCAAAACAAAGCACTTGCAAAAGTAAAGATAGCCCACGCAAACTAAAACCTTTAAAAAGTCATCCATCAAGCGGCGGGACTTTAGCGTTTTCCAATAAAATTATTTAAAGCCTATATATTCAGTTATAAAAACTGATTTACAAAGGAGGACAACTAAATAAATTCATTACATAAATGCAAAACACACCAATACCTACATTTTCGTAAAATATTTGAACATAGTAGCATTACAAGAACAATGCATCAAAACACAAAAATTTTGGTAACAAATAAAAATGATATTATATAATATGCATTTAATGAATGAATCAAATATAAAAAAGGGTGGAGAATGAAAAGAAATGCTTGCATTTTCAGTGCTTTGATATAATGTAAATACTCACCTGAATTCATTTTTCACTTGGAGAAATCACAAAACTCGTTTCACACGTTTTCAAAATGTAACTTGGAACTTAGCAAACCATCGACTTATTTCGACAATAGATTCAAGAATATTATTAGAAGCACGCCGCCGTGTAACGCGCACCTATAACCCTTCTTTCCTGACTGCATACAGTTGGAAACTATTGTGTCAGTAATCTTTTAATTGATCCACGCTTATATAATGATGGCTGTTTATTACGAGCAGCAGCCGCAGCTCTGTACAATGAACTGTTTGTTGACATTAATTAATGTTTAAACGAAAATCAAATGAAATATTCCTATACGCGACGCCGTGGCCTTGGCCAATAACAATGTCCTGTAATCTTAGTCATGACTACGCACATTCCAAATGGATTAAAAGCAGAAATGTTTGGATGAATAAAGCACTGTTGGGACGATCCTGGTGTAGGCCTATCTAACAGGTTCATCTTATCAGCTCGTTTAAATTGATCGATGTTGGCCTAATGTCAGGTCCTCAATGCCCACAAGTTATCAAACCAATTTTATCAATCATGATTGATCTTCAGTCGCGATAAATGGTGCGGCAATTACTTAGTTTATGATACTGTAAAAAGTATATTATTACATTTTTGTCGGAAATAATTTCATATGAATCTCTCATGAGTAATAACCGCAAATAAAAAAATTGTGAAACAAATAATAGTGTCATGTGATTGATTATGATAGATGGTAGTTATAAATAATAAATAAATAAATGGTATTCAGAGTCTACCCACTCAGTTATAAAACTGATTTTCAGTGAGGGACAGTAAATCAAAGCGACCAAGCCAACCCTGTAGGCCCCGACGCAATCGACGAGTAAGCGATAACCAACCAAAGATCGATATTTTTAATAGGAAATATAGCAATCAGTGGTATGGACAGTGCGAACACCCGCGGATCAACGCCAGAATCAACAAGGCCGATTCAGAACAACTCTGAATTTATTATGTGCTTCGTTGCTAGGACGGCTCCAAAGTCACCGTTTTCAAATTCCTAAGACAAGAACTGATGGACTTAAGTCCAAATCAGATGCCAACGGATGATGCGGACGGATGCCAACAGTTTTAGACACAAACGTGCCAAAACACTGCAGTCCAGAGTTCTAGCACAGATAATTATCTGTGGTTCTAGGGTAGATTTAGTTGGTGGTATGGTTTATAGAATTTGTGTAAAAATTAAAATCTATCCACACATCTTAAAAGAGTCAAATTACAGTCAGGGGGCATTGCACCCTTTGAAACAAACTAGACACGATGCCACCCGCGGACGGCGCCAGAATCAACCAGGCTAATCCGGATCAACCTTATAATATGAATTATTTACTACAATTCAGAAATTAAAAAAGTCCGCCCCAACCGGGATTCGAACCACGATGTGCCTCGTTGCTAAGGATAATAAAAAGAGTTTATTGTCATAGTATCTACATTTTGCGAGAGGCATTTACAGATTTACAGACAATGGTCATGAAATATATAGAGAACAGTAAAACTTATATCTAAACTGTGCTAGAACAAGAGGTTAACTCAATTCAATGTAATTGTCTGTAACATGTTTGCAAACCTAAATAAAATATATAAAACTTATTATATAAATCGTCAATTATTATGGTCATGAATCATGAATTACAGTTTCATAACCTTGAGTATGAACTAAACTAAACTTTTTTATCCTAGGTTATCAACTAAATATTCGAATATGGAGTAATATTCTTGTGAGGCAAGGATCTTTTTTTACCGAGTATTTAAAACTGTCTAATGAACGGTGAACCTTTATGTTATTTAGTTCAGTTGGTAGTTTATTAAACAGTTTCATGTGTATAACATCACAGTTTTTTTGAGTTGAAGATTTTGAATAATAATTTGCATGTATGCTGTTTTTTAGACGTGTGTCGTGGGTGAGGATATTTTTATTTATTGGGAAGTTTTTTTAAAGTTTTTTTTTAAACTTTTAGGTTTGCCTGTAGAATGAACAGACTATAGAATGTAAGGATTGAAGATAAGTTTACAGTGTGATCTTGTGACCGGATTACCTTTTGAATTATAAAAAAACTCTTCTTGGTACTGGGAGAGCAACCCCAGAATTCAAATTCATACCTTGTGTGCCTCAAAGTTAAAGAAATATACTATTAAGGCTGTTGCAATGTCGCAAACTTCATGTGATCAGCAGCAATGTAGTCTTATCAGCGCATACAATTGCCTGCCTATGAGCATGCTAAGTTTACATCTTACAAAAAACGGAGATTCCCTACAAAGCTAAAATCAGAGTTTTATACCATTGTATTTTAACTTCATAAATACTCTAATACACTCACCTATTGGAAAATCTCAGTTTCCCAGCCTATTATATTGATTGCTTTATAATAGATTTAATGAGCATGTGAATAGGTAAATGTGATTATTCATACAAGAAGAGTTACAAAAATAAAGTCCCCGCTAGTGATGCTCATATTCGGGACGGAACATAATCAAATAATTATTTGTGTTGTAGCTGGTGTTAGCTCCAGCTACCAGGATTTATTATTTTATTGAATTTTACCTGCCCATAGGTCAGGAAGGCTAATGCAGGGCAAGTGTGGCCCTCTGTAGCCTGACACAGTGATTACAGAGTTACAATTTTAGTTTAACATTACATCAAAGACAACAAGAGAACATGACATTTATAGAGTTAGACGAATTGAAAGGCAAAAGGCGGATAAGGGTACTTGAAGAGGGGTAGAGGTCTGAACTGAAGGCTCGAGGACGCGAAACGAGGTCGTGAAGCTCATTCATACCGCCTGTGTAAAGACTTTGTGTGTTATGGGGCTATGCTCTAATTCTTACCTCCAGAAATGTGATTGTTAAAATAATGTCATGTTGGAATAAAATAATAATAATAATAATAATAATAATAATAATAATAATAATAATAATAATAAAGACGTTGCACGTAAGCCCCTGCGAGTGTATAGCTATACCAGGAGGGCCATTCCTGAGTTTACTCACAATGCAAACGGGACAAGTTGTTTCACAACTTATTTAATTCATTAAATGATGTTTTATTTAGTTTTATCGTGTAACAATGATGTACTACTTATTAATATTACGTATTAAACATTCGTAGATATTTATTCGTAGTTATGATGATTTAAAGAACCTTTTAAGAATAAAACAATTTGTGGAACGACTCGTCCCGTCCTGTTTGCATCTCTAGAGAACTCAGAAATAGCCCTCCGGCGGTCTGATTCTGTAAAATCGTTATGGAAGATAACGATCGTTATCCGGCACTTTAGCGACAATTTTGCGTGTCGACTGATTCTGTAAAAATGATAGCGATCGCTATGATAACGAGAATGAAAAAGGAGTCGCTATGCTATGCTATCAAGATACGATAAATGGCGGCCGTAGCGACTATTTTACAGAATCAGGTCGATAACGATAATTTATAACGATTGATATTTCATATCAACCGTGATCGCTATCGCTATCATAGCGACTATTTTACAGAATCGCACTGCAGGTCACCAGGTCAAGAGTAAGATGGCAATGGCAAAAAGAAACATTTTTGTCTTTTGAGATTGTGATCTGTCCAACTTTTTAAGATTTAAAATGTGGCTTTAGATAGATAGATAGATAGATAGATACTTTTATTCCTCTTCAGTTTGAGTACAAAACAAAACAGTTCAGTCATCATATCGATGGTGAAGAACCAATACCTTCTATCTGCCAAAAAGCAAATTGTTCAGGAGAGCATTAAAACTGATTTTGAAAAAGTAAGTAGTTGGCGGTGGCAGATAGGAGATATTGATGTAAGGTAGTACTATTTATGTCTCTTTTGGAGATGTTTAAGCATTGTTAGATAGGAGCTATTAGCACCAAAAAATTCGAAATAATTTTCTGTATCCGTAGACACCAACATCTCATTTTGGCAGAAAATGGCAGATAGAAGGTATTGGTTCTTCACCATCGATATCATATTATAGTACAATATGATGGTTTGTTACTTTTTTCTGTTGTATAGCAGACTATGTAATTAAGTATTTGGTTTTGCAAATAAAATGGTATGCAAATGCATGTTCCCTATTTTTGAATATTTATTTTAAATGGTATAAAATAATATTTTAAAGTAGCTTCTGCTGTAAAAAAGGCCGTAGTTGCAATACAAACTTCGGTTAGATTTCGAAAATCTTGATAAATCTTGAACTCAAACTGATATTTAACAAATTTGGTTTGAGTTTGAAATTTTGAACGTTTGTTCATCCCTAGCCCCCAGGTCTATCAAAGTCGGCTAGCCATGCCTGACGCATCACAAAAAAATTCTTGCTATTCTTTTTTCTCTTTCTTCATTCTTCTTCCTCAAGTTTTCTCACAAGTTCTTGCCATATTTTCCTTTCTTCCCACCACATTTCCTGTTGAACTATTTACCAAGATTCGTTCCTCTTTCCATATCCATCTCCATTATCTCTTCCCACCTCAGTCTATATTATAGCACTAACATACAATATAAAGAAATAAGAAATAATAAATTAAGTAGGCCTTTATCACTAAAAGTTTATCAATTGTGAGAAGATATGATAAATATTAAATATAATTAAATAAAAGACTGTTAAGACTAGGTCAAGAGCATTCAATAATAGTATGTAGTATAGTATCACTCACTACGAAGCAATAAAAGTTTTGGTTAAATAGTGAATATGTAGGTACTTTAAATTTAGACTGTAGCCATACACAAATATGTTTCAATAGTACACTACACTCTGATATCTGTATAAGTGCAAACATAAGTCATATAACATAAGATAACAAATTGTCACCACAATATCCGTTTCCTATAGATTGCATATTATGCCACTAGTAAACATCTCCTAACTAATCAATAATCATACAAATCTACAAAGTACAAAGTATTGTACAGTGAACACAATGCAATTAAATTGGCACTTTGGCCCCTGTTCAAAATATGGGCAATAGTATACTAACCACAGTATTAAGTTACGTACATAAAAGGTCTTACTGAGGCTAGTGCAAAAAAAATCCGGGCGGAATCACCTACAATGCATTCAAAAAGCACTTGCAAAGAAAAAGTGGTCCTACGCAAACTACAAAAAGCTCATCCATCAACGCGGCGGGACTTTAGCGTTTTTTTAGGAAGTAGAATGAAGAGGTTTGTAACAAGAGTGAATGTTGAGGTTACTTGTAGATTCTTATATTCACTCTGTTATTGATTATTGTTTAGTGGTTTGGGCAGTAAGACCTTCTACCGAATATGTTGTACTTCAGAAGAGAATTGACTATCTGTTTGATTCATTCAATTCCTATGAGCCAAGATTTACAATCTGATTGCTTCACGATTGAGGGAAAGAATGAAGTATAGCGTGCTGGTAAATACATATACAAAGTTTGGAAAGGTATGTATTTAGGTATTCTACCCAATATTTTTCAAATTGTTGATCGTGATAGAAATTCTATTCTAATTGGATTTGCGTAGCGAGCGCACAAAAAGCACAAAAATCCGGAATGTTTTTTTTTCTTTTTTTTTGCATTTTTGTGTGTTTGTTAACATGATTCCGGCTAAACCGATACTCCAATTGAGATGAAATTTTCTGGAGGCCTTCGAAATCTCTGAAGTTAGAACTGCCACGTTTTTTAGCGCAATCGAAAAATTATCTCTCATAAAAATCGCAATTTTACGATTTTTTGATGAGCGAAGCGAAGACTTCAATTTCACTGACCCCCCAAAAAATTTAGCTCGGGTGTTTTTTTTTGTTTGTTTTTCTGTCTGTTCGCTCTCTACCGGGCAAACGGCATATGCGATCTTGATGAAAATTGGAGGGGACCTTCGAAATCTCTGAACTTAGACCTGCCACGTTTTTGGGTACAATCGAAGAAATATTTCTCATGAATGTCGTACTATTACGATTTATTTCGATTTTTAGTGCGATATTTTCGTGACATTTGGGCCGATTCTGACCAAACGGGTGGGGTTACAACGTTCATATTTGACATGGCCATTAAGGTAATGGTGATGTATTTCTTTTTGAAAGAAAAAGTTGAAAAAGTTAGCCAGAATCCATTGAATAAAGGTTTTAATATGAGTTTTTTTTAGGTTTATAATAAAAAACAATTACCAAGTAACAATAGAAACTTGACAACAATCACAATGCATTCAAAAAGCACTTGCAAAGGAAAAGTGGTCCTACGCAAACTAAGAACTTACAAAAAAGCTCACCATCAACGCGACTAAAAAAAGCGTTTGCGAAGCTTCCTAGTTAAAAAAATTCTTCGACTTATAACACCTACATGCTTTATCCGATTGTAATGATTTTTTTACAGAACCTCAAATTTTATGAATTAATATATTCGTGTGGAATTTCAGCAAAATCGAAAAATTATTTCTCATGATAATCGCAATTTTTTCAATCTTTTTCGATTTTTTAATTTTCTTCGACTTATAAATAAATAATAAATAAATTTTATTTAGAGTCTACCCACTCAGTTATGTAACTGATTTTCAGTGGGGGACTTTAAATCAAAGCGACCAAGCCAACCCTGCAGGCCCCGACATGCTTTATAATCCTGTCAAATAAGATCTTATATTGACGTCTAGAGGGAAAAATTGCGATGTCGCTTAATTTTTGCAGATACCTTCCTTATATAATACTTATCAACATACTAAAACTCCCCTACAATCGGACTGGAGCTTCAGCCGCCATATTGGAAAATGGCGGCCAAAAAGTGTTGGTTGTCGAATATCTCCAACTTGGTTAGAGATAGACAAAATGTTGAAAATAGCAAAACTATTCCCCATTTAATTCCCTACAAAAAACATAATATTCTATAGTTTTGGTAGGGGCAAAGGTTACGTCACAAAATCGTGGTTTGTGTTGCTTATTGGCAGCCGAATTCCTTATTTTCACGCCCAGCATCAAACAATGTCCAGTAAATCCGTAAGAAATCGATTAAAATACAAAAGGACTTTTGTACGTGGTTCATGAAAGCTTCAATTAGTATTTTAAAAAAATCAGTTCCGCGAAATCGTTGTTTGCATTTCTCAAAAATACAATTTTTGACTGTCCATTAATAAGCACTAAGTAGCATTGGAGAAAAAATTCTTTCTATGCACACTGAAGTGACTTAAATAACGATGAGATAACAACTAAAGTTTTAATCCAATATGGCTGATAATTCCTAATAGCCACAACATCAAAGTGAATGATGTAACACTAGGAAAACTCTTAAGTCTTGCCGCGTTGTTGGATGAGCGTAATTGGTGCATTGAGCTGCCATGTGTTATGCGGATTGAAAAAATCATTACTATGGTAGATTGAAAAAATCATTACTAAGTTGGCGATTTTTAAAAAAAAAAATTAAATTAAATTAAAAAATTAACTTAAATTTTTTTAATTAATCGTAACTTCAAAAAAGGAAAAAAATCGTAATATCGAAATTTTCATAAGAAATAATTATTCGATGGCGCACAAATTTTACACTAATATATTAATTCATAAAATTAAGGTTCTGTGAAAAAATCATTACAATAGGATAAAGCATGTAGGTGTTATAAGTCAAAGAATTGTTTTAAAAAAGAAAAAAAAGAAAAATTTCGATTTTCATGAGAAATAGTTTTTCGATTGCGCTCAAATTTCACACGAATACCTAAATTCATAAAATTAAGGTTCTGTGAAAAAATCATTAAAATCGGATAAAGCATGTAGGTGTTATAAGCTGAAGAAATGTTTTTTAAAAATCGAAAAAAATCGTAAAATTGCGATTTTAATAAGAAATAATTTTCCGATTGCGCTCAAAAACGTGGCAGTTCTAACTAAGTTCAGAGATTTCGAAGGCCTCCAGAAAATTTCATTGCAATTGAAGTATCGGTTTAGCCGGAATCGTGTTAACAAACACACAAAAATACAAACAGAACAAAACAAGAAAATCGAAAAAAATCGTAAAATTGTAATTTTCGTGAGAAATAATTTTTTGATCGATTTTTCGAACCGTGCAGTTCTAAGTTCAGAGATTTCAAAGGTCTCCAGAAAATTTCATCGCAATTGGAGTATCGGTTTAGTCGGAATCGTGTTAACAAATGCACAAAAATACAAAATAAAAGAAGAAGAAAAACAAACAAAACATTCCGGATTTTTTTCTCCAGTGTAGTGAAATGGAATCTTCGCTTCGCTCGCTACGCTCATCCAAAAAAAGAGTGTAAAAACAGCACGAAAACAGTATTCATATTTTGTGAATATATTTGCCATTGCAACATTTTGTCTATCTCCAACCAATTTGGAAATATTCGATAACCAACACTTTTTGGCCGCCATTTTCCAATATGGCGGCCGAAGCTCCAGTCCGATTATAGGGGAGTTTTAGTATGTTTATTAATATTATATAAGGAAAGTCTCTGCAAAAATTCAGCCACATCGCAATTTGTTCCTCCCAAAATTCTTATTTGACATGGATAATTATGGATTGTAATGATATTTTCACAGAACCTTAATTTTATTAATTAATATATTCGTATGAAATTTGAGCGTAATCAAAAAATTATTTTTCATGAAAATCACAATTTTACGCTTTTTTTTGCGTTGATAAAAAATTACGCTCATCCAACAACGCGCCTGAAAAAGTGTTTGCGAAGCTTCCTTGTTAAAATTAAAACTGAATGTAAGGTTCTTTGCGTGAAATGTTACCTTTTGATAAGGGTAGCTCACTGCCGGATTTTATTAATCTATGGGATGTTTTTTGTCACTTTTAAAATTTCTTGTACTCAAGTTTAGTCTTGCCATCTGAACACCGCCATCTGTATGTAAATATGCACAGATTTACCTACATTTAGACGGCTGTTTTTCCCCTTTCATGATGGCTTCTAATTGGCACGCTCCCCACGGCCACACTGAGAGTCTAGCATATTAAACGAATGTCATTGATATGAACCAATCATCAGGAGTTTGTAAGGCTGCAATTTATTTAATTATTTAGGCCTAGTTAGTATTTTGGAAAATAATGAAAAAATATTATTTTGACTGCAAATTATACTAGGGATTCATATAAACAATGCCCATTTTGTTTCAAAATTGCAAAAATTGCTCAAAAATATAGGAACCATTTGAAAAAATAGGAATTATAGGAATTATACACCACTACTCTGAATATATAGGAAATATAGGACAACTTGGAGCCCTGCATTCCAGACACTGCAACCCTAAAAGATTTCTTCTATGGTTTTCTAGTTTCTACAGTCATTGGGGAATACTAACTGGGATTGATTCCTAGCAATTGCTTAAGGTTATTACTATAAAAAATTATCTTTCTAAATTCTATAGCATCCGAATAATACTAATTTAAACATTATAATATTATCTAGAAACTGGGATTTTACAAGATTTTTAAGCACATAAAATTCGAAGAACTATGGGTTTGGGAAATTCTAAAACTATCTGAAACCTGCAACCTACTTTTATTTTCATTTGCGTTAAAAAACCTATTAAAAAATCAGTCTTGGTGTTTTTATGGATAACTTTTACCAGTGTTAGGTTGAAAATTACTGAGTTTGACTATTTACCTCTGGGTCATGGTGACGGTGAATCTCAGTAAAAATTATTTATTTTGTCAAATATTTTGTGCGGTTTAGCTGGTACAGCTATTAATGTTGAGTACCACACATCATCACAAAAATGCTCTTGTCTTGTCATTTGCCAGCAGCTACAAGGAGACTGGAGAGACATGTGGAAACAAGTGAAGCAGTTTGTATAGGCCAAGCTTTGCTTTCAAAATGTCTTGCTAGGAGAAAAATAAACTTGTCCCGGCTAACCTGGGATGTTAGCCTATGGTCGGTCACCTTGTAGAGCAAAAACCTACATAACAGTATACAATATAAAATAGGCCTACAAACTCACTGACGCCAGTTAGCTTAAATTTGGAACACCAAGTTTATTATGACATTTAATACAATTTATTTTAATTGAAAAACATTATGTGTATAAGAAGAACTGGCCACTAATCCTCAAAGATTAGCTGAAGCATGTCTTTTTTAGCACAGTCTGCATCTTCAAGTCTTTCAGCACCACCCCAATGCAAAAGGGTTGGCACACACGTCAGGCGTAAGCGATCATCCTTTCTGAATTTACAGTTAGGGTCCTTCCAGCTGCAAAATAAAATATGAATTCTTATTTCTCAATTTAATTAAACGGGAAACATTCCCGTAGGTAAATCTAATTGATATAATGGAAATTAACCCAAAAATGAAAAAAAATCGATCTTAGTGGGGTATGAGTAACAGTTCCAATCAATTCAGATCTATAATACACCAACAATGAAGAAGTCTTCAGTAGAGGGGTAAAGCACCCGAACCGCAATCGGGGGACAGGGGTTCGATACCCCGCTGAGAAGGATATTGAATTGATTTCCATCAAATGAATTCTTATAAATATAATAAAATAAATAATATGGCCTATCATGATTAATAGGCCTACATGATTATGATTTGTAAAGAGTTAACAAATTAGCATGTGGTTTTGGATGCTGGATCAAAATTTCAGCACAATCGGTTCAGTGGTTCGATGAACAGACGTGCAGACAAACACACATAAATAGGAAATACGGATCGAGTCCCATTGAATGAGGCAGGCAATAGCAGACGTGCAGACAAACACACATAAATAGAAAATACGGATCGAGTCCCATTGAACGAGGCAGGCAATAACAAGGCCCTATCATTTAATGACTATTTTAAGCCATCCAATATGTAGGCCTACTAATTTGATGAAACTTTTAGAGAAGGTGATGTTTAGTTGTAATTATTTTATTGGACTATAGGCCTACACTGCATTTAATAAATAAATAATAAGATTAAATTAGGTACCGGTAATAATATTTTTAATGTCGTAAATTGTTGCCAAATATGTACACTCGGAGCCAGAAGTAAATCAAGGGGGGAAAATCAAGGAGTCTCGTTGTATCTACAATACCCAGCCCTTGATTTACTTCTGATGCCGGGTATACATACGTGTTCACACTGACTGTGTAGGGGTAATGTGAAACAACCTGTTGGATAGGCTAGCAGCCAGCTATGCTTCAAAGAAAAACTTAGCTTAAAAGTTAAAACATAGTGTAGCACACTGTAGCCAGTGGTTAAAGGGGATTCGAAATGGTAACGGTAAGCACTAATGGTGAAGAAAGTATTTGAAGTAAAAGATTGGGGGTATGGGGTTTGCTGCCTCCAGTTTTGCTCCGCAGGGAATTTATTTTAGGGTGTGTTGTCAGGAACACTTTTAAATCACTTTGGAGAGGGGTCTAAGTTTGTTTTTGTTTGACAATATTGGGGTAGTATTTAGGATTGTATGCATAGGCCTATATTTTTCTAAATTTATATTATTCTATTCGACATAATTTAACAATGTGCATAAAATCTATCACAAATTAGTCCCGGTATGGCATGCCGCATAGCCTCTAGGGTACCGTCCATAATTTTAGTAACTAACAGTATGCTATAGTGTTGGAAAATTTCATGAAATTTAAGATTTTGAAACTTTCATTGAAAGTTTCGTAAAAGTTTCAAATTTCGTGAAACTTTGATTTTGCATAATAATATTTAAACGAACGGACCAGTGTATAGGTCTAGCTTTAACCTGTTTTGAAAACTTAGCACACTTAACTACGTATGTGATTTATCATTCTTGTAAGCATTGTTGACTGTAGTCCAATTGCAATACTTTCAAACTTTTTTGTCTTTGTTGGTCCCATTTCCATTTAATGTGGTGAAACATTTCTGAACTGCATTTAATTTCATAACCATGATGGTTTAGTGGATAGTACTAACCAAACCGGTACTAACCTTCTTCTTTCTTCATCTCGACTACCTATGCATGTTGTACTAGTTGAGCTTATCAACACTTCACAACAACTATACGGAGTAAAATAATGTACAAATATTCCTCAAATGACCGAAAAAGTTAAAAGTAATAAAATAATATCTACTATCATGTGAGTTACAAAATATCAATCTTTCAAGTCTTTTTGAAAGTTTCAAGTGATGCCTTGAAAGTTTCAAATTGAAAGTTTTAACCTTTCCAACACTAGGTATGCACAGGCCTACCAGCTCATACGCCCCACTTTAACCACTGAGTGTAGCCCTATAGCTAGTCTAGGTTATGACTTATGACTAGAGGTACGTGATAATAGGCCTAGTGTTTTGCGAATAGATGCTACAAAGCACTATTTTTTCAATAAAAAGTATGGTTTTCCAGTCCAATTTTATTTTAATTTACATAGTAGGTATCTATAATAATTGGTTTACACACATTTTTGTTCAGTTGATATTACTTCAACCTTGATGACATAACCACAAAATAAAAATTTGAATAAACTTCATAGGCCCTACACAAGTTTTTGAAAGTGTCCAAATAATAGATGCTACAAAACGCTATAAAATAACACTTGAAAATGCTATACGTACCTCTACTTATGACTGTGGTACGTAGGGTAGGGTGTGAGATTTTGTAAATTTTTATAAAAAAATATTTAAGTAGGGTAGGCCAATATCTAAAATCTAGGTGCCTGTTAGGGCGCCGCAGCCAAGCCGCGATGCGCTATACATTCAGGCACCTTATACAGCAAGCAGAGTTGGGGTGATTTCAAGGTGTCACCCAGTCGTCATGAAACGGAATGTGAACTTGAAAACTATCAAAATCGAGAGGATTCAGGTACCTGACAACACATGCCAAATTTGGTTGGGATACGAGCATTCCTTCTCGATGAAAAAATGGCTTGAAACATGCTCAAAATCACTTTAAGGATGTTTGCTACTGCTACTGCTATTACCAGAGTTGGGTAAGTTCCTTAAAAATGGAACTAGTGTGTTGTCGGGTACCTAAATCCCCTCGATTTTGATAGTTTTCAAGTTCACATCACGTTTCATGACGGCTGGGTAACACCTCAAAATCACCCCAACTCTGCTTGCTGTATAAGGTGCCAGAGTGTGTAGCGCACCGCCGCTTGGCTGCGGCGCCCTAACGGGCACCTAGATTTAAATCAATTGATTTAAATAAAAAACACCTTGTACTATGCCTCGGTATACCTAGTAAATTTATTATTTAAGGGAATGGGATAGCCAGTGGTCTCATTAGATGGTTTTTGTTATTAATAAATATTGCTGGTAGGTGCGACTTACACTGTGCGATCACCAACACCAACATGGATAAAATGAACATCTTTTTTGATAGTGGTTAAAACTTGTTCGATAACTGGATCAGCTGGAAAAGAAAAGAAATCATTGCCTAGTTACTAACTATTCATCTTGACCCTCCAGTGTGTGTTAACTGTTACGGTAACTCTTCTGACAGCCTGGTAATGATAACCATAACTAAAACGGAAACGGTACCAAACGTCAACCTTTGTGTTGATGTGAAGCTATGACACGATGTATTTGTAACATTCCCGTTGCCAGCGACTAAAAACCCCTGTAGCTTGTTCAGCAAGGTTGATCTTTCCGTTTTCGGTAGGTACCAGAGATTACTAGAACCAATTAGAATTGAGGATGGATTTGACAGTCCTTCACTCAAGGACTACCGTTTCACCATTAGACTTTGGTTTGCAAGCGCGCACGTGCATGCATGCCTAGGCCCTACCAAAATTTCAGTGAAAAAATTCAGGCCAACAATGTTATTAGTGACTAGGAAGCTTAGCAAACGCTTTTTCAGGCGCGTTGTTTGATGAGCGTAATTTTTTAAAAACAAAAGATTGTGTAAAATTGCGATTTTAATGAGAAATAATTTTTCGATTAGGCCTACGCTCAAATTCCACAAGAATATATTAATTCATAAAATTAAGGTTCTGTGAAAAAATCATTACAATCGGATAAAGCATGTCGGTGTTAAAAGTCGAAGAAATTTTAAAAATCAAAAAAAAAATCGTAAAATTGCGATTAGGCCCTATCATGAGAAATAATTTTTCGATTCCGCTCAAATTTCACACGAATAGGCCTAGGCCTATATCAATTCATAAAATTAAGGTTAGAAAAATCATTACAATCGGACAAAGCATGTAGGGCCTAAATGTTTTCGTCGAAGAAATTTAAAAAATCAAAATAAATCGTAAAACTGCAATTTTCATGAGAAATAATTTTTCGATTAGGGCCTACGCTCAAATTTCTCAAGAATATTAAATTCATAAAATAAAGGTTCTGTGAAAAAATCATTTCAATCGAATAAAGCATGTAGGTGTTATCGTTCGAAGATTTAAAAAAAAATTGAAACAAATCGTAAAATTGCGATTTTTAGGCCTAGGCTAAGGTGACCATATTTTGAAAGTTACAAACCGGGACAACTTAAGTGTAAGAAATGTACTTTGTACTCCATGGACCACTTCGGGGACTGGGGCAGAGCCCCAGACGCTGGAGGCATAAATTTTGTTTCGAGATAAATTTGGTCAAATGCCCAGAAAACAGTTTTCTGGCATAAAAATATGAATTAAAAATGGTTTTAATGTCTACATTTTGTAGTCAAAAAATCTAAATCTAGTGGTTTAAAAATGATAGTACAAAATAAAATATAAGCTCTCTGCAGAAAATAATGCATGTAATGTATTGATGAGGGCATCATACTAATGAAGTTCTAATCAATAATAAGAAATAAAATTGAAAATGCATTGAATTCGTATAATATGCATGATTTAACTTTAAATACATTTTGTCTGTTCAACGAAATAATTAGTGTGGGTACCGTATGTAATTAATCAAAAACGTAGTTCAGTTGCATGATTAGTACATTTTAATTTTTCATTATCTATAAACAAAATCAATGCAAATATTGACTGAGCAAATTAGGTGTGTGCCAGTCTTGATTTTTCAATTCGAGTCGAGTCCGAGTACCTAGGTACTTTGTCTTTTTTTTAAATTTCACTATTACTCTTTGGGTATATTCATTTTTTAACATTATGTTCAATATTAATTTTATTTATTGATATGTCTATATGTTGGCTCCAAAAGTGAAAGAGTAACATCTAATTGATTTAAAATGTAATCTCTCTCTAGATCATTTTAATGATCAAGCGCAAATGTTATTAGAGCTAGGCTATGACATAATTCTGTAGTAGGCCTAAGTGGTACTACAGAAAATGTTGATACAAACATTAGTGACATATTTTTATTATTTGTGCCAAAAAAAGTTCAGAACATCGAAAAAGAACACAAATTTGTATCAAATGACTGAGGTTAGTATTATGGATATTCAGGGTTGGTATGGTAACTCTAAGAATAGATAACGATATTTACGTTTTCACGCATGTGCGTGATCCGGCACCTCCGCCAAAATCATTGAATAATACTAGCACACCCCTAGAGAAAATGAATTATCTCTTGGGATTGGAAGTACTATATCAATGTTATTACTGTTAGTATTTATCAGAGGAGTGTATTTTTAAGTAAAACATTATCCTTCCACACAGTACAGTTGACAGAATACCGGGACATTTCCCTTCCAAAATTGCAAACCGGTACAAATACGTCATTTTAACGAGTCTCTCGGGACACCGGTACAAGTGTTTTGAAAACGGTACTGTACCGGTCAAACCGGTACGTCTGGTCACCTTAGCCTAGGCCTATGTGAAAAAATTTTTTTGATTGCGCTCAAAAACGTGGCAGTTGTAAGTTCAGAGATTTCAAAGGCCTCCAGAAAATTTCATCGCAATTGGAGTAGGCCTATCGATTTAGCCGGAATTGTGTTAACAAACAGCCAAAAATACAGAAAAAAAAAACATTCGGATTTTTTCTCCAGTGTAGTGAAATGGAATCTTCGCTACGCTCATCCAAATATATTTAATGAGCATCACAGTTGTAATCATTGCCACCAGTCGGGCTGTTGTAAAGCCACCTTTATAATACTATTATATAGGCATACCTACCGTAATAAATATAGGCCTAATAGGAGGTAGTATATATATATATATATATATATATATATATAATATAGTATATTCAGAGTATATATACTCTGAAAAAACGAGACAACCGTAGGCACAATGAGAAACATCCCTTGCTTGGACGCCCCACCAGAAGTTAATTTGCAGAGCAATTATTATTTCATTGTGCTGTAACTAGGGCCTGTAACGGTAATGGGAATCTTTTGCCGGGCTGTTGTAGCCCCTACCTAGCATAAAAGGCCTAAAATCCATTCCTGCATAGGATGCCACAATGGACAGCTAATAGGCCTTGTAGGCTTGTCTAGGTCTAGAAATCGCCACAGTAGGCCCTAGCTAGAGGCCATAGGGGTCTACCCTTACCGGCACTCTTTCGGTTGGTATGGCCAGTTTTTGATTTTGTAGGTACTTTATATTTAAAATAGCGACGTTAAAGGTTTTGTAGGTAGGCCTACTTTAGATTTAAAAATAGCGACGTTAAAGGTTTTATAGGCACTTTATACTAGGAAAACGCTTAAGTCCCGCCGCGTTGTTGGATGAGCGTAATTGGTGCATTGAGCTGCCATGTGTTATGCGGATTTTCTGTTGTTCTGTGAAAAAATCATTACTAAGTTAAAGATTTTTTTTAAATTAAATTAAATAAAATTAAAAATTAACTTAAACTTTAATTTTTTTAATTAATCAAAATTTCAAAAAAAGGAAAAAATCGTAATATTGAAATTTTCTTAAGAAATAATTATTCGATTGCACACAAATTTTACACAAATATATTAATTCAAAAAATTAAGGTTCTGTGAAAAAATCATTACAATAGGATAAAGCATGTAGGTGTTACAAGTCAAAGAATTGTTTTAAAAAAGAAAAAAACGTAAAATTTCGATTTTCATGAGAAATAGTTTTTTGATTGCGCTCAAATTTCACACGAATACCTTAATTCATAAAATTAAGGTTCTGTGAAAAAATCATTAAAATCGGATAAAGCATGTGTGTTATAAACTGAAGAAATTTTTTAAAAATCGTAAAAAATCGTAAAATTGCGATTTTAATGAGAAATAATTTTTCGATTGCGCTCAAAAACGTGGCAGCTCTTGGTTCAGAGATTTCGAAGGCCTCCATAAAATTTCATCGCAATTGGAGTATCGGTTTAGCCGGAATCGTGCTAACAGACACACAATAATACAGAAAAAAAAAGAAAGAAAAAAAAAAAAAAAACATTCCGGATTTTTTTCTCCAGTGTAGTGAAATGGAATCTTCGCTTCGCTCGCTACGCTCATCCAAAAAAAAACTGGCCATGCCAACGGAAAGAGTACCCCCATGTACCAACAATATTATATATGATGAATTTGTAAATGTATTTGTATGTAAATTAACCTAGGGCCTAGGTCTGTCACAAATCACAAAAATGAACTTATCAGGTGGGCGTGCCACAGGCTGTCTAGGCCTAGGGCCAATGTGTTAAAATTTGTGACGTAAGAATAAATATACCTAGGCTAGGGCTAATAATAAAAAGGAAGTGGCTATTTAACCGTAGCTACGGGAAAATTACGATTCTTAATTCGTCCGTAGCATGAGCGAAGATCGGCGGAAATAATCGAAGGTATCCGAATCGTCCGCGGGATACCACCTAACTAGGCCAATAGCTACAAATATCACAGTGCATTGTGGCAGAGTGGTAGGGCGTCCGAATTCTAAGCGAGAGGTCGGCGGTTCAAATTTTCGTTTGGTCGGTTTTTTTTTTACCATTCTATTTGGTTAGGCCTACATGTTTTTTCTGCAAATGATTCCACTACATTCGGCCCGTCGCAAACCAATTTAGATGATAAAGCGTTTAAAAAGTGCTCCCGCCGCGCTAGTTCTAGGATACCTACAAATCGAGAAGAGCGCACCCAAAAACCCCTTTCCGTTAAAAACAAGTTTTAGATTTAAAATAACAACGTTAAAGGTTTGGTAAGTAGAGTAGGCCTATTTTATTAAAAAACGAGTTAAGATTTAAAATAGCAAGGGTTAAAGGTTTTGGTAAGTAGAGTATTTTATTGAAAAGGTGGTAGGCTACTAAGTAAATGTCATAATAAACATGGCGCGCGGCAACAGTGAAATGGTAGGCCTAGTGTTTTGGTTCAATCTTTTTTAATTATAACATAATTCGTATTTTTTCAGAGTGGTTATTATTGAATTACGTAATTTACCGTAATTTACTTTCCCGTTCCTACGATTAAATTAGCAGGCAAATTTTTCCGTATCCACAGTTCGAGTACCTTCGGTGATGTCTCCCGATGTTCGTTCATGCTACGGACGAATTGAGAATCGTAATTTTCCCGTAGCTACGGTTAAATAGCCACAGCGTAATAAAAAATAAAGAGGCTAGGCCTGGGGACTAAAAAAATCTTATCTAGGCTAATCTAATCTAGTGAAACCTATAAGACTAATCCACGTCAATCCAACCTTATTAGGCCAACGCCCTATCTTTAAGCCTCTTATCTAGGCCTAGGCCTAGGCCTAGCCTAGTCCTATCTAACAAGCGAAGTGTGATCCCTTTGGCAGCCTAACATAACCTGTACAAAGACTGTAGCCGAGGCCCCTGCCTGTTTTGAGCCTAAAACCAATGCCCACACTTACCCGCAACACAATCTGGACACCAGCTTACACCCTTAGAGTCGACAGACCCAGAAAATAAAATATATACATTCAATTTCTTCTTTTCGAGTTCCTCTATTAATTTACAAAAGCTGTCATAGCCCTCAACGTGATGACGGACCACCATTTTTCAACTTCACGTGGATGGATGTGACAAGAGAGCAGTGTTGCCAATACCCCCAACACCCCGGCCGCTAGTAGGGCCAGTACCTTAAAATACCGCCAAAATTCAAGTGCTGGCACCCCTAAATTTGTTGAATTTTAAAAGATATAAAAATCATGCCGGTTACAAAACGAGTTTTAAATAAAAGCAATAAAACACAAAATAATGTGAAAATATTTAATGTGGCACATCATGTCGGCAAAACCGCTAAATTGGCAAAACTGGTGACAAGAGAGCAGTGTTGCCATCATAAAAAGTAAAAACACACTCCCAAATACCAGCGGAAAACACTGGGGAGCGGCTTTTCCATAGACATCCCTGGCTTTTCAGCGCGTTGTTGGATGAGCGTATTTTTTTTAGACGAAAGAAACGTGAAATTGCGATTTTCATGAGAAATAATTTTTTGATTGCGCTCAAATTTCACATTATAAATAAATTCATCAAATTAGGGTTCTGTGAAAAAATCATTACAATCGGATAAAGCATATATAGGTGTTATATAAGCCGAAGAAATTTTTACCGAAAAAAGTGAAAAATTGCGATTTTCATGAGAAATAATTTTTAGATTGCGCTCAAAAACGTGTCAGTTCTAAGTTCAGTGATTTCGCATACCTCCAGAAAATTTCATCGTTATTGGAGTATCGGTTTAGCCGGAATCGTGTTAACAAACACACAAAAATACAAACAGAAAAAATAAGAAAAACGAAAAAAAATCGTAAAATTGCGATTTTCATGAGAAATAATCTTTCGATCGCGCTAAAAAACGTGGCAGTTCTAAGTCCAA